>CAWZYM010000025.1:0-128699 GCA_963966185.1 Rhabditoides inermis | reverse complement strand
AATCATGCAAAACAGTAATGCAAATCGACTCACTTGGAGATATCGATAGTGAGTGGAGTGGGCTCAGCGACCGTGGCCGCCTCGGCGACAGACGATGCAGCACGCATCTGCATCACGCAAGGACGCAGGCGGGCCAACATCCTACACATCACCAGTACTCGTCGTGTCCCTTCACAACCCCTAATCATGTACTTGTCGGAAAAATCAACCGATAGCCCTCATCAAACCAAAACTCAATATACACAAACCATTTACATCAGCTTATCAACAACATATGAATTTCAAAAACGAAAAAATCGGATAAAACCGCAATTAGAAAATACATTATGAGTGCGATGCTAGGTACAAGTAAGAGTCACGGGGAACGTGTTATAAAAGGGATGAGATGCAGAATATCCGTGTGGTGTGGTAAGGATGGTGTGATGTGGCAATGCCTCGTCTACTTCTCCAGCTGGTCGGCGGGAGTGTCGCTCTCCTCCTCGTTGTAGATGTTGTCCGCCATCTGCCAGATCTGCATGATGTTGTCCTCGCTCACAGAGCACACCACCCAGGGCTCGTTCGGGTTCCACGAGAAGTCAGAGATCTTGGCCGTGTGGCCTCCGTGGATGAAGAGGAGCTCAGGCGGGCCATCCTCGGCATCCTCCGGGGTCTGCTCCTCTCCAATCTTGGACAGATCCCACACGTGGAGGCGGCGATCAGTGCCCGACGAGGCGAGGATCGTCTCGTTATGCGGGGACCACTGCACCTGGAAGATCTCGTCCTTGTGCGACTCGAACGAGTGCAGCTTCAGCTTCAGGTTGCGAAGATCCCACAGAGCAACAGTCTGCAACAAAACACAATCAAATCGTTCCAATATCCAGATCTGTAATCGATCACTCACCTTATCAGCAGAGCCAGTCGCAAGAATGAACTCCGAGTAGGGGTTGAAGGACAAGCAATTAACCTAAATATGAACAAATATGTAAATACACGTGATGTTCTCACTCACCTCCGCATTGTGCGCATCGACGACGTGAGCGGGCTTGGGCTGTCCGCGAGTGTCCCATATCATCAGCTTCTGGTCATCGCCAACCGATCCAAACACAGCTTCGTGCAACACGTGCCACGCCACGTCCTCCACTACCTTCAAACGAAATATGAATAACGATCACGGAGAAATATATTTATTTATTTAATAATAAAAAAACATACCGAGGAGTGTCCAGTGAAAACAGTCTTGGCATCCAGAGATCCTTCAGTCACGCCACTTGCTTGAACGTCCCACAAGCAAACCTTAACAACAATGTGAATTCAATGTTTTATTATCTTTTAAAAGTACTTCCGTAAAAAGTGTTGTTTGTGTTAACCTGATTCAAGAAAAGCGCATGCATATATTATTAATTTTCGAAAAATCAAATCGTAAACACCTGAACATGAAAACTAACACAAACTTGCTCTTTCAAACGAATATAGAATAGTTACACGTAACATTCAGAATAATACGATTGTTTTGTTTATTTAGTGTTTTTTGCGGTTTATTATTTATGGTTTATCAGTAAAATAAAATGTTATTCGTGATGTTGTTTGACTCAATGTTTCAGGTATAAAAATGTCAAAAAAATAAAACATGGAATTATTCAACATTAATTATTCAAAAATTATTCAACGTTTTGAAAGAGCAAGTTTGTGTTAGTTTTCATGTTCAGGTGTTTACGATTTGATTTTTCGAAAATTAATAATATATGCATGCGCTTTTCTTGAATCAGGTTAACACAAACAACACTTTTTACGGAAGTACTTTTAAAAGATAATATATGTCCTTTTGTTGAATTTCATAGAAATTTTCTCTCTCGTCTTCATACATGTAACATGTTCTTCTCTCATTATTTCATCAATTTCATTTCAAATTTATTCGATATTTTCTCGTTCTCTCGTTCTCTCCTTCCATTCCTTCCCTCCTTCTCTCCTTCTTTCCTTCTCTCCTCCTCTCCTTTCCTCCTTCTCTCCTCCCATTCCTTCCCTCCTTCCCTCCTTCTCCCCTTCTCTCCTCCTCTCCTTCCCTCCTTCCTTCCTTCCCTCCTTCTTTCCTTCTCTCTTTCTCTCGTTCTCTCTTTCTCTCGTTCTCTCTTTCTCTCGTTCTCTCGTTATCCCTTTCTCTCTTTCTCTCGTTCTCTAGTTCTCTCGTTCTCTCGTTCTCTCGTTCTCTCGTTCTCTCTTTCTCTCTTTTCTCTCTTTCTCTCGTTCTCTCTTTTCTCTCTTTTCTCTCTTTCTCTCGTTCTCTCTTTCTCTCGTTCTCTCGTTATCCCTTTCTCTCTTTCTCTCGTTCTCTAGTTCTCTCGTTCTCTCGTTCTCTCGTTCTCTCGTTCTCTCTTTCTCTCTTTTCTCTCTTTCTCTCGTTCTCTCTTTTCTCTCTTTTCTCTCTTTCTCTCGTTCTCTCTTTCTCTCTTTCTCTCGTTCTCTCGTTCTCTCGTTCTCTCCGTCTCTCCGTCTCTCCTTCTCTCCTTCCCTCCTTCCCCCCTTCTCCCTTTCTCTCTTTCTCTCGTTCTCTCGTTCTCTCGTTATCTAGTTCTCTCGTTATTTCGTTTTCTCTTTCTCTCGTTCTCTCGTTCTCTCGTTCTCTCGTTCTCTCGTTCTCGCGTGTCTCCTTCTCTTCTTCTCTCCTTCCCTCCTTCCCTCCTTCTCCCTTTCTCTTTTTCTCTAGTTCTCCAGTTCTCTCTTTCTCTCGTTCTCTCTTTCTCTCTTTCTCTCTTTCTCTCGTTCTCTCGTTCTCTCGTTCTCTCGTTCTCTCGTTCTCTCGTTTCTCGTTCTCTCGTTCTCTCGTTTTCTCCGTCTCTCCGTCTCTCCTTCTCTTCTTCCCTCCTTCCCTCCTACCACCCTCCTTCTCTCTTTCTCTCGTTCTCTCGTTCTCTAGTTATATCGTTCTCTCTTTCTTTCGTTCTCTCTTTCTCTTGTTCTCTCTTTCCCTCGTTTTCTCGTTCTCTCGTTCTCTCGTTCTCTCTTTATCTCGTTCTCTCTTTCTATCCTTCTCTCGTTCTCTCGTTCTCTCGTTCTCTCGTTCTCTCCGTCTCTCCTTCTCTTCTTCCCTCCTTCTCTCCTTCTCTCTTTCTCTCTTTCTCTCTTTCTCTCGTTCTCTATTTCTCTCGTTATATCGTTATATCGTTCTCTCTTTCTCTCGTTCTCTCGTGCTCTCGTTTTCTCGTTCTCTCGTTCTCTCGTTGTCTCGTTGTCTCGTTGTCTCGTTCTCTCGTTGTCTCGTTCTCTCCTTCTTTCCTTCCCTCCTTCCCGCCTTCTCACTTTCTCTCTTTCTCTCGTTCTCTAGTTCTCTCGTTATATCGTTCTCTCTTTCACTCGTTTTCTCTTTCTATCGGTTTCTCTTTCTCTCGTTCTCTCATTATCTCTTTCTCTCTTTCTCTCTTTCTCTCTTTCTCTTTCTCTCTCTTTCTCTCTTTCTCTCTTTCTCTCTTTCTCTCTTTCTCTCTTTCTCTCTTTCTCTCTTTCTCTCTTTCTCTCTTTCTCTCTTTCTCTCTTTCTCTCTTCTCTCTCTTTCTCTCTTTCTCTCTTTCTCTTTTTTCTCTAGTTCTCTCCTTCTCTCCTTCTCTTCTTCTCTCCATCCCTCCTTCCCCCCTTCTCCCTTTCTCTCTTTCTCTCGTTCTCTAGCTCTCTCGTTATATCGTTCTCTCTTTCTCTCGTTTTCTCTTTCTCTCGTTTTCTCGTTTTCTCGTTCTCTCTTTCTCTCTTTCTCTCCTTCCCTCCTTCCCTCCTCCTCCCATTCTCTCTTTCTCTCGTTCTCTAATTCTCTCGTTATATCGTTCTCGCTTTCTCTCGTTCTCTCTTTATCTCCTTCTCTCTTTCTCTCTTTCTTTCGTTCTCTAGTTCTCTCGTTCTCTCTTTCTATCCTTCTCTTCTTCTCTCCATCCCTCCTTCCCTCCTTCTCCCTTTCTCTCTTTCTCTCGTTCTCTAGCTCTCTCGTTCTCTTTTTATATCTTTCTCTCTTTCTCTGGTTCTCTCGTTCTCTCGTTCTCTCTTTCTATCCTTCTCTCGTTCTCTCGTTCTCTCGTTCTCTCGTTCTCTCCGTCTCTCCTTCCCTCCTTCCCTCCTCTCTTTTTCTCCTTTTCTCTCGTTATATCGTTCTCTCGTTCTCTCGTTCTCTCGTTCTCTCGTTCTCTCGTTATCTCGTTCTCTCTCCCCTTACTAATAATTCCTACTGATCGCAGCCACCAAAGTACATCTGTCTCTCTCCAAACAGCGTGCTCTCTCGCGTGCTCTCGCGCTCGCCCGCCAGCAGAGGGCTAGCTATCAGCTAGCGTGACTGGAAACGACACCCACCCACCCACCCACCCACCCACCCACCCACCCACCCACCCACCCACCCACACGCTGGCCTTTCGCCTAGTGCGAGTGCGAGATCGCTCATAACTTCTTTCGGAGAAAAGATACAAAGATGCCGTCAATTAGTGATCTGCCCTATGGAACCGTGCGAATCTAACTAACATAAATTGGAAGACTTCACATTGTTGCTAACATGTCCTTTGGATATCGCTACTTGAAAATTCTGGCGCGAGCCTTATTTTAACCCAAGAGAGAGGGCGCTGCGCGCCCTCTCTAATTTTAAAACTCACAGTCTGGTCGTCAGAAGCAGAAAGGAGATGCCCAGATAGGTTAGAGTTCCAGGAGAGGCCGTAGCCCTCCTTCGAATGACCGCGAAGGCGCAGCTGAGGCTTGCACGCCGAATCGTTGGGGGCGGGAGTCGACGGGTGTTTCGTGTAGTCGAAGATGTACACCTAAATAATTGAACGTAAACATAAACAAACATGTAAAACGTTAAAAGCTCATCAAAACAATCCTACCTCAGAGCTGGGCGACTTGGTAGCTATGATGACGGGATTCTGGGGCATGTAGCGGGCGCGATTCACCTCGCCATCGTGATTCATCTTAATCTCCACGTCTATTTTGCCCGTCACCGAACCGAATCCTCCGAACTCTGTAACAACGATAACACTGATGATGTTGCCAGCAAAATTACTTACCAGACTTCTCCGTGTCGTACTTAGAGGCATCAAACTGGGCATCGTCGGTGGGGAGTTGGAGCTTGGCAATCACAAGGTGGTTCTGCTCGTCCGACGTGTGCGTTCCCAATATCAAACGGTGGGTCGTGTAGTCGCTTCCCTCTATCTAGAACAGTCCACTTCAACTACGAAGTTGCATAAATACGTAGCAACGCGTGATAATGAAAAATACGCAATGAACGGACCTTCTGGCAATCCGGGAGCCACTGAACGGTGAGACTCGGCCACTCAAGGGCGTGCGTCATCACCTGATCGTAGAGGAACGGCGTGTTCTTCTTCCAGATTTTGTATTCTTCATTGATGATTCGCTCCTCATTCCCGGTATCGCCATCAGCGGCCATTTTGAGAGGTCAAGCACCTAAAAAGAATTTATGTATAAAATGTACAACAATTCATGAACACAAATTAGAACAAAATAAACAATACAACAACAACAGCTGTGTTAAAATCAAACAAGGGTTTCCCGCGTAGTCGAGACATTCTCTCCAGTTACCGCAATGGTCCTGACACGAAGATGCATTATTGTTTCTTCAATTTTCCTATTCAGCCCACTCCTCCTTATTGGGAGACGACGCGAGATACTGTCGATCTTGTTCAAACTACAACGCTGCCCGGAGCGATTCGAACAATAACATGACATCTAATTCCGTTCCATTCAAATATAATCCATTCACATGGATTATTATCGACGTTTCTCTATCCGCGTTATGTCATTTGTTTACGTCCGTTATTGTATTTGGCATTAAAACATAATAGTTAACAACTGTTTTATCATTGGTTATTCAGAGAATGTACGACTTACTAGAAGCTATGCGGAATCCGTTCTTCATGATCTACGTCTCGATGATTCTGTCGTTTTGCGTTACGAGCAGTGCGCAGATAGCTGATGTAGAGCTTGAGTTCCCCGTATATCGTCTCCAGCAGGTTCGTCAATCAATAGCATTCATTTGCATACTGAGATTCTTGCAGCTGGAGCTCGGCGGCAACACCTTCGGTTCGAAGGCGTTCCAGGTTCTCTACGAGGCCGTATCCATTGACGCGAACATTCTCAGGAGGTGCGTTACTGTAACCTTTTTTCATTATTTTCGGCGCATTACCGTTCGTATATGAATAACGTTGTATTGTTGTGCATCTAGGTGCACTATTGCGTCGTGGCGCGACCTGGCCGGACGTGACTTGGACGGCATTCTGTCCAACTCGGTCGGAGCTCTCCTCATTCTCATCCCCGCCGACGTCGATGCCCTCGCTCCCGCCGACAAGCAGGTGAGTGTTTTGACCGTTTGCTGATCCGATATTCTTCACATGTCTTCGTTGCGTTGTCATTGTGTGTTTGTGTTCAGCTATTCGCCTCGCTGGAGCAGCAGCTGTCGGCAGCGAAGACGGAGCTGGCCGTGTACGTGACGCCCTCCTCTGCCGAGACGGCCTCGCTCATGGCCGACGTCGCCGCCACCACTGGTGTGTTCTGTTTCCCAATTGCCATGTATACCATGTTCCCTATTGCAGGCCGCGCTCCGACGGCGTTCCAGCAGCTGGTGAACGGCATCGCGTCGAACACGTTCATGATGAGCACCGTGCAGACTGCCCCCGCCGCTGCCCTCAAGTACAATCCCCACAACGTCATCGTGAGTCCTGTTGTGTACGAGTTCGAGTACGCATATCTGGTGTTTGTTCTATTCTAATTTCTTTCTTAGGGTCGCCTGTTCAGCGGCGAGCGCTCTAACCCCACCATCGCCTTCTTTGCCCACTACGACTCTCACTCTGCCTTCCCTGTGAGTATTAGTTTAATGTTGAACCGCACATTTCATCGTTGATTGGTGCAAAACAAATGTACTTCTTCTGTGAAATGTCTGTGCTCCGTGTGTTGTGTTTCTATTGTTTCTATTGTGTGTTTGCATTGCAGGGCGCGTCTTCTGGTTCTGATTCGAACGGCAGTGGTGTTGTCGCCCTTCTCGAGCTGCTCGCCATCCTCCGCCGTTTCTACGAGAACGCTGCCACTCGCCCGCCCTACAATCTTGTTAGTTTTTTTTGAATCATTTTTTTCATGCAATCATTGGTCAGGTGTTTGTGTGGACTGCGGCGGGAAAGCTGAACTACCAGGGCGCTCGCACGTGGATCGAGCACTTCCAGGAGAAGAACAGTGGTACGGACGGGGTCGTGGTCGTGTTTCCCATATTACATGCAACATTGTGAAGTTATGATGTGTATGGATGTGTATGCCGGCTCGTATCTCGTTATTCTCTGTTCAATGCGCCTTTCAGACGCGAAGCTGGAGCTTGCGGTGTGTGTGGACTCTGTGGGTTCTGGCCCTCTGGTGATGCACGTGTCGAAGCAGCCGGGAGAGGCGTCGGCCGCCGCGCAGCTCCTCAAGCGACTCCGCGCCGCCGCCGCGCCCAACCAGAGCGTCGAGGTGGGCCGTCTAGCTGATTACTGTTTCATATTCATCGTTATTTTAGGTTGTTGCTAAGAAGATCAGCCTCAATGCGCCTACTTTTGCGTGGGAGCACGAGAGGTGAGCGAGTGTGATATCGATTTGCATAGAAATGTCATGATATGCATTCACAATTTACACAAAGAATGGTGAAGGGTGTTAGCGTGTTTGTACTTTGCCTAGCGCGTAAACCCATTTCGAGAGGATTAGCTTTTGCGTATTGTTGAATTAATCCTACTTTTGTCTAGGTTCAACATGAAGCGTCTCCCGGCCGTGACTCTGTCGTCTCTGTCCTCTCCTGATGAATCTCTCCGCCGCTCCCTTCTCGACACTCCCAAGGGGCGCATCAACAAGAAGCAGCTCAGCGAGAACATCAGGTACGTAGTGCAGTATAGCAAAAGAGATGCATCGTACACAACACACATTTCCATTTCAGGGTTGTGGCAGAGGCTGTTCTTGGCTACGTGCTGTCTCTGTCTGAAGGTGCGAGCAGCGACTCGCGCGTTTCTGCCGATTCCAGCATGCTCGCCAGCGACGCTGTCGACCAGGTGAGGAGAGAGAGAGAGAGAGAGAGATACAGGGAAGAGAGAAGGGGGAGTGAAACATTTGATTGTATTGCAGAACCGAGTCGACTTCTTCCTTCGCGAGTTTGCCTCTCGTTCTCGCTCCGTGTCGGACGAGGAGGCGACGAAGGCAGTGTCTGCCAACCTGGCCGCCACCGTCGGCAGCTATGCCAAGGTGAGTGTAGGAGGAGAGAGGGGTTGGTTGACTGTGTCTTTCAGGTGGCGACGTCTGCGGTGGAGCTGCAGGAGGTGTCTGTGTGGGGCGGAGCAGTGAACAGCGTGCGCGCGGAGAGGGTCAAGCCGGCCGTGTTCGAGTTGGTGATTGCCGCCGGAGTGGTGGCGTTCCTGGCAGTCTTCACCCACGCCATCCAACACTCGCACAAGGCTGTCGACGGCATGGTCACTGCCATGCGGAAGCTGTGAGTACGTCTAGCCCGTCCCGCCTAGTCGACACGGTCGCCTCAATCAATGGGTCTCCGCTCGTTTTGTTGTTTTTAGTCTATCATCATTCCTTTCATACGTTTGTAGTTAGAGATTTGGTAGAGACACTTAATAATTTATTTATATCTATTTTCAAATTATCGAATTATCTTGTCAAATGTGATTGTTGTGTTTGCCGCGAACCTCTCATTGTTTTATTGTGAGATCTGCAAAGTGCGAATAGATTGTTTAATAACTATGTGTTGTGTGTATATGGTGATCTGGGAGCTGTGATTGTCGGCGTGTTGGTTTTATGGGCGGTGTGAATGGGAGATTAGCCCCTGAGGGCAAACAGGCTGATGAGAGAGTGGAATGAGAAGCGCTTGCGTATGCAAATGTATGTGGATAGGCCCGGTGTGATGACACGGCGGCGGCTCTCGATTCGAGAGACCCTACCGTGCTTTACACTTGCTCCTTTGTCCCCGCTCGATCGGACCCACCCGCTAATCACTCTGATTAGGTGATCTCAAGTGGTGTTCATTTGCATAATGATTTGCTTATGTCATTCCTGCTCCAGAAGACACCGACTCTTTTTGTACTTTCATCCCATTTGAGATTAGATCTATGAGAGCGTGATCGTTATTCAATTGAAATCGTTCGCATGCAATTTATTGGATACCAAGTTTTCCGGAATAAGGTTATGCTCACGAATGTGCTCATTATTGGAATGTGGTCCATGGGTGGTCCAGGAAGACCTATAAAATATGATTCGTAGTGTGGTTGCTTTTGTTTGTCTGAACTCATAACTAATTCGTTTTAACAGTACCGTCACCCTTTTTCAACGGTTAATCATGTTCTTTTTATATTGTTAGTTACACGCTTATTTTGATTGGAGTTTAGGTTCTCGTGGCGATTGGGTGTTTGCGGATAGGTCTTTGCACTCGTGGCGGGGTGTTGACGAATCGTCTCGCCCCTGAGGGCTAACCCGGAATGAATTGATCCGGTCCTCGATAGACGAGAGAGAGAGAGTGGGAGGGAGAGTAGCTGGTGGTCAGAGAGGGCGCGGGAGCAGGCGAGAGGGAGCAGCGAACGGGCCGATTAGCCCGATTATCACTGGATCAGAGGTGTGGAGGAGGAGCAGCAGCAGGAGGAGCAGGCTGGTTCCTGTGTGCCCTGCGGCAGCGCTGTTGCTATTCTTCCCCTTCTTGAGAGTGTGTGTGTGTGTTTGCGCACACAATATATCGGCGATCATTTTGCACTTCTGGATATTTCGTCCCATTGATCCGTCTTTCCGGGGTGTCCGTGTGTCGTGTGTGTGTGAGAGAGAGAGGGAGTCTGCATTCTGTGCTATGAACCCTGTTCTGTCGAGGTTTTGGAGTGACGAGGCGAAAGGCGAAAGGTTCCGCGAGAGATGATCTCATTTCCTCCAATTTGTGTCGTGTTTTTCCTTTCTCGCGCACCCGAGCGTCGCGCAAGTGAGAGTGAGAGTAGGGTTTCCTTTCATGGAAGAGAGAGAGAGAGAGAGAGCGAGAGAGAGAGAGAGAGAGAGCGAGAGCGAGCGAGAGAGAGAGAGAGAGAGAGCGAGCGAGAGAGAGAGAGAGAGAGAGAGAGAGAGAGAGAGAGAGAGAGAGAGAGAGAGAGAGAGAGAGAGAGAGAGAGAGAGGATACCGGATAGCAGGTTGTCGCGAGCGAATCGCGCATGGAAATTGATACTCGAAAAAGTCGGCGTCTCCAGTATTGCGTCTTGCTTTCACTTACATCTTTCTCTCTCCCTCTCTATCTCCCTCTCCCCCTCCCCCTCTCTTCCTCTCTGTGTTTTTTGTCTTTCTAGTTGCGCGTCTTCCTATTCCCACATACGCAATATGGAGATGTCTCCGATTCTTTTTTTGTGTTTTGGAGAACTGGAGTCTGGGGTGGTTTGATTGTGGCTGGGAGTGTTTCAGCCGCGTTTGTTTCAGCCACCATCTCATCCATTCTTCGACTGCATCTGTGCATCACAGCTCCGATTTTACCTGGGTTAGGCTGTTTTTCTCTCCGTATCAAGTTGATATAATTATTTTCCTCGAGTTTCGTGAGTGTAGAAATATGGTATGTGATGATTTTATTTGAGTTGAGTAGTTGAGCTAGTTGAGTGTTGAGTTTCCATTCCTTTGTATTATGGATCACTAATCCCTACTACTTTCTTCAACTCTGATCATCTGTATACTCTTGAGTCTGCTAATATTGTACTCACTATCTTGTGTCTGCCAACTTCTCTCCTCGAGTATGGGGCGATTGGCGGACTGTGCTGTCAGGTCGGATCGGGTGCGGGTCTCGATTGCCGCAACACGGCTGACTAATCAGCTGGCAGATCGGCCTATCGCGCCCTGATTGGACAGTTGATGCGATGATCAGTGCACTCTCTCTCCCTCTCCTCTCTCTATTCGCCGACTTGTATTATATCCCGAATTTGTGAATGTGGGTTTACGCGATATTTATTGACGCGCTCATGTTATTTTATGGCGATGTGGTGGTTGGTGATCGCGAGACGCATATGATTCCAATTTCCAATATCTTGTCATTTCGTGACAGAATTTTAAAACTGTGTTCTTTGCTGTTGTCTCGTGAAATGCAATGCGTACGTCGCGTGATAACCCCTACCACCTTTTCGAGTGTCTTCCGTGTCACTCACGGCATGTCTGCCCCCCCCCTCGAGTGCCCAATTCGGAGAGAGAGAGAGAGAAAGAGAGAGAGAGAAAGAGAGAGGTGATCCGCTTAGCACACTGTTTACCCTGTCGTTGTGAGAGTGAGAAGTTGGGTGGGTGATATGGGCTGAGAGAGTGCGAGAGCCGAGAGAGAAGGAGGAGAGAGTTTTGTTTGTGGTTAGAGTGCTCATACATGGAGTTCGCAGTGCAAATGGGGCGAACCAAGTAGATCGATGCGTGAGAACTTGTGTGGGAGGATCCAGGAAAGGAAGAAGGAAACAGTTCACACTCACACACATTCGCCTATCGCTGTGCCGTGCTGAACCTAAACTAAATTGTCCCACCTAAACTAAATTGTTTCCGTTTCAGCTCATCGATGCGAGGCAGCTGATCATTCGCCCATTCCTACACTCACTCACTCACTCACTCATTCTCTCTCAGCCAGCCGACAGTTTCAAGTTCCCTTGAAACGTATCGCCATGTTGCCGTACGGGGCGGGTAGACAGTGGGAGTCTCGGAGGGAGCAAAGGCCGCCGCCGCCGCCGCCCGGGCCTCCAAGGACTGTCAAGATTATTCCGGCCACTGCCCTCAGAGACCACCCCGGATACTTTGGCCCCCAGCCCAGTGCGCAGGTACGATTTTTAGTCACTGTTCTAATTGCCACTGTTTATCCACTTTCTTGTTGGATTCGGTCTGCTCTCGCGATTTCCGTGTTTGCTATCTGATTCAAAGATGTTCTATCTACTACACTGGTTACTCTTGAGCACTGAAAAACAGAATTCTTGTCATTCTCGTGTTCATTACGCATCTCTTCGCTTCGTACAGAGTTCATAGGCTATGTGCTACTGACATACTCTCGAAATTGAAGTCAAAACTACGCTTTCATTTTGCAAGTTGCATATCACATTATCACAACTACCTGATCGCAATCACCTGTTCCCACCGCTGTTGTGCGATTTGCATGTCTTTTTTGCAACAGCCTCGTGTAGACGTGGGTAATCTCCCCGATCCCACACACACCCATTCGATAATCACTCTTTGATGGCTCGGCGCTCGAATGAGATTCGGGTTTCGAACCTCCCCCGTCGCCAACCAGTCTCTCTCTCTCTCTCTCTCTCTCTCTCTCTCTCTCTCTCTCTCGTCTCATCAATCTACTATCTCATATCTTGCGTCTCACCCCTGTTGTTAAATCCTCTGATTTGTATACCGCAATGCGTTTTGTATTGGAACGACTAGTCAGAGAGTGAATATACAGTCCTCTCTCCCTCTCTCTCTCTCCCTCTCGCGCACACTCGAAATCTCGCATTGCGATGTCGTGAGATCTGCGCTTGATGGAATTTGCATATCTCTCTCTCCGTAGTCTGCGCTCTCTCGGCGAGTGTGAGATGTGTGAGGAGATGCGCCGCGAGTATGTGCTTTTCTGAAGCTACGTCGTTGAGATCTGCAGTGTATTGTATATTCAATATCAATTTTCTTAGTCCTTAATCGCTGCCAATGTTTGTGCTGGAACATTGTCAGGTCCAAATAGTTCTTATCCCTCTCGAATAGGCTCGATCGTCAAAATAGTATTTTTGCTCCGCGTGCTTGTGGGATTTTCAATTCTCAAAGCTTTTGCAAGTCATTCATATGTGAATTGGCTTTTTTTGGAAACGGACTTTCCGCCCTCCTACTCCCACCTACCTTTCTCTATCTATGTCCTTTTCCTGTGCATGTGTCTCAAGCGAGTTGCACTCCCTTCCCCCCTCCCTCCCTCCTTCTGTCTTATCCCTCTCGAATAGGCTCGAGCCGAGTGCTCAATCGAGTACCCCCGGGGGCGAGAGAGTGTGCTGATCAGTGAGCATCTGACGCGAGAGCAGGGAGAGAGCGTGGCTGGACGAGAGGGCGCAGACGGTGTTTGCCGTGTGCTGACCGCATACGCACACACATGCTGCGCCCAGTGTTCTAGTGCCTGTACGCACAGGGCCCACACAGAACACCCCTCCATGATTCCGCTTCCCCTCTGTACTAGCCGCTGCGTACTACTCTCACCTCAGTGATTCACGTTTTCGCTTCAGGACCCGTATTTCTACGAGGAGCCAGTGAACGCGGCGTGGTACATGGGCTATCCGCACGGCGACCCCTACGGACAGGGCGCCTACGTCGAGGGATACGGTAGGTGGAATTGGGATACTGTAGTCGACCTGTACTTGTACAGTACGTGCTACTGATGAGTGACATGATGTTATACTGTAAGTTACTGTCTTTACCAGTGTACTGTATTCAGGCGAGTATCCCGGGTACTATGGACAGTACGCCTACGGAGGGTATCCGTACAACTATTTCGATGCGACCCAGCCGGGACCATATCAGGGAGGGTATTTGAATCAGGTGAGAGAAAGAGAGAGAGATATGGAAGGGAGAAGAGGTATACGTCATCTTTGTAGGCGTACGCGGGTCCTTCTGGAGGGGCGACGTCCGGCTATCGCGCCTACCCCCAGCCTAGTCCACCACAGAGACGCAGCAGGTGCGCTCCTTTCCTTTTGTGTCTGTGTTTTGCATTCATCAGTTTGCTTAGATATATCGAGTGGTTTGATCATCAGAGATCTCTCTTTTTTCAGAACGGCGCCGGGGCGGACAAAAGACGACAAATTCGACAAATCACCCTATCCGAAAGAGAGGAGTGCCACCGAAAGAACACACTTCTCACAGGCTGCTGTGAGTCTCTCTCTCTCTCTCTCTCTCTCTCTCTCTCTCTCTCTCTCTCTCTCTACGCAGATGAAGTAATAACGTGTTGTTCAGACAGCGACTATGGACCGAGGTCGCTCTCGCCACCCCACCATGCGACAACAACAGACACAACAACAACGAGGATACAGTGCTGATGCCTACAGACACTACTCGGTACGTCTCACACAACTCCAAACCATGCACAAGCCGTATCCAACTCTCCACAGTAGTCAATGTATAGTACCGTATACCTTCTAGGCGTTCACGGGTCGATGGAAGCAGCAGCAGCAGCCTATGTACAAGAAGCGAGCGACGCGGACCGAGGAGATGCGGCCATACGAGTACGGAACGGCGCTGCCAGGGACTACGCTCAGGAGATTACGGTCGGTCAAAGTCAGAATGACACCACTACTTCGTGAACAATTTATAACGCGTGGCGCTAGAAAAAAACATAAAAGTCGTACTTCGTACTTCGCGCACACTGACACACTCACGTTATGAGAACACGTACAGTACGTGAGGCACGACTTATGTTACAGACCGTACTACGCCCCCTCGTACGCCACGTATCCCCCATCGACAATGGCAAGGAGGGAACAGAGACACAGCTATCCCCTATTCGCCAGGGCAGCACTCAAGCTGGCACAACTGGTGAGAGAGAAGGAGAGAAAGAGAGAGAGAGAGAGAAAGAGAGAGAGAGAGGGGGGGAGGAGAGGGAGAGAGAGAGAGGGAGGGAGAGGAGATGGAGAGAGAGAGAGAGAGAAGGAGAGGTGCAACTCATTCAGATCATCGGTGCTGCGATCCTCGGCCTCGTGCTGGGTCCGATGCGGGCCACCTCATTCCACGATTTCGTCATCAAGACAAAGGTACATTATTGATTTAATATTGATTTATGGCTGTGTTGCAGACGGAGTGGCAGGGCGCGGTCGTGGGCATAGTGGGTACGTTCTCCATATTCACAGTCATCATGCTCGCCACCTGCTGGATGGCCTACAAGAGCTACTCGTGGTGGAGGCGACTTGTGAGTCTTCCTCTCTCCCCCCCCCTCTCTCTCTTCTCTCGCTCTCTCTCACTCCCCCTCTCTCTCTCTCTCTCTCTCTCTCTCTCTCTCTCTTTCTCTCTTTCTCTCTTTCTCTCTTTCTCTCTTTCTCTCTTTCTCTCTTTCCCTTCTCTCACCCCCCTCGTTCTCTCGCTTCTCTCTTTCTCTCTCTCTCTCTCTCTCTCTCTCTCTCTCTCTCTCTCTCTCTCTCGCATCGCACATCTTTTCAGGACGCTCACATATCCGCACTAGCCGCCTTCTGTATGCTGCTAGCAGCGTTTATAGAGGTAATACTTTATTATTTTTTTGCAGCGTATTGTTTATCTTACATTACATTACAATAATTTAAAACAAAAACTTGAATAATCGGATTTCAGGCGTATTTCGCCGCGTGCTATCCTCCGAACGGAGCCAAGATCAATCTCGTGTGCCACAGAGCAGAATGGATCATTGCCACAGTGAGAGGGAGAGGGAGAGGGAGAGGGAGAGGGAGAGGGAGAGGGAGAGGGAGAGGGAGAGGAGAGGGAGGGAGAGGGAGAGGAGAGGGAGAGGGAGAGGGAGAGGGAGAGGGAGAGGGAGAGGGAGAGGGAGAGGGAGAGGGAGAGGGAGAGGGAGAGGGAGAGGGAGAGGGAGAGGGAGAGGGAGAGGGAGAGGGAGAGGGAGAGGGAGAGGGAGAGGGAGAGGGAGAGGGAGAGGGAGAGGGAGAGGGAGAGGGAGAGGGAGAGGGAGAGGGAGAGGGAGAGGGAGAGGGAGAGGGAGAGGGAGAGGGAGAGGGAGAGGGAGAGGGAGAGGGAGAGGGAGAGGGAGAGGGAGAGGGAGAGGGAGAGGGAGAGGGAGAGGGAGAGGGAGAGGGAGAGGGAGAGGGAGAGGGAGAGGGAGAGGGAGAGGGAAACTAACCCACGTTTCTACAGATTCTGCTCTTCATCAACGTCATTCTGTACATAATCGACTTTGTGATGGCGTGGTTGAACGGTGTTTCCATGTGGTAGCCTGCCGTGTACCGTACCTTTCCACTGTCTGAGAGAGCTTACACACTGCCTTGGTGAGAGACGCCTGCTCTACTCTGCTCAACACTCTGCTTCCGATGATATAGCCACTATATTGTGACATTGTTATGTGATGGACTTCTATTTGATTGTGCGACTCAGCGCAGCTTTAATAAATATTTATTTGATTTTTTTCAATCAAACCGCAAGGATACCTACCACAAAGCCCACGATTACCATATAAGAAGAATTTAACATGCCTTGTTAGGGATACGATTTCAATGAAATTCAATAAATACTATCCAGAAACAATTTACTTCACAAAAAGTCAACAAATAAAATCAACAACAATAATGTATGTACATTTCCATATCATGTTACAACAAAGAATACATAATAGACAACAACAAATAACCATCTTCCTTGTCCTTGGTATCACTGTCCGAGCCTCCTCCTCTTCACAGCCGCGCCTGCTTTGCGAGACATTCCGAACATGTCCAGAACCCTAGAGATGAGAATGATGAGAGAGAGAGAGAGAGAGAGAGAGAGAGGGAGAGTAGACTCGTACCTGTGGCACTGCTCACGGAGCAGCACGTCATATCCGAGTCTCCTTCCGGTGTTGAGATTGCGGGCGGCGATCGACTGTAGCAGGGGAAGGGCACTCGTCGACACCAGCTTCTCTCGCATCGCCGCCCCTTCCGAGGGACTGCTGAAACCAATTCCATCCTAATCTCATTCCCGGTACCATGATAAATGGGACGAAACTGACTTACCCCACACACATACTGGCCATGGTGCGCAGACAGCCGACGAGCGTGTGTCCAGTGGGGGTCATCCGATCCTCCACCTGACAACCAATCACATACCTCCTCCATCTCTCCACCCACCACATGCTGTCTGTGCAGGAATGCGACGAGGGGCGTGATGACGTCAGCGTGGAGGAGGAGGGGCGTCCAGACGACGCCGCGCACGCCGTCCGTGCTCTTGGAGCGCTCGTCGAGCCGCAGCATCGCGTCCACCACCTGCCACTCCCACACGACGGGCGGAGGGGGAGGGTTGCGCAGTGCCTGGTAGGCAGTCCACGAGGCAGAGTCGGCGAAGCGAGGCGGCGGGCGGCGGTCGAACAGCAGACACTGAACAAGAGATATTGACTGGACAGTTTCACAAATATAGTAAAGGTTTGAAGTGAATCAACACTCACCTTGTGCAAGACCTGGATGATGCTGCCGATGAGGCCGTGTTCGATGAAGATAGTCTCCAGCTGATCCCTCGGTAGCAGTGATCCACTCTGCGGCAGCAGGAACGGACACACTGCGCGACAGCAACTGAGCGAGTAGACCGATTAGAGGCGCTGTGCGAGTCAGACTTGCCCGACGAGCGTCCACTTGTCATCGAGACTCGGCTGGGGACTGGCGAGCAGGGACTGCATGAGAGACGCGAGCTGCGGGAAGATGCCTCCGTCGGCAGCGCCCACGAATACGCGACACGGCCAGGTCTGCAGAGTGGGGGAGGGGGGGGGGGGTGGGAGACAGACCTGTGTGAGATGAGCGAGGGCGTCGACGGCGACTCGGGCGAGCTGCGGCTGGCCGAGGCACTGCGACGCTGATGCCACCGCGCGCGCCCTCAACACGCACGCCCTTCACACCCATCCTCGCTCCCCCCCCCCCCCCCACCTCTGCTGCTCGTCGACCATGAGTGCAGTGAGGGATGGGATGGCGAGTGCGCGGCAGCACATGCGGCGCACACTCTCCTGCTCATGCGAGAACACACTCAGCAGCGCTTCCATCGACCCCGCCGGCAGCTTCTCCAGAGCGCAGTCCGTCTGAACAAGAGGTGGGTGCATATGCACACACACATACACATGTGCACTACCACTTGGACAAGAAGATCGATGCGCGCCTTGTCTCCCGCGTCCGCAGTCGAGATCAGCGCCAGCAGACGAGACGCGCACTCACCTCAAAATATTAGTAAATTGTGATTATCATACCATAATAAACGCAAAATGACAAACCGGATAGGGCGGAGCGGGTCTTGAAGCTGACTCTCTTAGCAGCGCCGTCGGCGACATAGAAAAGTGCGTGGAGGAGAGTGGCAGTGGCGTGGGTGAGTTCGGGCTGAGGAGAGAGGAGCAGGGCCTCGATGCAGCGCACCAGACACGGGTCGACGGTGACGCGATACTCGCGTGCAATCTGCGCCAGCACACGCACTGCCCACGTCTGCAGAGACGCGTCCTGAAACACTCAACATAGCTGAACCGAGACATGGCCACAGTGGGAAGAATGTGGGTGTACCTTGACAGAGAGCATGGCGATGAGTTTGTGGTGGATTCCGCGCGCACACAGGCTGGCGGGAGTGACGGCGCCCCGAGCACTCGGCCCGCCGCCAGCCGCCGCCTCCTCCTCCTCCTCCGTATCATCGCCTATCGTTATCACATCGATCTTGTCTTTCTGGTCCATCAAACGGAGCAGGTCCTGGAATCGTAATCGCATCACAAAAACAAAACAATCACAATGATGTTAGGATGGGCAGATGGCTACCTCGCAGCACTGGCGCATGCGGGGTACATCGGGCGAGTCTCGCAGCACTCGCTCCACTCCTTCCACATCACGCGACGGAGCCACGACGCACGGGCCCAGCAGCGACACCATCTACAACAGACTGCATGTAGGAGAGGCAGTTGCGAGCACCTCTGTCTTGTCGCTCTCCCGCCCATCTGCCGCCGTCGCCCACGCATTAACAACTGCCGATAGCTACAATCAGCTCATAAGTAATAGAGAGACTAGCCCAACACACCTTGGCCTTGGAGAGCTTCTGGCCGAGTCCAGCGGTGAGTATGTCAGTGAGCTGCTTGGCAGTGCACTGCGCCAATTGATCATTCAATGGAGCCGCAGCATCACCACCGAACTGCAAGCTCGATCAAGTCTGAGGCAACGATCGGTCAGCCACTTACAGTGAGCATGTAGTAGGTGGCATCGGCGCACTTGTTGACGAGGTGAGGGCGGCGGGTGCTGGCGGCAGCCAGCCACACATGTAGCACGTTCCACGCACGCACCGCAGACTCCAGCCAGCCACACACCACATCATAAGCAACACACAGTCACTATCAATTCGCCAATGCGTATCACGCGCGGACGTCGTTTCCTATAGGCCGCACCTCATCGTATCTAGACGGATCCACGCGAACGCCATAAGTCAGGATCGCTTGATCGAGAATTGGATAACTATTCGCGCGATTTTGTACATCTACGATCTACGTCCATACTAGTAAATGATATGGTCAGCAAGACGACAGTTTTCAATGGTTACACAAGAGCCCTATTAAGTGAACCTTCATCTTCAATTAGATGTTAAAACCCTCACAATGAATCTTATCAAGTAAATTATGTCGTTTTGAACATTTTGTGATCATTCTCAACCGAATATACGGAAAAAAACGATATAATTTGACTGATTCAATCAGTGCATATATGCGCGACTCACAGCGAGCTGCTCCATGCCATACATGTCGGCAGCGAGGAGGAGGTCCGTGCCGAGATCTTCGTCCACTGTCACGCGACCAGTGTAGCAGAACTCGAGCACCGCACGCGCCACGTCTCCGCGCAGCTCCACGTGCACCTCGTCTAGAAAAGAGGACGTAATACGAAAGAAGGATGAGACCTGACTGACACTGCTTGGTCTCGGCCATGCCGCCGCTGAACATGGTCTTGAAGATGGGCGAGTTGGCGGCGAGAATGAGGCGATGGGCGGGCAGACGCTCCGCCTCCTCCCCATTCACACTGCACACCAGCTCCACGTCGCACAACACGCCTCAACGAGCACACATAGCAGCGCGGAAACACACTCCCTCATAACACTCTTCGCCTCTTCCCGCTCCCAGCTCCCAGCTAGCTGATATTGGGCACCGGAAGCTGAGTGTAAATAAAAGACACATGCACACACCTTGGTTCTTGAGCTCGCCGAACTGCTGCCACACAGCCAGCGCGTGCGACGGCAACTAAGATAATCAGGGTGTGTCACTTGTAATGTACGCACGCGCACCTTGAGCTCGCAGCTGTTGACCGGATCATCGTTCACCTTTCCCACGTTCATCACAGACTTGATGTGCGTAGAGAACGACGCTGCAACAAAACACAAAATGAACACGCCAATTACACAAATACCTTTCTCAACGACCGTGACGGGCTTTTGGTTGAGGGTGGAGAGAATGGCGTAGGCGACTTGTAGTTCCTTGTCCACCGCCTCCTCCATCGGGTCGTCGTCGTAGTGGTGGCGACCGTGGCGACCGTAGCGACCGTATCGGTCGTAGCGATCGTAATCATCATCGTCCATTTCGCTAAACCAAAGACTAGCGCAACTGTTGGACACACTCCAACCTTCCAGAGTCGCCGTCGCTGTCCCGCTCCTCGGTGGAGATGACGAGCGTCTTGTTGGAGCCATTCCAAAACAACATTCATGAAGATTTTAATGTGAATAAATCGATACCTGTTGTATGACCATTTTCATGCGGTGTTCGGAGTAGCCGATCCATCCCACGCTCACCACGTCGGAGAAGCTGAACACAATGTCGTCGAAGCGATCCTAAACAACACGTATGTTATAAATCGAGAACGCTCAGACACACCGTCTCGTCGAAGTCCTCATCGAACTCTCCGTCGTGTACGTCGATGATTTTGCCGGACTGAGTGGCAAAGTCGACTTCGATTCGCGACGAGTGCCGCATGTCCATCACTCCATCCACTCGAACACACACCGACAAAGCACGCATCCTCAACATCATAATATATTATAGAAATATTATTAAACAATGATGAAAAAACAATAAAAACGAAACTCAAAACCTCATCACACAGATTCGCAGTTATATATCCCAAAATGCGGTAGTTAGCTAGGGCGCTCGATTTTGAATGATGTGTATATTTCATAAAAACTCGCACATAGCAAAAAAAGTGGCAGGGCTGCCGCAGGAACACTAGAAAATGACGTCACTCGCGCAGGTTATTCAGTGCGAGAGTGTGTTGATCGCGCGGGAATCAGGTCATCATAGAAATGAGCTCCACCAATCAAAACGGTTGACCCCGCCCCTTTTTCTTGTTCCTGCGGCAGGAACACCGTGTTCCCTGCCACTGTTTTCTTGTTGTGACGCTCGTGAACCATGTGTCACGGCGATTCACGTTGTTGGTAAAAAATCAAGTCATTTCACGGTTAAAGGAGAGGTGTGCGGAATAATAACATGAAGTCGACATAGTTAATATCGATATGGCGATCAAATTGAAACCAAAACAAAAATTCTACTATTTAATATAAATGTGATATAAAATGAAATCACCATGAAAATCAGGCAATTTGTCAGTTTTTCGTGTTGAGGTACAAACTCCACCATTTGACACGAGTTTCCAAAGGGAATTTGTTTTCAAAATTGGTCCCGCCACGAAGTACGGAAGCTTTGTATCGTCATTTTTTGACGTGTGACAACAGTGATCATTTCGTTTCACCATTCCGCACTCCTCTTCTTTAACAAAATGATATTTCAATTGGAGAACGAAAGTTTGTCCCATTTTGTTTGGCAGAAAACCAGTCGGAGTCGCGCGCATATAGGCCTCCTCATGTCCTCATGGTGATAATGGGCGGCCCTAAACAGTGCAAACCCGGCGCAAATCACATGTTGGTGTTAGCTAGAATATAGCACGTCGTATTTTCACCATGCCTTCTTTAGGTGTGGTCAGTCTCTTCGAAACAGCCTCCAACAAAACGCGAAACACGCTGTTTGGTCGTGTTTCGATGACGTTTCTAAGACAGTATCGAAGGGTGTTTCGAAGAGACTGACCGCTACTTTTTTTTTCCTTTCTCTTTCTTCTATTATTCCCCTCTCTCACTGGAGGGGCGGGGCATGCTAATGTGAGTTGGTCTGATTGGTCTCGATGTGAAGAAATGACGGCGACCAGTGGGCATTCGTTGTTTTGTCGCACCTGCCGAGCGGTCGCATGCCTTCACTCTCTGCCCATCCGAGGATCTACCAAGTCATCACGGTACATCTCACACCTACCTCTTCTCTTATCGTCTAGTCACCACTCTTCCATCATCTTTCCTCATCACTACCTCTTCTCCCTTTGCCATCGAATCTTTGCACTCGAAAGAGAGGATCTATCAGTCTTGCCCACCTCTCTCTTTCTACCCCCTGCCTCTCGCACGATTCCTGGCGGCCCGGCTGGTAATCAAACTTAGCGCCTTAGGGAATACTCGAGTTTCATCATAACTTTGCCCTCGAATGAGAGGATCTATCAGTCTTGCCCACCTCTCTCTTTCTACCCCCTGCCTCTCGCACGATTCCTGGCGGCCCGGCTGGTAATCAAACTTGGCGTCTTAGGGAATACTCGAGTTTCATCATAACTTTGCCCTCGAATGAGAGGATCTATCAGTCTTGCCCACCTCTCTCTTTCTACCCCCTGCCTCTCGCACGATTCCTGGCGGCCCGGCTGGTAATCAAACTTGGCGCCTTAGGGAATACTCGAGTTTCATCATAACTTTGCCCTCGAATGAGAGGATCTATCAGTCTTGCCCACCTCTCTCTTTCTACCCCCTGCCTCTCGCACGATTCCTGGCGGCCCGGCTGGTAATCAAACTTGGCGCCTTAGGGAATACTCGAGTTTCATCATAACTTTGCCCTCGAATGAGAGGATCTATCAGTCTTGCACACCTCTCTCTTTCTACCCCCTGCCTCTCGCACGATTCCTGGCGGCCCGGCTGGTAATCAAACTTGGCGCCTTAGGGAATACTCGAGTTTCATCATAACTTTGCCCTCGAATGAGAGGATCTATCAGTCTTCGTCACCTCTCTCTTTCTACCCCCTGCCTCTCGCACGATTCCTGGCGGCCCGGCTGGTATTCAAACTTGGCGCCTTAGGGAATACTCGAGTTTCATCATAACTTTGCCCTCGAATGAGAGGATCTATCAGTCTTCCTCACCTCTCTCTTTCTACCCCCTGCCTCTCGCACGATTCCTGGCGGCCCGGCTGGTAATCAAACTTGGCGCCTTAGGGAATACTCGAGTTTCATCATAACTTTGCCCTCGAATGAGAGGATCTATCAGTCTTGCCCACCTCTCTCTTTCTACCCCCTGCCTCTCGCACGATTCCTGGCGGCCCGGCTGGTAATCAAACTTGGCGCCTTAGGGAATACTCGAGTTTCATCATAACTTTGCCCTCGAATGAGAGGATCTATCAGTCTTGCACACCTCTCTCTTTCTACCCCCTGCCTCTCGCACGATTCCTGGCGGCCCGGCTGGTAATCAAACTTGGCGCCTTAGGGAATACTCGAGTTTCATCATAACTTTGCCCTCGAATGAGAGGATCTATCAGTCTTCCTCACCTCTCTCTTTCTACCCCCTGCCTCTCGCACGATTCCTGGCGGCCCGGCTGGTATTCAAACTTGGCGCCTTAGGGAATACTCGAGTTTCATCATAACTTTGCCCTCGAATGAGAGGATCTATCAGTCTTCCTCACCTCTCTCTTTCTACCCCCTGCCTCTCGCACGATTCCTGGCGGCCCGGCTGGTAATCAAACTTGGCGCCTTAGGGAATACTCGAGTTTCATCCTAACTTTGCCCTCGAATGAGAGGATCTATCAGTCTTCCCCACCTCTCTCTTTCTACCCCCTGCCTCTCGCACGATTCCTGGCGGCCCGGCTGGTAATCAAACTTGGCGCCTTAGGGAATACTCGAGTTTCATCATAACTTTGCCCTCGAATGAGAGGATCTATCAGTCTTGCACACCTCTCTCTTTCTACCCCCTGCCTCTCGCACGATTCCTGGCGGCCCGGCTGGTAATCAAACTTGGCGCCTTAGGGAATACTCGAGTTTCATCATAACTTTGCCCTCGAATGAGAGGATCTATCAGTCTTCCTCACCTCTCTCTTTCTACCCCCTGCCTCTCGCACGATTCCTGGCGGCCCGGCTGGTAATCAAACTTGGCGCCTTAGGGAATACTCGAGTTTCATCATAACTTTGCCCTCGAATGAGAGGATCTATCAGTCTTGCACACCTCTCTCTTTCTACCCCCTGCCTCTCGCACGATTCCTGGCGGCCCGGCTGGTAATCAAACTTTGCGCCTTAGGGAATACTCGAGTTTCATCATAACTTTGCCCTCGAATGAGAGGATCTATCAGTCTTCCTCACCTCTCTATTTCTACCCCCTGCCTCTCGCACGATTCCTGGCGGCCCGGCTGGTAATCAAACTTGGCGCCTTAGGGAATACTCGAGTTTCATCATAACTTTGCCCTCGAATGAGAGGATCTATCAGTCTTCGTCACCTCTCTCTCTCTACCCCTGCCTCTCGCACGATTCCTGGCGGCCCGGCTGGTAATCAAACTTGGCGCCTTAGGGAATACTCGAGTTTCATCATAACTTTGCCCTCGAATGAGAGGATCTATCAGTCTTCCTCACCTCTCTCTTTCTACCCCCTGCCTCTCGCACGATTCCTGGCGGCCCGGCTGGTAATCAAACTTGGCGCCTTAGGGAATACTCGAGTTTCATCATAACTTTGCCCTCGAATGAGAGTATCAGTCTTGCACACCTCTCTCTTTCTACCCCCTGCCTCTCGCACGATTCCTGGCGGCCCGGCTGGTAATCAAACTTGGCGCCTTAGGGAATACTCGAGTTTCATCATAACTTTGCCCTCGAATGAGAGGATCTATCAGTCTTCCTCACCTCTCTCTTTCTACCCCCTGCCTCTCGCACGATTCCTGGCGGCCCGGCTGGTAATCAAACTTGGCGCCTTAGGGAATACTCGAGTTTCATCATAACTTTGCCCTCGAATGAGAGTATCAGTCTTGCACACCTCTCTCTTTCTACCCCCTGCCTCTCGCACGATTCCTGGCGGCCCGGCTGGTAATCAAACTTGGCGCCTTAGGGAATACTCGAGTTTCATCATAACTTTGCCCTCGAATGAGAGGATCTATCAGTCTTCCTCACCTCTCTCTTTCTACCCCCTGCCTCTCGCACGATTCCTGGCGGCCCGGCTGGTAATCAAACTTGGCGCCTTAGGGAATACTCGAGTTTCATCATAACTTTGCCCTCGAATGAGAGTATCAGTCTTGCACACCTCTCTCTCTTTCTACTTCCTGCCTCTCGCACGATTCCTGGCGGCCCGGCTGGTAATCAAACTTTGCGCCTTAGGGAATAGTCGAGTTTCATCATAACTTTGCCCTCGAATGAGAGGATCTATCAGTCTTGCACACCTCTCTCTTTCTACCCCCTGCCTCTCGCACGATTCCTGGCGGCCCGGCTGGTAATCAAACTTGGCGCCTTAGGGAATACTCGAGTTTTATCATAACTTTGCCCTCGAATGAGAGGATCTATCAGTCTTCCCCACCTCTCTCTTTCTACCCCCTGCCTCTCGCACGATTCCTGGCGGCCCGGCTGGTAATCAAACTTTGCGCCTTAGGGAATACTCGAGTTTTATCATAACTTTGCCCTCGAATGAGAGGATCTATCAGTCTTGCCCACCTCTCTCTTTCTACCCCCTGCCTCTCGCACGATTCCTGTCGGATCGGCTGGTAATCAAACTTGGCGCCTTAGGGAATACTCGACTTTCATCATAACTTTGCCCTCGAATGAGAGGATCTATCAGTCTTGCCCACCTCTCTCTTTCTACCCCCTGCCTCTCGCACGATTCCTGGCGGCCCGGCTGGTAATCAAATTTGGCGCCTTAGGGAATACTCGAGTTTCATCATAACTTTGCCCTCGAATGAGATGAGAGGATCTATCAGTCTTGCCCACCTCTCTCTTTCTACCCCCTGCCTCTCGCACGATTCCTGGCGGCCCGGCTGGTAATCAAACTTGGCGTCTTAGGGAATACTCGAGTTTCATCATAACTTTGCCCTCGAATAAGAGGATCTATCAGTCTTGCACACCTCTCTCTTTCTACCCCCTGCCTCTCGCACGATTCCTGGCGGCCCGGCTGGTAATCAAACTTGGCGCCTTAGGGAATACTCGAGTTTCATCATAACTTTGCCCTCGAATGAGAGGATCTATCAGTCTTGCCCACCTCTCTCTTTCTACCCCCTGCCTCTCGCACGATTCCTGGCGGCCCGGCTGGTGATCAAACTTGGCGTCTTAGGGAATACTCGAGTTTCATCATAACTTTGCCCTCGAATGAGAGGATCTATCAGTCTTGCCCACCTCTCTCTTTCTACCCCCTGCCTCTCGCACGATTCCTGGCGGCCCGGCTGGTAATCAAACTTGGCGCCTTAGAGAATACTCGAGTTTCATCATAACTTTGCCCTCGAATGAGAGGATCTATCAGTCTTGCCCACCTCTCTCTTTCTACCCCCTGCCTCTCGCACGATTCCTGGCGGCCCGGCTGGTAATCAAACTTGGCGCCTTAGGGAATACTCGAGTTTCATCATAACTTTGCCCTCGAATGAGAGGATCTATCAGTCTTCCTCACCTCTCTCTTTCTACCCCCTGCCTCTCGCACGATTCCTGGCGGCCCGGCTGGTAATCAAACTTGGCGCCTTAGGGAATACTCGAGTTTCATCATAACTTTGCCCTCGAATGAGAGTATCAGTCTTGCACACCTCTCTCTTTCTACCCCCTGCCTCTCGCACGATTCCTGGCGGCCCGGCTGGTAATCAAACTTGGCGCCTTAGGGAATACTCGAGTTTCATCATAACTTTGCCCTCGAATGAGAGGATCTATCAGTCTTCCTCACCTCTCTATTTCTACCCCCTGCCTCTCGCACGATTCCTGGCGGCCCGGCTGGTAATCAAACTTGGCGCCTTAGGGAATACTCGAGTTTCATCATAACTTTGCCCTCGAATGAGAGGATCTATCAGTCTTCCTCACCTCTCTCTTTCTACCCCCTGCCTCTCGCACGATTCCTGGCGGCCCGGCTGGTAATCAAACTTTGCGCCTTAGGGAATACTCGAGTTTTATCATAACTTTGCCCTCGAATGAGAGGATCTATCAGTCTTGCCCACCTCTCTCTTTCTACCCCCTGCCTCTCGCACGATTCCTGTCGGATCGGCTGGTAATCAAACTTGGCGCCTTAGGGAATACTCGACTTTCATCATAACTTTGCCCTCGAATGAGAGGATCTATCAGTCTTGCCCACCTCTCTCTTTCTACCCCCTGCCTCTCGCACGATTCCTGGCGGCCCGGCTGGTAATCAAATTTGGCGCCTTAGGGAATACTCGAGTTTCATCATAACTTTGCCCTCGAATGAGATGAGAGGATCTATCAGTCTTGCCCACCTCTCTCTTTCTACCCCCTGCCTCTCGCACGATTCCTGGCGGCCCGGCTGGTAATCAAACTTGGCGTCTTAGGGAATACTCGAGTTTCATCATAACTTTGCCCTCGAATAAGAGGATCTATCAGTCTTGCACACCTCTCTCTTTCTACCCCCTGCCTCTCGCACGATTCCTGGCGGCCCGGCTGGTAATCAAACTTGGCGCCTTAGGGAATACTCGAGTTTCATCATAACTTTGCCCTCGAATGAGAGGATCTATCAGTCTTGCCCACCTCTCTCTTTCTACCCCCTGCCTCTCGCACGATTCCTGGCGGCCCGGCTGGTGATCAAACTTGGCGTCTTAGGGAATACTCGAGTTTCATCATAACTTTGCCCTCGAATGAGAGGATCTATCAGTCTTGCCCACCTCTCTCTTTCTACCCCCTGCCTCTCGCACGATTCCTGGCGGCCCGGCTGGTAATCAAACTTGGCGCCTTAGAGAATACTCGAGTTTCATCATAACTTTGCCCTCGAATGAGAGGATCTATCAGTCTTGCCCACCTCTCTCTTTCTACCCCCTGCCTCTCGCACGATTCCTGGCGGCCCGGCTGGTAATCAAACTTGGCGCCTTAGGGAATACTCGAGTTTCATCATAACTTTGCCCTCGAATGAGAGGATCTATCAGTCTTCCTCACCTCTCTCTTTCTACCCCCTGCCTCTCGCACGATTCCTGGCGGCCCGGCTGGTAATCAAACTTGGCGCCTTAGGGAATACTCGAGTTTCATCATAACTTTGCCCTCGAATGAGAGTATCAGTCTTGCACACCTCTCTCTTTCTACCCCCTGCCTCTCGCACGATTCCTGGCGGCCCGGCTGGTAATCAAACTTGGCGCCTTAGGGAATACTCGAGTTTCATCATAACTTTGCCCTCGAATGAGAGGATCTATCAGTCTTCCTCACCTCTCTATTTCTACCCCCTGCCTCTCGCACGATTCCTGGCGGCCCGGCTGGTAATCAAACTTTGCGCCTTAGGGAATACTCGAGTTTTATCATAACTTTGCCCTCGAATGAGAGGATCTATCAGTCTTCCTCACCTCTCTCTTTCTACCCCCTGCCTCTCGCACGATTCCTGGCGGCCCGGCTGGTAATCAAACTTGGCGCCTTAGGGAATACTCGAGTTTCATCATAACTTTGCCCTCGAATGAGAGGATCTATCAGTCTTCCTCACCTCTCTCTTTCTACTTCCTGCCTCTCGCACGATTCCTGGCGGCCCGGCTGGTAATCAGACTTGGCGCCTTAGGGAATACTCGAGTTTCATCATAACTTTGCCCTCGAATGAGAGGATCTATCAGTCTTGCACACCTCTCTCTCTTTCTACTTCCTGCCTCTCGCACGATTCCTGGCGGCCCGGCTGGTAATCAAACTTGGCGCCTTAGGGAATACTCGAGTTTCATCATAACTTTGCCCTCAAATGAGAGGATCTATCAGTCTTGCACACCTCTCTCTCTTTCTACTTCCTGCCTCTCGCACGATTCCTGGCGGCCCGGCTGGTAATCAAACTTTGCGCCTTAGGGAATAGTCGAGTTTCATCATAACTTTGCCCTCGAATGAGAGGATCTATCAGTCTTGCACACCTCTCTCTTTCTACCCCCTGCCTCTCGCACGATTCCTGGCGGCCCGGCTGGTAATCAAACTTGGCGCCTTAGGGAATACTCGAGTTTTATCATAACTTTGCCCTCGAATGAGAGGATCTATCAGTCTTCCCCACCTCTCTCTTTCTACCCCCTGCCTCTCGCACGATTCCTGGCGGCCCGGCTGGTAATCAAACTTTGCGCCTTAGGGAATACTCGAGTTTTATCATAACTTTGCCCTCGAATGAGAGGATCTATCAGTCTTGCCCACCTCTCTCTTTCTACCCCCTGCCTCTCGCACGATTCCTGTCGGATCGGCTGGTAATCAAACTTGGCGCCTTAGGGAATACTCGACTTTCATCATAACTTTGCCCTCGAATGAGAGGATCTATCAGTCTTGCCCACCTCTCTCTTTCTACCCCCTGCCTCTCGCACGATTCCTGGCGGCCCGGCTGGTAATCAAACTTGGCGCCTTAGGGAATACTCGAGTTTCATCATAACTTTGCCCTCGAATGAGAGGATCTATCAGTCTTGCACACCTCTCTCTCTTTCTACTTCCTGCCTCTCGCACGATTCCTGGCGGCCCGGCTGGTAATCAAACTTGGCGCCTTAGGGAATACTCGAGTTTCATCATAACTTTGCCCTCAAATGAGAGGATCTATCAGTCTTGCACACCTCTCTCTCTTTCTACTTCCTGCCTCTCGCACGATTCCTGGCGGCCCGGCTGGTAATCAAACTTTGCGCCTTAGGGAATAGTCGAGTTTCATCATAACTTTGCCATCGAATGAGAGGATCTATCAGTCTTGCACACCTCTCTCTTTCTACCCCCTGCCTCTCGCACGATTCCTGGCGGCCCGGCTGGTAATCAAACTTGGCGCCTTAGGGAATACTCGAGTTTTATCATAACTTTGCCCTCGAATGAGAGGATCTATCAGTCTTGCCCACCTCTCTCTTTCTACCCCCTGCCTCTCGCACGATTCCTGTCGGATCGGCTGGTAATCAAACTTGGCGCCTTAGGGAATACTCGACTTTCATCATAACTTTGCCCTCGAATGAGAGGATCTATCAGTCTTGCCCACCTCTCTCTTTCTACCCCCTGCCTCTCGCACGATTCCTGGCGGCCCGGCTGGTAATCAAACTTGGCGCCTTAGGGAATACTCGAGTTTCATCATAACTTTGCCCTCGAATGAGAGGATCTATCAGTCTTGCCCACCTCTCTCTTTCTACCCCCTGCCTCTCGCACGATTCCTGGCGGCCCGGCTGGTAATCAAACTTGGCGTCTTAGGGAATACTCGAGTTTCATCATAACTTTGCCCTCGAATGAGAGGATCTATCAGTCTTGCCCACCTCTCTCTTTCTACCCCCTGCCTCTCGCACGATTCCTGGCGGCCCGGCTGGTAATCAAACTTGGCGCCTTAGGGAATACTCGAGTTTCATCATAACTTTGCCCTCGAATGAGAGGATCTATCAGTCTTGCCCACCTCTCTCTTTCTACCCCCTGCCTCTCGCACGATTCCTGGCGGCCCGGCTGGTAATCAAACTTGGCGCCTTAGGGAATACTCGAGTTTCATCATAACTTTGCCCTCGAATGAGAGGATCTATCAGTCTTGCACACCTCTCTCTTTCTACCCCCTGCCTCTCGCACGATTCCTGGCGGCCCGGCTGGTAATCAAACTTGGCGCCTTAGGGAATACTCGAGTTTCATCATAACTTTGCCCTCGAATGAGAGGATCTATCAGTCTTCGTCACCTCTCTCTTTCTACCCCCTGCCTCTCGCACGATTCCTGGCGGCCCGGCTGGTAATCAAACTTGGCGCCTTAGGGAATACTCGAGTTTCATCATAACTTTGCCCTCGAATGAGAGGATCTATCAGTCTTCGTCCTCTTCGTCACCTCTCTCTTTCTACCCCCTGCCTCTCGCACGATTCCTGGCGGCCCGGCTGGTAATCAAACTTGGCGCCTTAGGGAATACTCGAGTTTCATCATAACTTTGCCCTCGAATGAGAGGATCTATCAGTCTTCCTCACCTCTCTCTTTCTACCCCCTGCCTCTCGCACGATTCCTGGCGGCCCGGCTGGTAATCAAACTTTGCCCCTTAGGGAATACTCGAGTTTCATCATAACTTTGCCCTCGAATGAGAGGATCTATCAGTCTTGCACACCTATCTCTTTCTACCCCCTGCCTCTCGCACGATTCCTGGCGGCCCGGCTGGTAATCAAACTTGGCGCCTTAGGGAATACTCGAGTTTCATCATAACTTTGCCCTCGAATGAGAGGATCTATCAGTCTTCGTCACCTCTCTCTTTCTACCCCCTGCCTCTCGCACGATTCCTGGCGGCCCGGCTGGTAATCAAACTTGGCGTCTTAGGGAATACTCGAGTTTCATCATAACTTTGCCCTCGAATGAGAGGATCTATCAGTCTTGCCCACCTCTCTCTTTCTACCCCCTGCCTCTCGCACGATTCCTGGCGGCCCGGCTAGTAATCAAACTTGGCGCCTTAGGGAATACTCGAGCTTCATCATAACTTTGCCCTCGAATGAGAGGATCTATCAGTTTGTTTCTCTTCAATCTCTCTCTCTCTCTCTCTCTCTCACCCTCTTTCTCTCTTCCTCTCTCTTCCTTTCTTTCATACAGCTTCAAGTCTTCAACTCTTTTCAAGATTCATCCAGACGTCATCAATTTCAATATCAGAAACTAAACAAATATGAGAAGATACTGTAGATGTTGTGTGTTGCGTTCAGTGTTAGATTTGGTATTATATTTTATAAATCCCTAGTTCAGTTTTAGGTTAGGACTTTAGTAGATGCTGTGTTGTAATGTTGCTGTGTTTTGCTTTTTTCCCTTGAGGGTCTTCTGTGTACGTATATGCAGGTAACGGAGAGGAGGGAGAAGAGAGATAGCACTGTAAAATATGAGGTTGAAATGGGAAAGGGCACTGTAGAACGTTGCTGTGTTTTGTGACGACTGGAAGAAGAGAATAATACTAGAGAAGGGAGAGGGTATTGTAGAATCTGCAAGTATGTGTATGCGTACGACGGGATAGTGGGAAGAGAGGAGGGAGAAGGGAGAGGGTACTTTAGAATACGCGGGTATGTGTATGTAGTGAAGACTGGATAGTGGATAGTGGAAGAAGAGTGACGATGGGATATTGGAAGAAGAAGAGGGATAAAGGAGAGGTTACTGTAGAATATGAATAGTGAATGGCAGGCAGGGTGTTTTGGGTGCACAGCCGGCGTCACGTTTTTTTGTGTGCGAGAGGCGTGAAGATACATTTGATTCGAATTTGCAGGTCAATTCCTTACTTGACTTAAGCGACCCGATTCGCTCAAGGTAGCGCGGATCCCATCTTCCTCCCGGTAGTTCGGTCTCGCGCGGACGTTGCCCATGCCGGTGCCGTTGCCCACATTGAACTGTCTCGAAAAGATACGGATATAATCTATTCTGCGGGTAGGTGGTCTCCCGATTCTCCGTTTGACGTGGCGTGGGGCACCACTCAGTGACCGCACCATCGTCCTTCCTGATGATGTGCCTGGTCCATCGATGTTTGCCCGGCGCATGTACCGCAGCGGATCCTCCAGCTTTGACCGTCTCCTCATCTCCTCGCTGCTAATGCCCTCGTCCCTTTGTCTTCGCAGCGTATAGCCCATCAGCTGCCTCTCTATAGCTCGATGTGCTGTGCGAATCCGTCCGAGACTTTTCTCCGTGTACGCCCAGGTCTCGGTGCCGTAGCAGAGAGCAGACAGAACCGAGGCATTGAAGAGGTTAGCCTAGAAGAGCCTTCAAGTCCTGTTCTTTCAAAGTAGCGAGCGGTCAATACTCGATGCAAAAGTGAGAGTCAAATGTTTTTCTTCTCTCAATTAAGCTATTGATTGAAGCTCAACTTTGCTAATAATTTGGTCATATGGCTTATTTTCTGAATCATACTCGATTTCTGATTTTCAGTTTTTCAATAAATTTGTGTGTTTCTATTCGTCGGTCACTCACGATTCGCCACTCTATAGTATTTGCGAAATCAATAGTTTCACCGAATAAAATTACCCTCATATCTACTGATTTTTTTCCGCAAAGTTTCGCTACATTTTTGTATAAATGTCGTTTGCACCGTGAGGCTACACACCCACTCAGGCTCCCTTTCAAGTTCAACATCTCGTTTTCGATTATTCTTCTCGATGAGTTCTATTCACTCAGAAATGTCGTTTTAGTATTATTAAAATGAAACTATGCCAATTATTCGATCGCACTCTTCTAATCACCCCCGACCCACGCTCACACCATACAGCCATTCTCACTTATTTCCAACCACATCCCGTTTTCGGCCATTGTCAACTATGATTTCTATTTACTCGCGGAGATGTCGTTTTAGTGATAATAAAATTAAACTATGCGCTCGCACTCTTCTAATAACAAACTTTGTCTTTGTAGGATGAGCGCGTCGCCCCTAATTTGTTTTGATCTTTGGCGCGCCACCCCCAAGCCACACACCACTTCCTCTACCCAATACGATATTCTCCATAATATGTTGTTGTTGCTGTTTTTTTTTTTGAAAGAATATCATTTGACAACATCGCGTATACTTATACATTACATTGTAACTCCCACCATCTGCATCAGAAATTGCGGTAAGGAAACGGAAAAATACAGTAATACTACGCCTAATGCGACTATCAATATCGGGATTCGGTAGAAATTATGAGAGAAAAGAAAATAAAGCAATAGATAACAAAGAGAAGCGAGAACGAAACGATTGAATTCTCTGTTTTTAGGCAGATTTTTTTTGTTTAAAAAACTCTTGCTAAAACTCAATTCATATGGGTTTAGCATCTTCGTCGTGCATTGGTCCCGTCTTGTCTACGCAGTCAAGCTGAATATCTACCGTTCGTTTGATCTACTCGATGACCAGCGATTCAAGACAGTAAATCAGTGGTCTGGCTCTCTGGCAGCTACCTCGTTCTTGGGTTCAACAAGAACCTCTGATCTATACACTTCACCAAGCACTACAATATCACTCGGATTCCACGCTAGATCAACGTCGTCGTGATGCTCTTCAAGGTGATTCGTGGTTGTGTGCGCATTTGTAAATCTTCCTTTATTGTTTCGCTTTCTGTATCATAGTCTTACTTCAACAACCGTTCCCTGGGGATGGCTTCTCTTGCTGCTTTCATGGTGGCTCCCCATTTGAGTGTATTTTGTTGTATCATCGTTTCCTTTTTTGTCTAGTTAACCGTAAAATTATATTACATGAAGACGGAAACTGAAATCTAATCCGAAAAAAACTGTGCCACCTGATACGCCGTACAAGTAGTGCAAATGTGAGGAAGATTTAGAACCACTGAATGCATGTGTGAGAATAAAGTAATGGCGACAAAACAAGTCATCACATAATTCACTAAATGATCCATTCTTCCTGGGCAAACAAATTTCGAGTACTTCGCACTGACGAAAAAAAACTTGTTTTCACGAAACAGGATTTTGGATAAACCTTTTTGTACATTGTATTTCTGAGTTAATCAAAAACATCGTAACTAAATATCGAATTATCGAAATCAAGGATTATGGAGATAATTATAATTTTGTAGTACATGTACATAATGCCAATCAAATGTTGAAGGTATGCGCCATTACGAAAATTATTTTCGCGCCAAATTTTTAGTTAATATTGATTTTTTTGTTTATTTTGAAGCTGTGCTCGCATTCTATTTAGTAAAGAATGAATCTTGAATTTGCAATCAATTAAACCACGATCACACATACAGATATTCTGGATGTATTCTTGATATTTCAGCTTCTTTTCCTAATTGTCTTCGATGTTTATAGTTTTCCACGGATCGACTTGCGTCGTGAGTACATGTAGTGGGAGATTCTACACTGCTGATTGATAGAGTCTCTCTCTCTCTCTCTCTCTCTCTCTCCCTCTCTGGGCTTTGTTTATAGACGAGCTCGCCTGCTGCGAGAGGAAAACTGCCTTCAGTCATTTTCCTCTATTCTCTTTTCACTTCGTTGTTGTTTCTATACTACTTGTTTGACGTGTACATACATTTATAAAACGTTCGCAATAATAACTAAGTGTAGTTGACACGTAAAGGTGAGATTTTTGGGAGTGCAGCGTAACAACTGTTGTGAAGAGAGTGAATGGCAGGCCCGCCGCTCACTCTCTCAGTCAATTCACCTCACTCACTCTCGAGCACTGCTTTTTCTTTCTTCTCGTCCGCCCGTCGTGGGCCGTCTTGCTGAAGTGGGAGTGAATTATTCGGCGTGTCGTCGGCTGGGGCGGGCCTCGCAATGTCCTCCACCCAGCGTCAGCCTCGCAATCAGATGAGTGCTATGATATGGGGTCGACAGCCAGATGCTGTTGGTGTAATGCGCGTCGCGTCGTTGTGGAGGATGGATATATGCGAGTAGTGGTTGCTCTATTCATCGATTCGCTACGCTTTTTGTGGTCGGATCGTTGCCGATCGGGCATTGCGTATGAAGTGCTTTTCAGTGGCGGTTTTTTTTCTTTATTCACACGCGCCCATCACGTTTTATGACTCATTATGTAGAGTTCTTCCCCCATTTCATTCCCACAATATCTACACAAGCACCAGCGACTATGCTTGCACACTTCTTTACCTATCAACTTTTTTGCACACTAGGTATTGTGTAATCCCTTTATATGAAAACAGCGTTTCCAGCAACAAATGACCGTATAACCGACGCACTTTGTGCATTCGATGTTGCGTGTTTCGAGTGTTCGAAACAATTCCCTTATTTTTATGAGCTGCTTGCCTGGAATGTATATGTATCAGCTTGTGTTATCAGTATATTTTGCATCCTCACATATCGGCTGGGGAGAGTTTATGAGACGCGGGCGGCGTCTGTCATGTCCCCTAGCCAAAAATTTGTGATTAGCCTGATCACACCTATGCGATCTCTGTCTTCCAGGACGCGTGACTCTACTATCTCAAACTCCTTTTATGTGTTCCTGACCCGAATATTCACTGTTTCTACATATTGGGTATTTCATACAGGTCGCGTTTGAACGTCCCCATTTTGAAATTAGCGCTTTTACCGCATCCGCAAACGTTGGGTTTGTATCTCAACCCTTCTTTCTTTTCTCGCTCGGGCTCGTTTCTCTTCCATTGTTCATGTGTTTTCAATTGCGCTGCACTCTGAATCACTGGTGCACCAATACCAATACCAATGTATCCATCCCCTTCTCCTTGCCCCTCCTATCTTCCCGCGAGCGTGAAGATTCGAAATGTTTCGGAAATCTGTGTTGATATTCTCGTAGAAAGCTCTCGATATTTCCATTGGATATTGTATGCGGGTATGCGCTTTTCGCCTTGCCGCCTGTAATGTATTCGCGATGTAATGTTGAGATATTGTGACCGTTCGCATCGCTCGTCCGCGTCTCCCTGTCTGTAGCGTAGCGCGACCTGTGCTCTCGCAGTTGTTGTTAGTGGTATCGAGGAGGTGTTGTGTTGCAGGGGTGGGCGCGCCGAGTGAGTTGCTCGACAGGCCCGGCTGATCAAACAGGGCCTACATCTATCCACCATTCGCAGCGAGGCAGTGCGCCTCTGTTGCAGCTCACACCACCATGAGCCACCACTCTTCGTCGGCACAGTGAGTCACTCCCCTCTGCCATTTTGGCTTTTCCATCTATTGCAGTTTGCAATCAAACCAGAGCAACTTCAATTTGTTTCATGCTAAAAGGGGGTATTTGAATGATGACATGTTCTAGCCGGGATGCGCGTTTCGGCGTTTTCCTACGACGTACCATCGAAGTGAGTGTTGTTGGATTGCGCGGGTACGAATTGCCTGTAGGGCACGCGCGTGGGGACACACGTTTGCATTTCCTGAGCGAGGAAGAGGCGAGTTAGGCAGAGAGAGTGAGCAGCTGGCCCTCCGGTGTCTGCGCCCTCTCGTGCGAGAAAGCGCAGGGATCGATGGGGGCGCGGCTCTCTCTCCCCCTCTCTGCGTCTCTCGCCTCCCTCTCTCTCTCTCTCTCTCTCTCTCTCGCCGTGTCCCTATCGCCAGAGCACCGCATAGTGTCCCACGTTGCGAGCACAGCCCTCTCTATTCGATTGGCGTTCTATATCTGACCGGCTAGAACATGTCGGATGAGCCGTCGTCGTCCTCTGCGGGAGGCCCCAAGGCTGCTGGGGAGAGCGCGCGCAGTGGGGAGCTGTGGATGGGCGTTGGCCTGCACCTCAACGATCAAGCCGATTCCAGACGCCGTCGCATGAGCACCAAGCATCGAGAGAGCATCGAACTCGCCTCTCTAGGTACGTATATCTTGCTTTTGTTCGTTCTTGTTTATGCTCGCTCATTCATCTCTTTAGAGTTTCCTTATTGTTTAAGAATATATTTTCTAAATACGGTACCTATATATGATCATTCAACATTCATACGTAGATAGAGATGTCTAACACCGACTGTGAGGCTTTGTTGGTGTGCGATATGCCTCGGGCCGTGTGGGGCTTTTCTCGGAGTGCTCAGCAGGGAGGTCTTTTTCTCTTTCCTCCCCTCTTCGTTTCTCTCTTCTCTCCTCCTTCTCTCGCTGTCTAGATTGAATTTCGTGGTCGTAGAAACGACGAGAGTGGCGAATTGCCAACTTTTCGTTGTCGCAGATGCCTTCTCTTCGCTCTGACATGACCACCTCTCTGACCCAACCAAAACCAAGCTTTCAAGTGTGTGGCTTGCCACACACTTGAAAATCTCTCTGCTCGTATTGCTTCACTTTGTGAATGCACTAAAAGAATTGAGCACGGGAGATTCTGAAACCCGTGATTTGTATGTGGTAGACTTCGTTAAGAGTGAGATGGTACAGAAGAAAAATTAGGGCGGGAATGGGGATAGATCGCATTTGGTTTTTGAACAGTCGTCTATTCTCGCATGGGCATGTTGCCAGTTGCCAGGACAACACTGTGTGTAGGCTACTGTCCTAGCCATGTCACCACGCAATTGCGGGCACGGCAAAGCGTGTGTCGTGGCGATGAATTGAGTGGCAAGCGGTATTCGCAGCTTGCATCGGTAACTCGTATTGACACTACGCGTTTGCTGCCACCCAATACACGCGCCTTCTATATGCGCGGCCGCAGGGCAGAGGCAGGAAGGGACTGCTTTGTTCTGGTGTTACGCAAATTGCCCTCGAGACGAGCTGCGAGCGACCAGCTGCCAGATTAGGGCTCTGTCTTGGGCTACTGTTGTGATAAGCTAGAAGGGGAGAGGTGGTGGAGGCTGAGAGACGGAGTTGAACAGGCAACGGGGACGGGGCGGCGGGTGTGGCCGTCGAGTGGGTGTGATGTGTGGTGCTCGAATGTCGAGATCACTGCAAACAGCCCGCTCTGTCTCCATTTGAACTTATAGTCTCATTGCACGATTCAGCACATGTGAGATGTCTGCATGTTATCGTTGCTGCTAATCACAGATTGGCAGACAGCGATGTTGCTTGGTGGGAATGAGAGCGCAGACGAGAGGGTGAATGCGGATGATTGCCGGGGCTGTTTGCGTGAGTGCGTGAGATGAGTTGAGATGAGCGGGAGGGTAAACGCGCTGCCCGCTGCGCATCGCCCGTCCCACTCCCATCTCTTCTCAAAACAAAGAAGAATGATGGAGATGGCGGGTACGGGTTAGCGGAGACTGAATAGAATTATAGAATAGGGTAGGGATAGACAACCATGTCGCTCGTCTTTCTCTCTCGCCGCAGCGGCCAACGCGGCGCACCCTGTAAACAACAACACAAATAACAAACCCGAAAACAAGAAGACTACAACAAAGTGGAATCGGAGAATACGAGTAAGAGCGCGAGTTGGAATAATGGGGTGGATTGTATTACAAGTAATCGGATCGGGTGAAGTGGAAGTGGTGAAGCTGAAGAGTAGAGAAGGCACGAGTAGAATGGATTGAATGATCGTGATCCGCGATGAATATATGCATTGAAAAAGTGATCGCTGATTTTTACTCAGACGGTATTGTGCTCTCTCAAACAACTCTTCGAAACTATCAAGTGCAACGCCGGATCTCTGATGAGAGCCAAGGGACTTGCGAAGAAGGCAAGAAGGGATAAATGGCTTGAAATAAGTAACCATCATGATCACATGAGTTAAAAACATGTAGTCTTTTTTAGCTTGTCTTATTAGTTATTCATTCCCAATTCAATCAAATTTTACGTACACGTTATCCTACCGCTCTCCTACGGTTTCATGTCTTCTTAAATGTGTATGTGAAACACTGTGTTTCAGCTCCGGGCACGCGTGTGATGTTTCTTCTGAAGGAGAAGGATGACACTCCGGCGCTGTTCACCGAGATGGGCGAGCTGGGCCCGTCCGAGTGGCGCGAGACCGCCCGATGGGTCAAGTTCGAGGAGGACGTCGAACAGGGTAGCGCGCCGTCGCATCTGTTCCAGTGCATTGGCTCTTTCAGGTGGCAACCGCTGGTCGAAGCCGCACGTGGCGACGCTGTCGCTGCACTCGCTCTTCCAGCTGCGCAGCTGCCTCTCCAACGGCCTCTTCTCCAACACCATCGAACACACCGATATGCCTTCCATCATTGGTCAGTCTCTCATCATTACAAACAATCAATGCCTTTTCGGACTGGTAAGTAAGTGTTGCTATACGAGTTTGATAGTACGTGTCCTTATCACTGTTTTCTCTACGGATCATTTGTGAGAGGTGAGAGAGGAAGACGCACTTCTCTCTGAGTTGATTCGCGATTGCGATCCATCTCGCTTGATTGTTTGATTTTTCATAGTCTGCTCAGCGAAGTGGCGGAGGGGCGGCTGAGATTGTGTATTTTATCACTTTGCGCGAGTTTAGATTAGAGCTTATTGATATTGAGTAGGGAGTGAGTGCGGGACGAAAAGAAGGGGCGGGGGAGTTTGCAATTGGATTGAATCTGTGCGAGACGCTGTAATGAGGGATATATAGGGAGAGGTTGGACCGGGTATGTCTTCTCGTGTTGAAAAGATTGAGTGACGCATATGTGTGTTTCTTTCACAGCCACAGCCCCACAGCCATCGGCCGGCAGGGCTAGCATGCATATATATTATTCACCGCCACCAATCTGGCATCCCTCGTCTCTTGTCTCTGACACACACAGGGCTCTCCTCTCCTCTGACTTGTACCATAATGAATAATTGGCATATAGGGCTGTGTGCGTGTCCCTTCGTTTGTTGACAGTAGGAGCGAGGGAGGGGGTAAACAGTGTGGTAGCTTCTAGGCAATCGGCACTGTTGATTGGATTTTGAGGGACACTGGCCTAGGTTGTGAATGTGCCCTCAATGTGATATAGGTGGAGTGGCTGGTGGAGAATGGGAGCAGCAAAGGCAACATGATATCCACTTTTGTGTGTATGCATTGGGCATGAGGCAAGAGGGCAGGTGGGACGATGGCCCTTTCTCTCTCTCTCTCTCTCTCTCTCTCTCTCTCTCTCTCTGTGACATGAATGGACGAGGCTGGAGCTGGTAACCATGCAATTGAACACTTGTTGACGGTTACTCCCACAACACCGAACCCGGTTTTCCAATGAGAACTTTACATGGGCGTTTCGTAGTTTACGCGTTTTCCGAAAGAGAACTCGACGTGTACAGGTTGTAAAATCCATGCTGGTGTTACCGGATCTCCAGCGGTATAGTGGTGGTAGTGGAGATAAGACACACTTTGGGTAGTGAGCAAGTGTCGTAACGTGGTCAGTAGAGACCGAAATGCTAGCAATTTTTGAGACGAGATAGTGAGGAAGTGTGGGTTGGGAAAGATAGGGGATCCCGCGTGGGGTGAGAAAGCTGGCAGAAAGACAGAGCACAGAAGCTAGTGCATGGGAGACGGATGCAGCGCGCAGGTGATAAAGAGGGGTGATAAGCGGGTGCGGACATGATTGATAGTCTGGGAGGGTATGCCGGCGCCATCCCCCCCGCCAACCAAGAGCATATGGGGTGGAACGAGACAATGGACTGGAAGAAAAAAAGGAATATGCTTGGGAACGATGGGGGGGGGGTCGATTGGAAGAATGAGTACGTGGTGATTGTAGATGAGCTGATCGATGAGCTTAATTCGACGGGCGACCTGGATCCGGAGTACAATGATGAGATGCGCGAGATCCTCAACAGGAAACACGTGCATCAATACGAACAGGTGAGAGAGGGGATATAATGATGACTCACAGCACAATTGGGTCAATACACACTTTGAACCCTTCTTGTTTTGATTGCGGAATGTGGAGAGACGAAACTTGTTGTCTGCTGTGATAGATGATGTTTCTTTTCCGTCTCATCGCTCTCTTTTCAAATCGAATCCATTGTGCGAGGGTTGTTGTTTCATTTCGCTGCAATAGCGTCATGGAATATACTGGGGATGTTTGAGCATGAAACTCCCGGACACTCGGACGTATTGATCATATCAGTGTTTTGTGTTTATGTATGTGTTGTAGGCGAAGAAGAACTCTCAAGGCGGCGACAAGGGCGGTTTCCTCTCCACTGTCCGCTCCATATCGGATATCGGAAAGAGCTTCTCGCATGGAAAGAACCTATCCAAGGCCGACAATTCCGGTCCCCAACTCACCCTGCCCAAGGTAGGCCTCCAATATCATGTGCAATGGATTGTTTTGTTCTGGCAGCACAGAAATGTCTGAGGGAATGATGTCAAGTGATCAGGGTTTTAGGTGGAGAGTGTTCCGAAGGAGATGACCAAGGACGCGTCGTCGTCTGACATCAAAGGCAACACGCACTTCCTGAAGAAACTGCCGGCCGGCGTCGAGGCGAGCAACGTGCTCATCGGAGAGGTCGACTTCCTCCAGAGACACATCTGCGCCTTCATCCGCCTCAAGACCGCCTCTGTGCTCGGAGACCTCACTGAGGTGAGTGAACCTGAGCTAGCTGTAGTAGTGATGTTTGTGAGTGTGCGTGTTGCAGGTGCCTGTGCCGACTCGCTTCATCTTCGTGCTTCTCGGCCCGACCGGCAACGGCGCGCAGTACAGGGAGATCGGGCGGGCGATGGCGACGCTCATGTCGGATGAGATATTCCACGACGTGGCGTACAAGGCGCGCGACAAGACGGACCTCCAGGACGGAATCGACGAGTTCCTCGATCAGGTGAGAGACGGTCGGCACAATCGCAATAGTGATAGCAAATGATGAAATACAAGGGAGAATGTTTAGGTTACTGTGCTGCCTCCCGGTGAGTGGGATCCGAACATTCGCATCGAGCCGCCCAACAGCATCCCTTCGCAGGAGAAGAGGAAGCAGGTGCGTATCATTCGTCTAGTATTTCCTATACATACGGCTCACTTTCCTCCTATCTTTCCTCAATCTGATCTAACCCCGTCTCTGATTGCAGCAGTCGATGTTGCTACAGGAGGTGAGATTCGCTAACACTCCTAACCCTGTCATGTATTCGGCGTGTTTGAAGCATTTCGAATGTGCTTCAAAGGCGCTGAACACACCTTTAGTCTGCCACTACTCGCTCGATTAGCGTGAAAATGTTGCACGATTTGTGTGTGTTGTGCGTCCACCTGGCTTTCGATCGAGAACACTGCTTGAGTATAAATGAAGTGTTGTCGTGGTGTGTCGAGACATTCACATGCCCTGTGTTTCAGGCGGGCAAGGAGATTCTGGTGGAGGACATGCAGCAGTTCCAGAAGGAGGAGCCGGACGAGCCGGAGGGACACGGCAACGACCCGGCCCTCAAGAGGACGGGCAGACTGTGCGGAGGACTCATCGCAGACATCAAGAGGAAGGTGCGTGCACAAGAGACGCACACGCATTGCTCTTTTCAAACTATGCATTGATTAGTGAATATTATGAAGTGTCTCTGTGAATGTCATGTTTGATTTTCAGGCGCCGCACTACCTGTCCGACTACACGGACGCCTTGAACCTGCAGTGCGTGGCCACCTTCTGCTTCATGTACTTTGCCCTGCTCGCCCCGATTGTGACGTTCGGGGGTCTGCTGGAGGAGGCTACCCACCAGAACATGGCCGCCATGGAGAACCTGTTCGGAGGAGCCATCTGCGGAGTCGTCTACCACATGTTCTCCGGCCAGCCACTCACCATCATCGGATCCACCGGACCCGTGCTCGTCTTCGAGACGATTGTATTCGACTTCTGCAAGCGGCTCGGCATTTCCTATATGACTTTCCGGTGAGTAGAGGGGTCAGAGAAACAGAGATTTATTCGTGATTTTTAGAGAAGTAATGCAACTATCGCATTGTGATGTGAGAGTGCTGAATGCATATGTGATGCTGTACTGTTTTCAGTCTGTGGGTGCACATCTGGACTGCGGCCATCATCTTCATCATGTGCGTGACGGATGCGTCTGCCCTCGTGTCGTACATCACTCGCTTCACCGAGGAGTCGTTCGCCACCCTCATCGCCGTCATCTTCATCTACGAGGCCATCATGAAGCTGTGGAAGATCAAGGCGGGTTTCTTCATAGACACTGACAATGTGGATACTCTCTGTTGCACGATGTGAAGTGTGTTGTTTCAGGGTCAGCTGGACGTGATTGACTACTCTCGCGACGCTGTGGACGGCTCGTGTTTCTGCCAGCCGTCTGCCAACACCAACCCGCACGTGATCGAGAAGGCTCTCGAGCTGATCGGAAAGAACGACTGGGCCGTCAAGCACAACACCACACACATTGACTACTCCACCGTACGTACTTTGCGATACTTGTTTCAACATTTCTATGTATTGGTTGTGATGTATCGATGTGCAATGAGTATGTTGTTGCAGGCGTCTCTGGAGCAGTGTCGCTCGCTGGGCGGTTCGTTCGGCGGCGAGACGTGCTTCGTTCTGTACGACAAGCTGCTCATGTCTATCGTGCTCGCTCTCGGAACATTCTTCCTCGCCACCATGTTCAAGGTGTGTGTCAAGCGATTGTTTTGATTATATGTTTTAATGTTACTACAGGTTCTGAAAGGTATTTAAACGTTTTTGTTACCAAATTGTGTTAATTCAGAACATGCGCAACAGCTGCTACTTCCCGTCGCGCGTGCGCCAAGTGTTCTCGGACTTCGCAGTGATGATTGCCATCGTGCTCATGACATGCATCGACCTATTCGTCGGCATCAACACACCCAAACTCAACGTGCCCAGCTCGTTCCGCGTACGTCTCTCCCCCCACCTCTCTCTCTCTCTCTCTCTCTCTCTCTCTCTCTCTCTCTCTCTCTCTCTCTCTTCATCACCTCGTTTCAGCCGACGTCTGACCACCGTGGCTGGCTGATCCCGATCTTCCACGACATGAACCCCCTGTGGACTGTGCCCCTGGCGTTTGTGCCCGCCCTCCTCGCCTGCATTCTCATCTTCATGGACCAGCAGATCACCACAGTCATCGTGAACCGGAAGGAGAACAAGCTGAAGAAGTCGTGCGGCTACCACCTCGACCTGCTCGTCCTGTCCATTCTGATTGTGATTGTGGGCTTCCTGGGCCTGCCCATCTACGTGGCCGCCACTGTCCTCTCCATCAACCACATCAACTCGCTCAAGGTCGGTTTGTTGATTAGCTTGAAAACTGTTTTGGAGTGATCAAACATGATTTTGGATTCGAATATGTATCCGTGTATATAAACTGTGTGTTCTAGATGGAGTCTGAGAGCAAGGCTCCGGGCGAGGTGGCGCAGTTCACGGGAGTGCGCGAGCAGCGAGTCACCGGCATCGTCACCTTCCTCTTCATCGGACTCTCCGTCCTCATGACCGGCGTGCTCGGAAAGATCCCCATGCCCGTGCTGTACGGAGTGTTCCTCTACATGGGCATCGCCGCACTCGGAGGCATCCAGCTATTCGACCGCATCCTCCTGCTCTTCATGCCCATGAAGTGAGTGGAGAGAGAGAGAGCAGAGTGTATTGTGTATGCAGGTACCAGCCGGACACCATCTACATCCGCCACGTGCCCATCAAGAAGATCCACCTGTTCACTGCCTTCCAGGTGGGGAGAAAGAGGGAGAGAGAGAGAGAAGGTGGGAGAAGGGATGGGGATAATGTGTTGTTTGCAGGTCGGCTGTCTGGCTGTGTTGTGGGTGGTCAAGTCCATCAAGAGCACCTCCATTCTCTTCCCCATTATGGTCAGTCTCACTCAGTCTGCGATTTGAACGAGAACATCAAAAGTCCATTGGTATCATTTTTCAGCTGGTGGTGATGGTGGCGATTCGCAAGCTGATGGAAAAGTTCTTCACCAAGAACGACCTCAAGTACCTGGACGATCCTATGCCCGACTTCCACCTGCGCAAGAAGGAGGACATGAAGAGGAAGCAGAGCGGAGTCAGTCATATCTTCTCTCACAATATGTCTTGGAAACTGTAGAGTAGTGGACACAAGATCCTCTATATCTTAAACTCTTCATTCTTCATATAGATCTTGTTCTCTGTGTGTGTGTGATGTGCTCTGTTGCAGGGCGACGGCATAGACATCGCGGTGGACGACGGGGGCGAGCACCAGGCGACGATCCACGCTGTCAAGACAGAGGCACACCTACACATACCCATGGCCAGCGGAAACGTCATCAAGATCCCCCTCGCTGCCATACAGGAGCCTTCCCACGATATCAACATCTCCAAGGAGGTGCGTCCAGTGGATCATGATAGACAGACTGACGGTGCGCGTTGTTCAGGTTGACCGCAGTGGCATGTGGAAGCACATTAGCAGCACGGATTCGAAGACGTCGCTGGAGAAGAGCAGTCCGCGTGAGGCTAACCACAAGGAGGAGGAGGAGCCGCAGCTGGCGGCGGCCGAAGAGGAGGACGAGGACGCCATCATGATCAAGGTGGAGAGGGAAAGGGAGAAGGGGGAGACGAGATGAGAGTGTCCGTTCAGGTGATCCGCCCTTCGCCTCACCCCTCCACTCAGAACCTGGCCGGTACGACCGGCGAGAACCAACCGCTCCTCCACAAGGACGACTCGAAGGCTTAAACCCCGCCCTCTTTCACCCCGCCCCTCACCCCCCTCCCCTCATCTCTCCTCTCACCAAGGGTCACTGATCGGAGTATAGCAGTAACACACATTCTCTCACACTAACATCCCCCACTTGTGTGCGTGTTCACTGAATGTTGCTGCATTGATTGTGTATTGTCTTTTATTGTCTCTCTTATTTTTCTTTCTTTTCTCGTTTAGGTACTGTATCCGTTTTGCATGATGAGAGTGTGTTTTGATTGTCTCGCAGATGTTCTATTTTATGTTATGAGATTGTCCCTCGTCGTTTATGTTCTGTCACACCAGCTTTAGCCCCTTATCGGAGCTCACAAAGTAGAGGAAAGAGAGTGCAATATAGTACAAGCGTAGTCCCCTATTCACATTCATCACACATTGCTTATTTTGAATTTTATGGAGTATTGCATATGCTGATTACTTACATTCAATAAAATTGTTCAATAGTTTTGTGTAGGGAGTGCTTGGTATACTAAGCGCGCAACTAGCTCAGCATTTTCCGATCAAAAAATTATATCGCGCTCTATCTGGCACCGCGGTGCCAACTAGAGCACGATAATTTTTTGCAGCTGTCCCGGTGTTTGTACTGCACACGTATTCCTGGCGTTCATATTCCCATTTCGCTTTCCCTCACACATGACCATTGGTAACAGTCACGCTTCAAGTAGGTTGAACGCTGGTTCGACTCCCGCTACTCACAGAAAGTTTTGCCGACAAGAAATCATCATTCAACATGCGCTGATCTTTCTCTAACCACCCTAATTCTCTTCGCGGAAAGAGCCAAACTCGTGTACGGCCCTACTATATTATGGATGTTGAACACCCAGTTATATTGCGTTCAATTGTAGAGGGGATAATTGGGATGAATGCAGCATGCGTAATAAGGATTGACCTGTGACCGGGGAGAAGAGGGATGGACAGCTGCCCCGCTTGAAGAACAGAGGGTGTGATGAGATGTGTGTGTTCGGGACAACTCTCATAACTCGCTTCTCTCTTCTCTCGCGCCACACTGCCCGTCACAATTGCAACTACATTCTCTCTATCCAAGGTCATGCCAGCCAGCTGTCTATTCAACCCCTCTATCTCCCTTCCTTCCGCCTCCTTCTCACCCTTCGAATTGAGCTCTCTCGGTCCGATTTAATTTGTCGCTTATGTGGCATCATTACGCCACGGGGGGAACGGAGGCTCTCAATTTCGGGCAGGAGAGCGCATCCAATTTGCGTTTAGTGTGAGAGAGTCGTAGGGAACATATGAATGCGAGAGGGTGCAGAGCGAAGCGCGCGGATGAAAACGTATTGGTTGTGCGTTCATTGGGGCACATTGGGGCCACCAATGGTGGCACATATGTGCGCACAAATTTCGCATTCATTCACGAAGGGGCGGGGAGATGGCAACATGTGTGAAGGGGGGAGGGGGAATGGGAGATGAGAACGGCTGCTGGTGTGCCGGCCGGCTGTGTGCTGATTGCGGCCCGCTATGGACTCACCCCTTCTCTCACTCACTCCCAACTCCTCCCCCTCCTTGCCCCCCTTTCCACATTGATCGCCATAGGAGCATCGACCACTCGCGTTCCTTCTTCCTTGCCACTTTCCCCCACTCTCTCTCCCGCTAGCTCATAATCGAATTACAACGATTGCGGTGTGTGTATCGTCTTTTGCCAGCCACTGTTCACATTTACTGCTCCGCCACTGTCCGTTGCGAGACGAATATTCGCGCGCGAAACCAACTTCCGTGGGTGGTCATTATCGATTGTGAATGTTATCATGATGTTTTGTTGATTGTATAGAGGAGAGTTTGCAGGCAGTCGCCTCTCATTCACGCTCGCAAACTCACTTACATCACTCGAGTCTAACCAGCGGGCGACGGCACGAATGAATCGCATGCACTGCTGAACATTCAAGGTGAGGGTGAGGTGTGTACATTGGTGTTTTTTTTTGGTTTTTGGTGTAGTATCATTGTATCGACGTAGTCGAGGTGAGCGCATTTGTAGATGGCTCGTCTCAAACATGACGTATTATGGGGGTTGTGGCTGCTGTCTACACTCAGCCTGGCCGGAGCACAGCAGGACCGTCACCAAGCAGCGGCATGCAAACCGATGGACACGGGGCGGCAGGTGCGTAGGTTTGAATGATTAGCTGTAGATTGTACGTAGATTGTACGTACACTGTTGATATTGATTGATTCATATCAGTGTGTCCGTCCGGCCTGTTCTCGTGTGACTCGGCCTCTGCCGACCCGAAGTGCCTGCCCCTCAAGTGGAAGTGCGATGGACAGGTCGACTGCGACGACCGCTCCGACGAGCCGCTATCGTGTCGTGAGTTGAGCTCTATCCAGTGTGTTATCTACTGTGTTGATGTATCTTGTATGGTGAACGTGGTGTGTTGAGCTTCGTCCGAGTGTCGTGCGGCCAGTTCCGCTGCTCTCTGACGGAGCGCTGTCTGCCTCGCGGGTTTGTGTGCGACCGCGAGCCCGACTGCGGGGAGACCATCGACGGCACACAGGACACCAGCGACGAGGACGAGGCCACTTGTCAGTCGATTGATCCTGCAAGCTTTGTGAATACTTGTTTTCCCAGGCCACCTTCCATTCCGCTGTCCCGCCAACTCTCGTCCTTGCGAGACCGGTCAGCATTGCGTCCCGCTCAGCAAGTTCTGCGATCAGGTGAGCAGTTCAATTTCGATATTTGATAGCTTTCTGTCATTGTACTTGCTGTGTTGCACAGGTGCGGGACTGTGCGGACGGTTCGGACGAGCACGGGGCGTGTGCGCGGGCGGACAAGTGGGCGTGTAGCTACGGAGGGGTGTGGGCGAGTGGGGACGAGTTCGCGTGCTACTGTCCAGTGGGGCAGGTGCCGGCCGAGACAGACAAGGCACGCTGCGTAGACGAGGACGAGTGCAACACGCGCGAGAGGGGTACGTACATGTGATACTGTGGGATGACAATGGGGATTGGCTGATACGTCTCTAGGTATGCCTCCCGCGTGCTCGCATCGCTGCAACAATCTCGTCAACAACGGATCGATGGTGGGTGTGGTGCATTGTGTGTATGATATTCCGTACTTTCATCCTATCACTTCAGTCGCCTGGCTTCGAGTGCTCGTGCGAGCGTGGATACACCAAGAGCGGAGACGATCCAGACGATGCTCGCCCGATTACGGTAAGCGTAAGCCTGGTGTTTTTGTCACTTTCTACGTTCAATCGTGTTGTCTTTGCCGATCACCATTACAATGATTGTAGTCTTACCGGTGAACTATGAATGGATGTTTTGTATGGTTACTGGTTACTGTATTGTAGATGAGAACGCGTGTCTGTTGCTGCTCTCGGAGGCTGCGATTTGGACAAAGAGCGCGGGGGAAGCTGGACGGGGAGAGGTGAGGGGAAGAGAGGGGAGAGGGGAGGATGGGACGGTGTTCTCCAGACTGTCCCGTCCTCTGCTGCTCCGCGCCCCAGCTGCCGGAGTGAACGTCGCCGACCGAGTCGTCTGCTACATTCAAGTCGTCAGTATCTTTTTTTTCCTTTTTGTCACAATTACCATTGCATCCCTTCAGAATGGTTCGCGTGAGTGGATGGAGTGTCGTCGCCTGGAGAAGGGGCAGTATTGGAGACGTGGTCGGCAAGCAGCGCACTGCCATGTATCCCCTCAAAGGTACGGTAACAAGGTGTTGCTGTTCGGTTGTAATTACTGTTAGTGTCTTCGAGACTGTATCTTTTCATAATTGTGTTTATGAAATTCCATTGCAGGAGTGTCCGTTATGCGGTACGATTGGATCGCTCGCAACTGGTACTTTCTGGATACCATCAACAACATCATCTTTGTGTGCAAGGTAGGGATAGCGAAGAATACACGCTTATACATTTCAATGTTGGTTGAATGTTTACAGTAAGAACTAAACGTTAACTACGTTTCCTATTCACTCAATTTCATCAATCTATTATCGATAGTATTACATATTGGTTTACAGGAAGAACCGACTGAACTGAGCCACTGTCGCACTCTCGTGTACAGTGACATAGAGAAGCCGATCGACATGGTCATAGATCCAGTGGCAGGGTGGGTGAAGGAGGGACAGAGAGAGAGGGAGAGAGAGGAGAGAGAGAGAGAGAGAGAGAGAAAAGACCTGTTCCGTGTTCAGCTACCTGTTCTTCTCCGACACGGGCACCAAGCAGGCGGGTATCTGGCGGATGCGCCTCGATGCCAGCAACCGCACCCTCTTCGCAGACGCGGCCGTCGTCATGCCCAAGGGTTAGTGGATTGGATTATTGATTGATTTATCGATCGATTGTATTCCTTGCTATTGTGTAATCGTAATGAGTGATTTATAATCTGATTGTAGCTCTCGCCGTGGACGTGGCGAGTCGCACCCTGTACTACATGGATCTCTACCTCAACTTTATCCGCGCGGCCGACTACGACAATGCGCACATCCGGACGGTGGCCAGTGGGCATACGGTAAGAGAGAGAGAGAGAGAGGGGGAGAGAGGGGAAGTGGGTGGTTGCAGATCAAGTGGTTCTCTTCGATGGCAGTCCTGGGAGACCGAGTGCTGACTGTGGGACGACACAAGATTGCCGAGTGGGACGCGAGGGGGCATGCAGCCGCCAAGCCCATCGTGAATCTCTCTCTCTCTCTCTCTCTCTCTCTCTCTCTCTCTCTCTCTCGCTCTTCACTCCATCTCTCTTCACTCTATCTCTCCCATCCCCCTCTTCAGGTATTCGACAACTACGACGCCGAGCATGAAACGGAGAGGATCCTCATCGCCCATTCGGTCGCCCAGCCTAAGAGTGAGTGTACTCTTCATTCTTAGATCCATTTTGAAAGACCATTTTGGGTGTAAAACGCTATATGGCAAAGTTTCTCTCCATGTGCGTTCTCTCTAGGAGACCGCCCGTGTCGCTCGTCGAATGGCGGCTGTGCCCACCTGTGTGTGTCGGGCTACTCGAATGGCTCCGCGGTGCCCGTGTGCGCGTGCGAGGAGGGGTTCATGAGGGACGGCAAGACATGCTCCCTCGCCTCTCCCACCGACAGACTGCTCCTCTTTGGCCGCAAGAGCCCCGGCAGTGTCGCCGGTATCCCCCCTACCCGACAAGACTCCTTTGCTACCTGAAAAGGTGTGTGGTAAATGATAGTTTGTAATTGACCCTGGATTGAAGGTGTCGCAGCACATGCGTCCTATCCTGAGCCTGGTGCGTCCTACGGCCTTGTCGATAGATGTGAAGGGAGCGAGGGTATTCCTCTCGGATGCCCGCAATTTCTCCATTCTCACACGGAACATTTTCGGGGACGATCTCAGGGTTCTGCTCGATGCGGGTATGTGGTTTCATGATACATGGTTTCGCATGTCAGATTTGTCGATAGTCTCCTGGTTGTTTTTTTATACTGATGTAACGTGTTGTATTTTCATATATTCGATTTGTTTACTGCTCACTCGTCATGTTTAGGTGTGAGCAACGTCGAGGGTGTGGCATACGAGTGGAGCGGCGACAACCTGTACTACACGGATCAGGGTGCGTATCTCTCTCTCTCTCTCCCTTTCTATCTCTCTCTCTACTCATGTTCCCTCATTGCAGGCCTGCGCACCATATCCATGCTTCGCGTGTCGAAACCCGAGTTCCGTCGAGTCATCGCCAGGGGCAACCTCACCAACCCGAGAGCTATCGCAGTACATCCCAAGAAGGGGTAACTTTTCGATACATTTTCAATGCATGTAAGTTTTGTAAAATAACAGTTCTGTTCAGCTACGTGTTCTGGGCGGACTGGTCGGACAAGGCGACTGCGAGCGGGGGCGGGTGGACGGGGGGCGGGGCGAAGATAGAGAGGGCGCGGCTGGACGGAAGCGACAGGAAGGTGCTCGTATGGCGGGACATCAAGTGAGTACGACGAGATTAAATACGTGAATAGATGATCACGAGTCTTCAGATGGGTGAATGGACTGGCGATCGATGACGATTGGGTGTACTGGTGTGATGCGTTCAACGACAAGATACAGCGAGTGCGACTCAATGGAGCAGATAGAATGGTGCGCCTTCTCTCTCTCTCTCTCTCTCTCTCTCTATTTCATGTTTGCAGGACGTGGTGTCTTCTGACTGGATGTCGCAGCCGTTCGGCCTGGCTGTCTCGCCTCCCTTCATCTTCTGGTCAGAGATGCGCGGGGCGCGTATTCTCAGAGCAAAGATGAGGGACGACAGCAATGCTACTGGTAGGAATCAGAAGGGAGAAGGGGAGAGGTGATATACTGTTCAGATGTGCAACTGGTCTACTCGGAGCAGTCATCCATCTACGAGATCCAAGTCTACGACAAAACCAGGCAGAATGGTGAGCGAGTGTGGGATGCTGACGAGTATGTGTATGTGCAGAGTCGTCGCCGTGCCTCGTCGACAATGGCGGGTGCGCGCATCTGTGTGTGCCGGCGCAGTGCAAGGGCCTCGTCGGATGCCGGCCCTCCAGGTGCTTCTGCTCCGACGGATGGAAGGTCGACGACAAGGATGAGAAGGCGTGTGTCGGTGGGTCGAATCTATGTATTGTTGTACCACACTACATTTCAGTGGATCCTTCGTTCGATGACGGCACTTCTTGTCACGCCGAGCAGGAGTTTGCGTGCAAGCGCCACCGCAAGTGTATCCCACTGGCCGAGACGTGCGATGGAGACGACGATTGTGATGATGGGAGCGACGAGGACACTGGTCAGTTCTGGAGTATCAGGGTTATTCTTTGTTGATTGTTTCACGTTGACTTTGCAGAGGGCGTGTGCAAGGCGTTTTCGTGTCGTCCGGGAGAATTCCGGTGTGACGGCAACTACTGCATCGACGAGAAGTGGGTGTGCGACGGACGGGCAGACTGCAAGGATCGGAGCGACGAGGACGGCCCACAGTGCAAGAGAGGTGGCAACGGATATTTTTTCTCATACCAAACCTAGAATTCTAAAAGAATTTCAGACGGCGCTCGGTCGTGTCCGACGCGCCATCTGCAGTGCGCGATCTCGAAGAGATGCATTCCTCTCGCATGGAAGTGTGATGGAAAAGCAGACTGCGGCAGTGGAGACAACAGCGACGAGAAAGATTGTGGTGAGGATTCCTCTTTTCTCTCTCTATCTCCCCCCCTCTCTCTCTCCTTTCTTCTATCTCTCCTCTCTACTCTCCCTTCCAGCCGCCCCTTCCACGTGTCGCTCGACCGAGTTCCAGTGTCTCAACGGCCGCTGCATCCCGTTCACTTATGTATGCGATGGTAGCAACGACTGCAGGGATGGAGGCGACGAGTTGAATTGTCACGCGGTGAGTGGGGGAGAGAGAAGCTCGTTCACATTGTTCTCATTCTGAAACATTCCGATCGTTAATTGTATTCGTGTACAGGGTTGTATGGCGGGTCGGGAGTTCCGGTGTGCCTCTGGTGGCGCGTGCCTCTCCTCCATCTTCCGATGCGACGGACATGAAGACTGCATCGATGGCAGCGACGAGGACAACACCACCTGTCGTCAGTTGATAGATCTCCCTGTCCCTGTCCCTCTCCCTGTCCCTCTCCCTCTCCCTCTCCCTCTCCCTCTCCCTCTCCCTCTCCCTCTCCCTCTCCCTCTCCCTCTCCCTCTCCCTCTCCCTCTCCCTCTCCCTCTCCCTCTCCCTCTCCCTCTCCCTCTCCCTCTCCCTCTCTCTCTCTCTCTCTCTCTCTCTCTCTCTCTCTCTCTCCCTCTTCATCTTCCATCCCGTTCTAGCAGCCCACCGCACTGTCTCGTCTTGTGGCTCGCCGAATCAGTTTCTCTGTGGCTCTGGCGACTGCGTTCGAAAGGCATTCCGATGCGATGGTCAATACGATTGCTATGATCGGAGTGACGAGAAGGGATGCAGTGAGTGAAAGATGATAGTAGGGGAGGGGAGGAGAGAGTGGCTTTGCAGGCAAGAACAGGTGTTCGCCCCTGTCTGACTTCTCGTGTGCCTCCTCTGACCAGTGTGTTCCTCGCGAGTTTGAATGCGACGGCCACGTCGACTGCTGGGACGGCAGCGACGAACAACACTGCAGTCAGTCACAACACACTGCTTACAACATCTCCTCAATGTTTTATTAATTCATATTCAGTTCACATTGTTCGCAACACTGCAGTCAGTTGACAAACTTTGGTTCCAACATCATTGGTTAGTCCAAATGCATGTCGCCTTGTTTCAGAGGGCAAGGTGCGGCCGACGGCGTATCGCTGCGCGTCTCCGTCGTTCCTGTGCAACGACACGGCGCACACGTGTCTGCCAGCGGCCGAGGTGTGCGACGGAACACCCGACTGCCCCAACGGAGACGACGAGGGGGGCATGTGCAAGCAGAAGTGAGTGAGGGGAACGACTATGAGTTGTTGATGGTTATGGATAGGATATATGAAATCCTTGTCAGGGAGTGTCTGCGCGCCTCGTGTGCCCATCTGTGCTTTGATCGTCCCGATGGCTATGTGTGTGCGTGCCGTGATGGCTACGGTCTTATGGAAAACGGGAGGGACTGCGATAGTGAGTTGCGAATAGTGTGCTAGTACCTGTTAATGTGTCTCATGATTGTATACTTCAGAGGCTCGTCTGTGTTCGTTCGGCGCGTGCTCACAGATCTGTCACCCACACAACTCGTCCAAGGTGTGCCGGTGCGAGGCCGGATACGAACTCGAGGCAGACGGGTGAGGCAGGCACTCACTTTCACTCTCACTCTCACTCTCACTCTCACTCTCACTCTCACTCACTATCGCCCCTTTCAGTGTATCGTGTAAGAGCGCGGATCCAGTGAAGCCATTCATCCTCTACACGAATCGCCACGAGATCAGGCAACTGAGGGAGAAGAGCGCTTCCATTCCACTCGCTAGTCAGGTGAGGGAGAGAGAGAGAGAGAGATGAGTAGTCGTTCGTTTCAGATGCGGAACACGATCGCGGTGGACTTTCTGTACGGCGAGGAGTGCACGGAGGTATTCTGGACGGACATCGCAGCCGACGCCATCTACAGGGCGCAGCTGAGGGACGGAAGTGAGTAGAACGGAAATGAGTTTTCATGTTCACCATTTCAATCGTTTACGATTTGTACTGTTCTATATATTTATTCCAGTCCTCACCAACACGACTGCCATCGTGTCGTATGGTATCTGGACGGCGGAGGGTCTGGCAGTCGACTGGATCGGAAGGAACATCTACTGGGTCGACAGCCATCTAGATCAGATCGAGGTGCGCTGACCACACAAATATGCTATACAGATTTTCATGAAATCGTGGAGGGATGGATTGTTCAGGTGTGTTCTCTGGACGGCAGGAAGCGGGCGACCGTGTTGAGTGGGGACATGTCGAATCTGCGCGCTCTGGCCCTTGACCCGAATGAGGGTCTGATGTTCTGGACAGACTGGGAAGAGAGCCGACCACGCATCGAACGAGCCACCATGGCCGGCAAGGACAGGCGGGTGCTCTTCGAGGTATCCAGCGTCGTCAACGGAGGATGGCCCAACGGACTCGCGTGCGACTTCGGACCCAAGCGGGTCTACTGGATAGATGCCAAGTGAGTTGTGAGGGGGTGTTGATGGGAGGGGATGTTGTGTTCAGGTCGGACAGCATCCACACTATCGCGTACGACGGCAGGGGCCACGTGGAGGTGTTGCGGGACGGATCCCACCTCGCACACCCATTCGCCATCTCCATACTCGACGGATACGTCTACTGGACAGACTGGAGGATAACCGCCATTGTCAGGGTGAGTGGGCGTGGCGTGCGTGGGCGGAGCTTACGGGATGGCGTTGCAGGCGAACAAGTGGAACGGCACTGGTGTGGAGGTGGTCGAGTCGACTTCCACTCAGCCGTTCGATCTGAAGATTGTGCATTCGAGTCGCCAGCCCAAGTCAGTGCATGCTTTTCTTTCTTTTTTTGTTTTTCTTTTTCCCTTGAGCAAGGCGCGGTAGTAGCTCGAGAATTGAACTTGATTTGCTTGTAGTTGCATTGTGTTGCAGGCGTCTCCGCCACGCGTGTCAGCATAGCGGCTGCTCGGACCTGTGTCTGCTGGATGGCGCCAAAGGCCACCAGTGCGCCTGCTCTCATCTCAGTAGACTTGACGACTCCAGATGTTCGGTACGTTGTCTTCTTCGCCGACGTTGTGCAGGCGGTCGACTGGAAGCCGTCGCCTCCTCTTCCCACTCATTGCTGGCAGGGGAGTCGAGGCCGTCAAGGGAATCGCCGTCGGACGCGATGCTGTCGTCGTGGCAGATTCCAAGGTGTGACGTCAGCAAGATAAGCTTGGTGATGTTTGTGGTTTCAGAAGAAGCACCTTCTGAAGATTGATCTGCGTGTGGGGAACGAGACTGTGTTGGCGGCAGGGGATATGGATGGACTGGCGGCTGTGGCGGCGGATGCGGACAGGAATGTGTACTACTTCTCCACATTCACATCGAATAGGGCGAGGATATGGGCAGTGGACGGGAAGGGAAGATACAGGGCAGCCCTCGTCGACTCGGTCAAAGAGAACAGACTGCAGAAACCCGTCAAGCTGGCAGTCGATTCCAAGCAGGGGTGAGTGACGATTAATGGCTTTTGTAAAGATGATTACTGTACTGTTACAGAACGTTGTTCTGGCTAGATGATGGGCCATCGCCTCCCGCTATCTTTTGTCTTCGGAAGGAACAAGTGTACAGAGTGGATGTTCTAGAGAAGGTACACCCTGTCATGTCACTCTATCCTATGTGCCTATCCTTACAGGGTCTTCTGCCTACTGACGCGCTCACCAATGTGACTTCGTTTCACTTTGATCCCATCTGGAAACGAGTGGTGTGGACGAACAATCAGTCACAGGTGTACCTCCTCAATCCTGGAAAGAGTTTCAAGGTAAGGAGAGGGGGAGGGGGAGGGAGAGACTGCCTCGTTTCAGTCGCTTGCCTACCCGGGTGGTTCAGTGCTCGGCCACCGTTCCGGCTACTGGTTCGAGGCGGACCGCCGCCGAGTGGTGGAGAGGAAGTACGAGAGGGTGGAGGAGGGCGCCGAACCCATCCTCCTACCACAAACCAACACTCTGTTCAACACCACAGAGCCCATACTACACATTGATGTCCTGCACTATACTTACTCTAGTGAGTATGTGTTGGAATTGAATTGAATTGCTATCCCTGTCGATATGTGTTTGATGGGTAGGTTAAAGTGCTAGTTGTTTAGACCGTATTGACTGTTCTCTGTGCGAGCAGCTGTGTCTCTCGGGCGATGGCAGTGTGGGAATGGAGAGGGCAGAGTGCGCCTGCTCCTCCGGATACGAGAAGAGGGGAAGCAGGTGCAAAGGTGCGTGCACTAGCCAACACTTTCTGTCTACTTGACTCCACTCCAGCCGTGTACCCTGTGGTGATGTACGTGGATGAGTTGGGCGGAGTCCGCGGTGTGAGCGAGTCGGCACCAGACGCCTTCGTACCCCATCCCGCACTCGCATCTAGAAGGGCTAGTCAGGTGAGTGCTGGGCTGCTGGGTTTCCAAGGCATCTTTGTTCATCGAACCCATTCAGATCGCGGTGGACGCGAGGAGAAACAAGGTGTACGTGTTGTATGCGGAGAGGAACGAGATCTGGATGGTGGATAGGAACAATGGAACGGCGGAGAAGATGGACATTGCCACGCAGAGGTTCGAGAGCATCGCCGTCGATGAGGAGAGCGGTGAGTGGGGGAAAGGGAAAGGGAGGGAGAGAGAGAGAGAGAGAGAGAGTGGTGGAAGGAGAGAGGCCACTTGCAGGTCTGCTCTTCTACTCTGCGCGCGCCTTCATGTGGTTCGGGGGTGTGATTCGAGTGGTGGACCCTATGAACACTGCGTGGGATGTACAGGTGTACGGAGAGGACGGCGACAACACGGACACATCACACGTGTCGCCATTCAGCCTGCAGGTCGACGGAAAGGCCGGGTCAGTCGCACACTCTGGCATTCTATCAATAAGGAACACAGCATAATAGTTTTTTTCTGAATATCTTATTGTAGATATATGCAATGTACTTTCAGCATTCTCGTGTGGGGCATGACGGGTCGTATCGTGAGTGCTGGAATGGATGGGAGTGGGCTGTCGACTCTGGCAGAGGTGGCAGCTGTGTCGATCAGTCTGGACAGGGAGAGGAGGCGGGTGTGCTGGATGGACAGGGGAAAGAAGGATGTCTCCTGTGTCGGATACGACGGAGAGAACATCAAGGTGAGAGCACTTGGTTTTTTCTCTCTTCTCAATTTATCCTCGTTCCAGCACGGTGTGGTCACCTTCAACGAACAGGGTATGGACACCGCCGCTTTCTCGATTGCTGGAAGCAGGATGTACGTATTTGACAAGTGAGTGCCGTGTTTGTTCTGTTTATTTTATGTTGTTTATACAATGTAATTATTCTCTTAAGGTTCAACTCTACGGGCTCTATCCTCGAGTTCGAGGCGTCTTCTTCGGATTGGAAGTCGTCTCCGGGTCGTCTGCAGAAGCGTCCGGGTCGTCTGCGGGTGGTGCACATGAGTGCGGCGACTGGGTGGACGAGGAGCCGGCCGCCGTCCGCGTGCGACTCGCGCGGCTGCGGCCAGCTGTGTCTTCGGAGGGGGGAGAGCGACGCTGTGTGCAAGTGCGCCCTGGGGGAGCTGGCAGACGACGGAAGGAGGTGCAGGGACCAGCTGGCTTTCGCCGTCTACTCGCAAGGATACTCCATCAACTACGCCCCACTCGACCTCAACAAGCCTGATCCATTCTCCACGCTCAAGGTGAATCTCGTGAACACACAATGACACTCGCAGCGCACTTGCATATTTTATGTTCGATTATGGTTGTTTAGAACGCGAGTGTGGTGCGCAACGCGGCAGCGATTGCGGTCGACGATGAAAGAGCGATGATCTACTACTCGGATGTACAACTGAGAAGGATAATGGCTAAGTGAGTGAGTGAGTGAGTGAGTGAGTGAGTAGTGAGTGAGTGAGTGAGTGAGTGAGTGAGTGAGTGAGTGAGTGAGTGAGTGAGTGAGTGAGTGAGTGAGAGAGAGAGAGAAAAGAGAGAGAATTGTTGCAGACATTGCTGGGGTGGAAGGTCTCTCCGTTGACCCGATCCGGAGAGACCTCTACTTCACCGCTCTCCATCCGCCAGCCATCTACAGAGTGTCCATTGCGCCAGGAGTGGTGAGTCTCTCTCATCTCACCCCCCCCCCCCCCCCCCTCACTCTCATACTCACTATATCTTGTAGATGTTCCCCACTCGTCCGGAACTCGTTCTCCTTCTCGATGTCCGCGACAAACCCCGAGGAATCGCCGTGCATCCGTGTAGAATGCTTCTGTTCTTCACCAACTGGCAGACTGCCCGCCCGGCTGTCGAGCGCGTCTATCTGTCTGGATACGAGAGGGTGGGTGGGAGAGCCGTGTGGGTCGTCTCATCGCAACGCATTCAGAAGGCGATTGTCGTCGAGGACGTGTTTGCTCCCGGCACGATTGCCCTGGACATCGAGACGGACAAGATATACTTCACGGATATCAAGTCGGAGAAGGTGATCCGGGTCGACCTAGACGGAAGTCATAGAGAGGTGGGTGGAGGGGAAGAGAGAGAGAGAGAGAGAGAGAGAGAGACAGAGAGTGAGAGAGAGCGAGAGAAAGAGCGAGAGAAGAGAGAGGGAGAGAGAGAGAGAGAGAGAGAGAGAGAGATTCAGGCGGTAGTGTCTTCGAATGTGTCGAGCACTGGAGGCGACATGCTCTATCTGTTCGGTTTGGATGTGTTCGGCGACCGACTCTACTACACGGACTGGATGGAGAGGTGAGGATACAATGGGTACTGTAGCTAATGTGCGTGGTGCAGGTCTATCGTGTCGGTGGACAAGGCTACGGGCGGGGACGCGCGCCGTCTGCGCACCCGGCTGCCCGCCCAGCCGATGGCCCTGGCGATCGCAGCCAACAGGGAGGAGGCGTGCGCCGCCTCCCCCTGCGAGACACGAGACCTCGGCTGCTCGGACCTGTGTCGACTGTCCGCCAACGGACAGCCACACTGCGCGTGCAACGGAGAGAGACTCCTCCTGCACGACAACAAGACATGTACGGGAGGTGAGTGACGGCGGAGTGATGAGGGTCGGAATCAGACTAGAATAATAATAATAATAATAAGTTTATTACCGTGTACATTTGGAGAAACAGTTCAATTCAGCAAAATGAGCAATGGCATACGGTATGAGAAAAAAAGTGTAAAATGATACAGAAAGCATCGAATGTTGACTACAGTCTACGAATCTTCGAAACTGGCAACAAATGGGGATTACTTTCTAGGAAGGATATTACAGTTTCATGTTTTGCAGACATTACTATGGAAGGGGGGAGTGAGTTCCAAAGCCTATAAATCCTGTTGAAAAATGCACTGCTCTTAAGGGCTGTATCAAAACACGGAACCACGCGCCACCCATGAGAAGTGCGAGAACGAGTTGGTACAAAGTTGAAAAGACCATGATAGTCAAGGTATGTAGAGTTTGTGGTCACTTTATGCATGTATGCCACATCATTCAGAATGCGCCGTTGCTCTAATGTTTGTAAGCCGAGAAGTTGTAATCGTTGGGGATAGGTGAGTGAGAACAAACCAGCGCGGCGACATATTCGGCGCGTATAGTATCGCTGCACAGATTCTATCGCATTCACCGATCCCACATCCTGAGGGTTCCACAACTCAGTGCAGTACTCCAATTTACATCGGAAATAAGTGGTGTAGGCAACAACCAAGAAAGAGAATCAAGTAGCACATTATGGTTAATACGGTAGGAATACGGTAAGAATACAGATGTCATGTAATTCGTTGGCAGACTGGCTGCCTTCGCGGTGCGCTGCCAACGAGTGGGCGTGTGTGGCGAGCGAGCGATGCGTGCCCTACGAGTCCGTCTGCGACTCATTTCGAGACTGTCCCAGTGGAGAGGACGAGGTCAAGGATATGTGCGGTGAGTAGCCCTCACCAATATGTTTTTTTTTCTCCATATTGATGTGATTATTGGTATGAGTGATGGTGTTCAGAGTCGAAGCAGTGTCGTCCCGGGTTCTTCTCGTGTGGCGGTGGGATGTGCGTGGCCGAGTCGAAAGCATGCGATGGAGCGAACGACTGTGGAAACATGGCGGACGAGATAGGATGCGAGTGCAAAGAAGAACAGTTCAGGTATGAAAGATACATTAGAGCACTTGGAATGTACTCCATTTGAGATGCTCGGACGGGTCGTGTATCGCTGCCGAGCAGCGCTGCGACTTCCAGCAGAACTGCGCGGACGCGAGCGACGAGATGGGCTGCGCCACTCAGAACTGCTCCTCCCTCGCCGTCCTCGGACTGCACCGCATGCGGCCCTGTGCCAACACTACACAGTGCATCAAGGTGAGTGTCGCCCATCCTCCTCTGCCATCTGCCACTTGTAGGAGGAGTGGTTCTGCGACGGCGCGACGGACTGCTGGGACGACAGCGACGAGAACGACTGCGGCGGCATCATCCACACCAGACCCGCCCCGAAGCCGGGCGACTGCCCCGATGGACAGTTCAAGTGCCTGCTCACTGGCAGTTGCATGCCGCGTGCGTGGGTGTGCGATGGCACCAAGGACTGCGCCGATGGAAGCGACGAGAAGGCGTGCGGTGAGTGGGAAGGGACACATGGATGAGGCTCTTTTCTTCAGAGTCTACCTGCGACGTGCGATATGAGATGAAGTGTGGCTCGTCGTCTGTGTGCGTGGAGAACGAGAAGAAGTGCAACGGAAAGCGCGACTGTCCGGATGGAGAGGACGAGGATGAATGCGATGAGTGAGTGGAGCAGGCAGACAGAGTGGAATTGATTTCAACTGCAGGGAGTGTTCTTCGAACTCGACGTTCCGCTGCACGAACCACCGCTGTATCCCGTCGAGCTGGCGTTGCGATGGCACGGACGACTGTCTGGACGGAGGCGACGGCATCGGCAGCGACGAGAAGGACTGCGGTGAGGGAGAGCGAGAGTCTTCGAGAGTATGCTTGTCGTTCAGACGCGTTCCGCCCTATCCGCATCCGCCTGTGTAAGGAGACAGAGTTCCGCTGTCGCTCGTTTGTCGATCCACTCACCAGTTGTGTACCTATGAGGTAACAACACTTTTCCTGGTTCTTTGCTTCTTTAAGTTGCCCTGTTCAGGTACCAATGCGACGGTGACACGGACTGTTCGGATGGGTCGGACGAGGAAGGCTGTGAGGCGAGGGAGTGCCGGCCGTGGGAGATGACATGCGACAGTGGACAGTGTGTGCCCAGGAACTGGACCTGTAATGGCATAGCCGACTGCAATGATGGCAGTGATGAGAAGAGGTAGGGATCATCAAGCATTCTAAAACTTAACGTTTTCTGTTATAGTACCCTGTGCGGTGACGACTCGGGTTCGTCGTGTGGGGAGAAGATGTTCGAGTGTGGGAATGGAGTGTGCGTGGAGGGTGGACTGGCGTGCGATGGCCACGACGACTGCGGGGACGGGTCGGACGAGGCGGGCTGCTCCCGCAAGGGCGAGCTGGCATGCTCGCAGTGCCACCACCACTGCGCCCTCTCGCACCAAGGACACAGGTGCTACTGCGACGACGGATACCAGCTCAGTCCTCACGATAGGAGCAGCTGTCTGTGTGAGTGGGGGAGAGGAGGGGCAGAGAACATTAGTGTGGATAGTGAATATATATCCTTGTGTTTGAGTGGTGGACGCTTGCTGGGCAGCCAACTGCTCGCACTCTTGTCTGCCCCGCGTGTCAGCCCCACAGGGCTTCGAGTGCCAATGCAAGCAGGGCTACACTCTGGGAGACGATGGAAGATCGTGCCGCCACGCTGACTCGGGTATCCATATGTCGGGCGGCCATTTGACCAGCGTACCTCGTTGCAGTGGAGCCCCAACTCCTTCTGATGACTCGTCACCGTCTAAAGCTGTACGGAATGACTGGAAAGCCGCACGCCACTCTCCTGTCCAACCTCACCAATGGAGTCAGTCATCTCTTCATAACATTCTCCATGGCTCCATGCTATTCTTTTCAGGTGGGTGCGGACTTCGACGCCGTCTCTCAACTCGCCTACTTCACCGACGTGGCTGTGGCTGCTGGTGCCAAGTTCGGCTACATAGGCCTGGATGGCCGGAACGGCAGCTGGAAGTCGCTGTCGGGTGTGACAGCGCGCAGCCCCGACGGGATCGCGGTGGACTGGCTGGGACGGAACGTGTACTGGTGTGACAAGGACGACGACTCGATCTGTGTGTGTGACGTGCGCGGCAGGTACAAGCGGGTGTTGCTCAAGGGAGAGCCCCTGCACGAGCCGCGCGCCATCGTCGTCGATCCCGTCGAGGGGTGGGTGATAGGACTACCAATCAAATCAAATCATTTATCCGGACTCGCATCAAAGTGTTTAGCTTTCAAGGTGATAGCGCCGGGAGGAAATCGCTGATGAAACCACTTGGATTGGAATGAATGTGTGCTTTCAGTGTTCTGTTCTGGACTGACTGGGGTGTGTCTGCGCACATTGGTCGCATGTCGATGGACGGCCAGGACCCGCAGCTCATCGTGTCTTCGTCTCTCAAGTGGCCCAATGCACTCGCCGTCGACTCGCCTGCCAAGCGCATATACTGGGGAGACGGGCATCTCGACTATATCGGTGAGTGAGTGGTTGCCAAACACGCCTCACGTATGTTAACAGGCTCGTGCGCGTACGATGGTTCTCGTCGGCGAGTGGTGATGAGCAAGGCTGTGCGACACATCTTTGCGCTCACGGTCTTCGAGGATTGGTGCGTCTCTCTAATCTCTCTCATCTTCGATTTTCTACCCTATGGAATGGACCTTCTCTCACTCCGATGTTGCAGGTTGTACTGGTCTGACTGGACGAACCGCACAGTGGAGCGCGCGAGCAAGTGGGACGGACACGACAGACGGATACTCGTGCACTCACTCGCATACAGACCCATGGGCATCAAGGCGGGTCACGCAGTGTGCATGCCGGCCTGACTGACTCCTTTCAGGTGGTCCACCCTCTGGTGCAGCAGCTGGGAGCCGGGCCGGCCGAGTCGCACCCCTGCCGCCGCCATCCCTCGCCCTGCGACAACATGTGCCTCGTGGCGGGACCCGGAAAGCACACGTGCGCATGCGCCGACGGATTCAAGTCCAATGGGGGACAGTGTATGTCGCAGTGCAAGGCGTGAGTGGGAGGAGTCTTGTGGATGGGGATAGAGATCATCTGGATTGAATGAGATTTTATTCCATTGCAGTACGGACTTTGTGTGTCGTAACACGTACAAGTGTCTCCCGTTCTGGTGGCAGTGTGATGGACAGGACGACTGTGGCGACGGCGAGGACGAGGGCTGGTTCCGAGAGGGCGCCTGTCCCCCATTCCACTGCGAGGCCGGACAGATGCAGTGCGCCGGAAATGGAACACAGCCCAAGTGCCTCTACGCGAGCGAGATCTGCGATGGAGTCGTCAACTGTCCCCGGGGAGACGACGAGAAGAAGGCGCTGTGTGGTGGGTGTAGGGAGGGATAGGGTGGCAAGACACGGATACAATAATAATAATAATAATAATAATAATAATAATAATAATAATAATAATAATAATAATAATAATAATAATAATAATAATAATAAGTTTATCGCATGTATGTTTAATAGAGTATGCAAGAAATTGTGGATCACATATCACAACAGTTTTGTTGTGTCATTGTCGCGGGGGATCAGAGTTGACCAAGACTGAATGAAGGGTGTGTGTTGCAGCGACGTACGAGTGTCACGAGCACCAGTTCAAGTGTCCGAATGGCACGCGGTGTCTGCCGGTCACTGCCGTCTGCGATGGATTCAACGACTGCGGGGATGGAAGTGACGAGAGAGAATGCGGTGAGAAAGAACAACAACTTGGACTGCATTTTATCAGGGTTACGATAACTGACTAATGACATGTTCTAGGAGCTTCGCTGCGCGATTGTGGCGCGGAGAACTTTGCGTGTGTGAATGGGAAGAGCGGTGTGATCGAGCGGTGTGTGAGCAAGAGTTGGCTGTGCGACGGCGAAAGAGACTGTCCTAGTGGACAGGACGAACCCGCCACTTGCGGTCAGTGGCCACTCGCTCGCAATGCGGACAATCTTGTCATGTTTACAATTTCAGACAACCGCAAGTGTTCGTCGGAGGAGTTCCGTTGTCAGAGTGGCAAGTGCATTGCTGCTTCGTGGAGATGCGACGGTCAGAACGACTGTCTGGATGGGAGTGACGAGGAGGGCTGCGGATCCGCCACATGCACTCCCGGACAATTCCGATGCGATACAAAATGCATTCCCAAAAGGTGCGTGCAAGCGTTCTTTTTTAAATACTATTTATGTTTTAGTTGGACATGTGACGGTGAGACGGACTGTTCGGACGGATCGGACGAGTCTGGCTGCGATTCGGAGACGGGCGCGCTTCATCCGGACTGCGACCTCGGAGCGTTCAAGTGTGCCGATGGACAGCGGTGTCTGCCTGCCAAGAAGCACTGCGACGGAAGGAAGGACTGCGCGGATGGAAGCGACGAGAAGGGGTGTCAGAGTGAGTAGGCAAATGTTTGCCAGTGTTTATGTGGAATGTGTTGCAGCGTGTTCGAACTCTACTCTTGCGTGTGGCTGGCCGTCTTCCAAGTGTGTTCCTCTGGAGAAGGTGTGCGACGGCGTCGCCGACTGCCCGGATGACCTGGACGAACTGCACTGCTGTCAGTTAGATTATCTTCTCGCATATCATGACTTTTCATTCGTGTTGTTGCAATGGCTCGTTCCAGCCTGCCTCAACTCGTTTGCCGGTCGTTCCGAGATCAAGTCGTCGTTCCGCTGCTTCGATAGCACCAAGAGGTAGTGGTGTCGTTGATGTGATGATGTCATCCGTCATATTCAGTCCCACTGCTCTCAGCTGGTGTGTGCATTCTGACGAAGTGTGCGACGGGGTGCCCAACTGCCCCAATGCACGCGATGAAGACCCGAGGATATGCGGTAAGTATGCCGTTCTGTTTGCTGATCAGTTATCACTGTTTGCATATCGACTTCGTTTTCACCATACGATACTACAGAGTCTCGCGAGTGTCCGCGGTCGCACCTGAAGTGTGCGAAGGGCGGGCACTGCTATCCACAGGACGGTCTGTGCGATGGAGTGGTGGACTGCCCGGATGGAAGCGACGAGGCGAGTGGAGTGTGCGACTCGCACTGCCGCGACAAGTACAGGTGCCACTCTGGCCGCTGCGTGCCCAAGTGGCACAGGTGCAACGGCCGCGACGACTGCGGAGACGGCAGCGACGAACAGATGTGTGGTGAGTGGTAGAAGGGAGGGAGAGTAAGACATTGCTATCGCAGAAGCACACGTGTGCGATCGGTTCGGCACGTGTTCGCAGCAGTGCTCACCGGGGAAGAACAAGGACAGTGAGTTCAAGTGCAGCTGCGCGCCCGGATTCGAGAAGGGAGCGAATGGGAGATGCAAGGCGAATGGTGAGGGAACACATGGAGATTGATAAGGGAGATTGCCCTACAGGTCCCGCCGCCGAGGTTATTCTGCTCGATGGTTCTAGCGTGTCTCGCTGGCCGATGGAGGCTGACGGACCCATCCAGATGTACTCGACAGAGAGTCCCCTCGTAGACTGGGACGCGTTCTACCGACCCAGCGACGTCAACGCCACCTATGCGTGGGTCGAGCCGGTGAGTGCCGATGACGTCATGGATCGGTTGATGACGTCATTGCAGACGCGCATGGAAGTGCACGTGGGATCGTTCGAGCAGATGCTGTCGTTCGAACAAACTATTGCGGGTGGAGCGAGGAAGGCGCGATGGGCACCGCAGAGAGGACGCGATGAGGTGAGGGAGAAGGGCGAGAGGGAGAGAGAGGGAGAGAGAGAGAGAGAGAGAGAGAGAGAGAGAGACGTTGTTTCAGTTCTACACGGAGCCGCCGCACGTGTCTGTCGACTGGCAGAACGAGAATGTCTACATTGCGCACGGCTCCTACTCTGTGGGGTGAGTGTCCACCTAGATGGATCCAGTCTCAATGTTGTTTCCAGCCGCAGCGCATCCGCAGTGAGTGTCTCCCCGCTGGCGCACCCCAATCGACTCGTCCAAATCGCCGCTGGAAACATGGCCACCCTCACTGGCATCGTTGCCGTGCCGGAGATTGGGTAAGCATTATTGTACTTTGGAAATATATACAGTGTTTGAGCGGGATACTGTACTTTAGATGATTATTCCCTTTCAGCCGCGTGTTCTGGTCGGTGCTTCGTCCGCACGCGTTGATCGAGAGTGCTGGCCTGGATGGGTCTGATAGGAAGGCGATCGCCACCAACCACATGTACCACCCACACTCGATTGTAGCCGATGTGCCCAATGGGTAAGAAAGACCTCTTCCATGGTCGTATTTGTATATCTCTCAAAAATGGGATTAGAAAGTAGATCCGATGATAGGAGCAAGCATTATGTAACAATGTAACATATTTTGTGTATGCATCTCTAGACGGCTGTACTGGACGGACCTTCATCGTCGCTCGATCGAGTCGTGTCGGATGGACGGGGGAGACAGGAAGACAGTGCACAAGTTCCACTGGGGTAGGTGCACCTCCATCTCTCACTGTCACCCCCGTGTTCTCCTGTAGGCGAGGAGTACCCATCTGCGTTGTCCGTCTTCGGAGACGAGCTCATGGCAGTGACAAAGCCGAGCGGAGAAGTCTGGAGGATACACAAGTTCACGGCACATATTACCAAGGTATGGGATATCTATGGTCTGGAAAACGCCATTTTCTAGGTGGCTGCGCGCGCCCCTGGTGGTTTGACTGTGAAGGTGAAGGTGGTGCATCCGGCCCTCCAGAATGGACATCTTTCTCCCGCGTGTCCCTCTCCCGCATGCGCCGACATGCCATGCATACCAAGGAAGACTGGCGCTGGCACCTGGACTGCACAGTGTCTGTGTGGAAAGGGAGGTGAGTAGATAAATATGAGATAGAGAATATGGTATTCCGTTGCAGCTCATCTTGACGGTGACAAGTGCGTGGAGATTGCCCGGAAGGAGGGCGAGTCTGTGCCGTGTGGTGCGTCCAAGTCGTGTCTCAATGGCGGGGAGTGTCTCTCCCCCCAGTTTTCCATCTGCCTCTGCCCGCCCGGAATGGACGGAGCGAGTTGTGAGGTGAGTTTGTATCTATAGTCATATAGGTTACCAATCGTGTGTAGATCGATCCGTGTGAGAATCGCTGTCTCAACGGCGGCGTGTGCCGCATCCAAGTCACGGACAGTCATACGAGGGACTATTCCGTTGAGTGCAGGTGAGTCTACCTCCTTCCATTCCTTCTCCATGCCACTGCTTTCAGATGTGCCTTCGAGTTCAGCGGCGATCGGTGTGAGCGGTACAAGTGCACTGGGGTGTGCGGGGCGCGCGGCGAGTGTCGCGTGTCGAATGAGACTGGCCTGCCCGAGTGTCGCTGCGAGCCCGGGTGGAGCGGCGAGCGGTGCGACAAGAGAGACGAGGCGTGCCGCGCCGGATTCTGTCACAACGGAGGCGCGTGTCGTGTAGACTCGAGCGGCGACCCGTTCTGTGACTGCCAGGAGGCGTACGAGGGACGGCGCTGCGAACACTGTGTCACCCCCGCCGGCCGGCTGCTCGTCTGCAACAATGGAGGCCGGTGTGACGCGACCCGATCGGCCTGCCACTGCCCCGCCGGATTCGGAGGACCCAACTGCGATATCGATCTGTGCATTGGTGAGTGGTGGAGACGGGGAGAGTTTCTGGTTGACTGTTGACTGTTCAGGCCATTGTGCGTGGGGCGAGCGGTGTGTGCGGAGTGAGGGCCTCCCCCTGGGAGTGGGCTGCGAGTGTAGGGGAGGAGGGGGAGCCGTCATCGACTGCCGCCCCACATGCCAACACAGAGGACCCGACTGGTGCGCCAACCAAGGTATCACTGAGCATACTTGTTCTCAAATGGCGTGTGTTTTGCAGGAGAGTGCGTCGACCTTCTCTCTCAGCCGGGCACTTGCATGTGTGCGCCTCGCTGGAAGGGCGAGCGTTGTTCGGAGAGGCGAGAGTGCGCAGAGTACTGCGAGAATCAAGCCACCTGTACCGCATCCAACTCGACCCACTACCACTGCGCGTACGTTCCCTGACTAGTTCACAAATTGTGATTGTTGTGTTTTCCAGGTGTCGTCCTGGTTTCACTGGACCGAGTTGCTCCGAGCGAGAGGGATGTGTGCCAGAGTGCAACAACGGAGGAGTGTGCGTCATCTCAGATGGAGGCGCCCCATCCTGCAAGTGTCCAAAGGGACTGGGAGGACCGGGGTGAGTGGAGTGGAAGGGGGAGAGAGAGAGATTCGGATGGTTACAGTTGCTCTCTTGTGACGGCGACAGCGTGCGGAGGGTTGGAGTGCGCGAATGGAGGAATCTGCTACAGCAGCAGCAACAGGCCGACTTGCATCTGTCCGTTCAGGTATGATACTCACTGCTTGCAGTTATATGCGTATATTTATATATTTATCTCTCCTAATGAATCCTTATTTCCAGCTGGTCGGGTCTGGTGTGTCGCACTCCCGTGTGCAGCCAGCTCTGTCTCAACGGGGGACGGTGTGTGGAACGCGAGGGACGCAGTGCCTGCAAGTCGGTCGTCTCTCTCCCCCTCTCCCCCTCTCCCTCTTTGCTTCCTTCTTTTCTTGATTCAAACTCTCACTACGCTATTCAGGTGTTCTGGCGGGTTCTATGGCGCGCGCTGTCAGTTTGTGGGAGAGTACAGTCCGAGGGTCGCCGGATCGAGAGGTGAGTGATGAGCACACGTCATGGGGCTGACTAGTGTTTCAGTGCCGTGGAAGCTGATCTTCATGTTGCTGTTCTCGATACTCGCAGTGTCTCTCGTACTCACGTATGTCGTCTTTGGAAAGGACAGGTGAATTATCTCTTTCATGGATTTCATGTTGGAAAATCGTTGGGCTATGGTGTAGTGCCATAGACCTCCTTCGACCCCCTCCGCAGAGTGAATCTCTTGAATCGGGGGGATACCTTTACCTTTACCTTTATGGATTTCATGAAAGTGGCGTTGATTTGAGGTGATCGTTTCCAGGCGCTCTCTGCTGCGACAGTTTGGCCACAACCGCATGGAAGATGAGGTGGTGTTGGAGTCGATGGAAGAGATGGTCAACCCGGCGTTCGAACCCTGCGACGACGGAGGAGCAGAAGGAGGAGGAGGGGGAGAGATGGAGCAGGTGAGTGGAAGAGGTGGACAATGAGAAAAAACTATTATCTTTTCAGCTCGGCAATTTTTCGAATCCGGTGTTTGAGGGAGTGTACAATGACACAGTCACTGTCGCACCGTCTTCTTCTTCCGATGACACTCGAGCACTCCTGCATCCGCTCTCCACCTAGGTGCCCTAGATAGGAATAGGATTATTGTTATTTACTCTTTTATCTTTGTATTTTGGAATCTCACATGAAACCCCAAACTCACATCCCACTACCATAATCCCATCTTGCCAATTTTGCACAATTTTGTATCTTTGTTTGTTTGTGAGTATTCGATTGCTAGTTGTTTTCAATATTTGTATTTGGTGAGTACACCCTCGTTCATAACCGGTATTTTCCTCACGAGCTGTTTTGTATCATTCATCGAATCTGTATTATTCGTCGATCTGTCTCCGTGAGATACTGGGTACCCGAGAATGCTGAGGTGCTTTTATCTGTATAAACGTATTTGATTTTATCGATGAACATCAGTGATAGTTGTTGCGGTTGCTCCTTATCGTATCAACTAGTAATTTCTTATCATACCAATTAGTATCTATTTGCTACGAATGAGAATTCAAATGGTGTAGTTATATTGCACCACACAACACCATGTCTCCATCAACGCACCCGCCCGTCGCGATCACAAAGTTGCTTTGCAAACGCCTCTCCTTATCTGTCCTTGAATTCATACCAACTAGTATCGATTCGCTACGCGAATGTGAAAAGTGTTTACGATTCCCTACGAATAGTGTTTTCGATGGCGGATGAATTGAAATGTTGCAGTGATACTCTACCACACAACACCATGTCACCCGTCGCGATCGTTACCGGTAAAATTTTGTTGTTGTTTATTGGGAAGTTTGTATTTGGAATGATGAGTGTATGCTAGGCGCTAGCTCTGGAATCGGCCGCGCGACTGCCCTGTTGCTCGCGAAGAACAGCTACCGTCTGTGTCTCACCGGACGCGACGAGGCTGCCCTCTCCGCCGTCGCCGCAGAATGCGGACTCACCAACGACAATGTAACTATTGTGGTTTTTCCACTAGTTTCACACTTTTTTCTCCAGGTGTTGATTTCCACGGGCGACCTGAGCAAGCCGGATACGGCTAAGAAGATCGTCGCCAACACACTTGACAAGTTCTCCCAGATCAACACACTCGTGAGTTTTTGTGTGATGTAATGTGTGTATGTTATAATGAGGTTTATAGATCAACAGCGCGGGTATCTTGGTGGGTGGTTCTGTGCTGGACACGGAACTCGATGTGTACGATAGGGTCATGGACGTCAACGTCAAGAGGTACAATTTTCATTTGACTTGTTAGTTAGTTTGCGTGGTTATAGTCATAGCCTTGGTGTATACTGCTTGTTGTACAGTCTGGTGCGTCTGACCCGCGAGGCACTGCCGCACATCATCAAGACCAAGGGCACCATTGTCAACGTGAGCAGCATCAACGGACGTGAGTCGTGTATCGGTGCCCATTCCGTTCAGTAATCGTACTTGCAGTTCCCCAACGTGACGTACTACTGCATGTCGAAGACTGCTGTGGACCAGTTCACCAAGTGTCTTGCCCTTGAGATGGCCCCGCACGGAGTGCGCGTCAACGCTGTCTGGTCGGTTGCTTATGCGCATCATATGACATTCTGCTTGTTCTATACGAGTACTGGTTGATATATTGTTGACCGTGTTCAGCCCGGGTGTGACGGTGACGAACCTGCACAAGCGCGCCGGCCAGGACGACGCCACCTACAAGGCGGTCAGTGAATGGTCCTTCTAGAAAGAATTCTGTTTGCCGACTGTATCTTGATGGATTGGTTGCAGTTCCTGGAGCGTTCGGCGACGACGCACGCCCTCGGACGACCCGGGGAGGCGGACGAGGTGAGAGCGAGAGGGGAAGACTCGTAGAGTGGAGTACACTACAAGAGTTGCAGGTGGCTCGCGCGATCCACTTCCTGGCATCGGAGCAGTCTTCGTTCACCACAGGCGACCTCCTGAGGGTGGACGGAGGCAGGGGTATCATGCATCCGCGCTAATCACAGGATGGTCATGGATCCTCTCCATCCCATGTTTCACAGTATTCGTATCCAATGGGCTCTGTTACCTTGATTGTATACCTCTAATATCTAGTCCATTGTACAATGTGTATCTATCATTTAGATTGTGTATAAATGTATATTATTCGGTACTACTGCAAAGTGTGTTTTCATTATTGTTCACAGTTTCGTTGACTGTTTGATATCTAGTTTTCTTTTCCTTTTTATGCAATTTTGATTACCGGTATTTTAGGAAGTTACAGCATGCCTGTTGTCATCATCACGGGTATGTTTTGTTTGTCTCTGATTTGAATGATTATCCGATTATTCTCAGGTATCGTATTTCTCCATATGACAAAGGACAGAGTAAATTATCTCACACCTTGGTTTTGCTTTGATCGACCCTGTGTCCTGTATGATCTATCTGTTGTTGTCCTCTTTTTCCACCTTTCACTCATGAGTGCAACACTGGCACATAATGAACATGAACTGTTTAAATAGAAAATATGCCATTCAGGTGCGTCATCGGGAATAGGTCGCGGAGTGGCCGAGCTATTCTCCAAGCAGGGATTCAAGCTGGTGCTCGCTGGAAGGCAGGAGGCCGCCCTCAAGGAAGCATCTGCTTCCTGTGAACTCAACGGCGCCGAGGTGCACCATCTCTCTCTCTCTCACTCACTCTCTCTCTCTCTCTCTCTCTCTCTCTCTCTCTCTCTCTCTCTCGGATAATGTGATTGAAATGAGTCATGGAACTGTTCCAGGTTCGCATTTGCGTGGGAGACCTGGTGGAGATTTCGGCTGCGGAGGCGCTCATTGCGACTGCCATCAACGAGTTCGGACAGATCGATGTGCTTGTGAGTGTGGATGGGGAGAGAGAGAGAGAGAGAGAGAGAGAGAGAGAGAGAGAGAGAGAGAGAGAGAGAGAGAGAGAGAGAGAGAGAGAGAGAGAGAGCGGCTGTTGATATTTATGAATTGTGTGTTGTAGGTGAACTCTGCTGGAAAGCTGGTGAATGGTACTGTGGAGGATGCGGGCATTGAGAAGTACGACGACCAAATGATGGTCAATGTGAGAAGGTGCGTTCCAGTTACTGACATAGTGCTGTCACCCATGTATCTTCAGCGTCGTTCAGCTGACTCGCCTCGCTATCCCGCATCTCAAGAAGACGAACGGAAACGTTGTCAACGTCTCTTCCATTACCGGACCCTGTCCCGTCAGTTAGCCTCTCCCTCTCTCTCCTCTCTCTCCCTCTCTCCCTCTCTCCCTCTCTCCTTCTCCTTTTCTCCTTCTCTCCCTCTCTCCTTCTCTCCTTCTCCCTTTCTCCCTCTTTCCCTCTCGCCCTGTCTCCTTGTCTCCCTCTGTCCTCCGCCTCTCGCTCTCATGATACGTGTTCCAGTTCCCCGGAGTCACCTACTACTGTATGTCAAAGGCTGCCCTCGACCAGTTCACCAAGTGCCTCGCTCTCGAGCTCGCACCGACTGTCCGCGTCAATGCTGTCTGGTCAGTCTCCATCCCTACCTCTCCATTCACTCTCCAAATCCCCCTTTCCAGCCCTGGCGTAATAGTGACCAACGTGCACAAGAGGGCCGGCATGGATGATACTGCCTACGCGGCGGTATGCGCTATCTAGTATTCGACTTGTAGCTTTTGTCGACTCAATTGTTTCAGTTCCTGGAGAAGTGCAAGACGACGCACGCGTTGGGCAGAGCTGGGGACGTGAACGAGGTCGCTGAGGCGATCTATTACCTGGCTGTCAAGGCCTCGTTCACCACTGGAGAGCTGCTCCGTGTCGACGGCGGACGCGGCATCATGCACCCCCGCTAGAACACTTCCTAGGCACTTTTTTGGGTTATGTCACTGTTTGTTAATGTTTTAAAGATAAATTGTTATATCAATTTCTCGAGCGGAAAAGAATTTGCATTATCATAACTTCGACCTATGGTGTTTATCTAGTTCGCGCCCATATGTATTTGTCAACAGAAGCGTACTATTTTATTCTTATGTTTACGAATTTGTTTGTTTTGTTTCTCTTTGTTTGTTTGTTTGTCTGTATAGTAAGTTAATATAGGTATAATAAAGTGTATCTTACTTCACATAATGTCAGTTATTCATTTTGGTGAAGTAAGACTAACACGCACCCAGTCACTTTTTTTTTTCGAAATAATCAGTTGTGTATCAATTTTAAAATGAATGTTTTTTTATCAATGTTCGGATCAGTGTATGTTTATATCATATATGTATCACATACACGAATGAATATCGTTCAGGTAATCGGGATGGATGACATCGCTGATGAGGCAGCGATACTCGTCGGCGACGAATCTTCGAAAACTGCATCGATTTCGGTGATTTGATTGCATATTTCTACAAATTTGCAACACTGTGGTTTAGGAAGCGAACATCCAGTCTCTTCTCGCTCTAGCCAAGCCAGTAGATCAGATCTCTGATGCCGACGCTGATGCACTCCTTGCTCCACATGCAGATGAGAACGTATGTTTTTTTTCTTTTTAAAATTGCAACTGTTTTTGATTAGCCTATTGACGCGGACATGCTGAACGAGGATGAGTTGTTGGGCGAGGCGGCAGTGGGGCAGGGAGAGGCGTCGACCCCTCGCCCCGCGCCGTCAGTCACCGGCGCGTCTCCCGATACTCCTCTCGAAGACGAGGAGCGCGCTGCTTCCAGTTGCTCCATCATGGTGATCGAAGACAGCCAGAAAGTGGTCAATGACTCTCCGGCCACTGCTTCCTCACAGTCCGAACTTGTCGGTGAGGTTGTTATTCCATTCATTATTTTTCTCTGAATGGAATACTGAACTAGAATTATAGAAGCAACTTCGACGTCGTCATCTTCTGTTCAAGCGAAGCGATTCAATACGATCTCTACTAGGAATATGTTGATGGTATATAGGTTTTTCTTGCTTTGCTCTTCCGGTTATCTTCCATGTCTATTTCAGCGTGTGAGCCATCGACTACAGCGCTCTTCCGATGCCGCTAAGGTTTCTGCTCTGTGCAAGAAGATGTCGGCCGAAACGAAGAAATTGGGGAATGCCGTACAGAAACAGGGCAATGAGCTCCGGAGTATGAATTCAACGTGTGTATTTACGTTATTTTCAATTATTTATTTGTATTTTTCAGATTACCGCATATGATCGCATCGGTTCAGGCTCAAATCATTGGAATCCAGACTCAGATTGATGGAGTTAGTTTTTATTTGTTCTTTGTACATATGTCATTGCATCACGTTGATTGAGTTTTTAGTTGAAGAGGAGTGCTGTGGCCGCACCCATACTGACGAGTCGCCCGCGAGCCAGCAACTCGCTTGGCAATTCCAGTGAAGTGGTAGGTTGTTCTTAGATATTCGGTTGTCCCAAACGTTCGAGGCGCCTCCCTTTTATCGCGCCTCGAATATTGACATTTCAATGTAAACACGCTAGAGAAAGATGAGTGGTGTCTGTCAGATAGCTAAGAAGCCCTGTGACGTTTTATAAGTTTAGCTCGCCGCCCTACGCCGTCCTTCACCAAATCTGGGATCTACCTCTCCTGGGAAGGGAATCGTATGTTACCTTTTTTTGTTTCTGTTGTAATTGTTTATTAATTAAGAAGCGCACCGCGTCGTCCAACGACAACAGCCTTCACAATACTCCAGTTGCGGTGAGTGTTTCGTCTTTGTTCAGTGATCTGGTAGCACACACGATCCTACAGGAGGAATTTGGGGCTTTGTCTAGTGCGAGACTGTGTTTCGGCTTTGTTCTGGCCAATCCCAAGTGCTTAGTGACATCTTTTAGAAGCGCGTTCCTCAAGGAAGCACGAGTGAGCGTTATGTGCGCCCGGCTCTGCCTTCGCAGCCGCAGCCAGCTCCTTTCCGTGCGCACGTGAGACACTCCCTTCCTGCTCCCTCGTCGTCGGCGGTGGACGTGATAGCTATCGACGACGACGAGCCGCCGATGCCGCAGTCGCTGCCTCGTGGTCGGCCTGCTGGGAGTGTACACACGGTGCACACCCAGAATGGAGTGATCGACGTTCGCATGAACAGGCCATCGCACCGCGGGCCGCGTGCCCTACACGCACATCCTGCCTCGCCCTCCAACAGGACACGTGAATGGGGTTGGTATGGGTGGTGGTCGTGGTAGAAGTGCGTTGCCAAAGTTCGTGTTGCAGTTGCGGCGGCGACGGGCGATCAGCAGCAGAGGCGCATGGCGCAGGAGCAGCACATGCTGATTGCTCAGAAGGCGGAGCCGCTGCAGGCCAACAAGCGGATCGAAGTGCGCGTGCCGTACTACCTCGGCAACCTCACCCAGTGGCCCGCCGCCTTCTCTCCCCACGTGCCCGAACTCCACTGCGGCAGCTCGATCGATCAGACGCTCGGCGTTGAACCCGTCACGCTCAGGAAGGGTGAGAAGAGTATGACTGACTTTTCTTCAAGATGAGCGCGTGTTCCAGACATGGTGAATCTGCGCGTGCTGCACGGCAAGGTCCACTACGGCAAGCACTTTGTGGGACAGAAAATTGAGCTGTGGTTTTGCATTGGTCGGCCCACCGATCTAGATAAGATCCGCAGACAGAAGCTGCCCAATGCCACGTCTCCCGTGAGTGCAGAATGTTTGAGAGCATTGAACATGTGCATGTTGTAGGATGTGATTGTGACGGCGAAACCGCAGGAGTTGGGCTATCAGCTCGCTGCTGCATTCATCGCATCCGACAAGCTCAAGACCAAGTTTGTCGTCAACTTCTCCAATGGTGTGTCTTGCTCTGTAGACGGCAATGCATGTGTTGATTTTGGTTGCAGAACTTCCCTCTCGTGTGCAAAAGTTCACGACGCAGGATGTGATCTATCTGTATGCTCGCGTGGCTCCTGACCACGGACCTAAGATATCTCTTGTCAGCAAGCTGCTCGTCTTGGAGGCAAAGGTGCGGTAGCATATTATGTTTTTTCCTATGTACTTGTTTCAGTTTGGTTCGTCCAACTTCCACTTCTCGGACAGGATTGTCCAGTTTGCGGATGACGGTTCGATGGATGATATGGGAGGAACTGCGGGGGCTGGTGGACCGGCGGCTGCCACGTCTTCTCCTAAGAAGGAGAACGCTCCGGTCGTGGCTGCTCCACCGCAGCCCAGCAGCAGCAGCAGCAGCACCCCAGTGGAGCGGGAACGCGACTTAGCTCGGACAACTTTGATCTCATACAACACTAGTGAGTGTGAGTCAAAGGAGCCATATGTACAGAAAGGTTAGTCTTAGTATACAAGTTCACTGTTTCGACGCGTGCTTGATGCATGTATATAGAAATTTCTCCTTTTTTTTACTACCACGGTCTCACTTCACGATCTAAAAGCGTTTTGCGTTGTACAATATTTCCTATTGTTTTCCGGTCCGTTATCTCTCTCATAGCTGTATGATTTTATGCCCAGTGTGCTATTATTATGAATTATGATGTATCCCTTTGGAAGAATATTATTTGTAATAAATGAATGTATTTTGCTTTGTGTTGTTGTTTTTGTTCAAATGTAAGTGTTTGCAACACTGGGATATCTTGTATATGGATCTGCCATATTATTTATGGTTGTTTTGTGCAATATGTATTCTGATTGTTGCAGAATGGTTGAGTTGTATCCTCGTGCTGTGGCGAGTGACGATGAGCTGCCAAATGAGACATCGTCGGACGAGGAGGAAGACCAGGTGCGCACATATCCACTATTTTTTTCTTTTTTTTTTGTATGTTCCTTTCCCTAATCATCGAAACCGATTGCAGGCCCTGTCTGTGAGAAAGAAGCGCAAGGTGGCGGGAGGGTCGAACATCTTTGCCGCCGATTTCCTCTTCGACGAAGGTAGCGCCACTGGAATAGATAAGGAGACGAGGGCCCTCCAGAAGTGAGTACACGTGTTTGGAACATGAATTTATCCCAATTCCAGGTACCTCAAGAAATCTGTAAAGTCTACGCTGGAAGAGAAGATTGCTGCTATGCGTCAGAAAAAGAACTCTGCTGAGGCGGTCAGTTAACATTGTATGCTAGGTCAATTGGGAAACTATGCGTTGCAGGTGGAAGTGGAGGATATGGAGACTGATGAGCAGCCTGCTCCCAAGAAGTCGAAGAAGAGTAGCGACGACGACGATGTTGAACAGCTGGGAGTCGATGCCAGCGGTGAGGGGAGAGAGGGAGAGAGAGACGGAGATGGATAGGGGAAGAATGCGTTCCAGATTCGCTCAAGGAGAAGAAGAAGCAGATGGGAAAGAAGAAGAGCGGCAAGGACGAAGAGGCCTTCTTCTCCGAGAACATCACGCACGACGACGGAGACGACGGACTCACGTTTGAGCAGATGAATCTCTCCCGCCCCATCCTCAAGGTATGTGAAATGTGATGGATGCTGATGTGTGATGCGGACATTCGCTGTGTGCGGAAATGCTTCCTCATCCCAACTGGTTCCCTCCTTCCCACATTCTTTTGCCGATCCGGCTCGTCCGGACTCGCCCGGCTGTTGCGAGGAATCGCGTCACGGCTATGAGTGTGATTGTTGAATGAATGATTGCGTGCGAGCGAATCACGGTGGGGTCGAGCGAAAGTGTTGTCATTACAAGGCGAAACGAGTTGTAGTTGAAGAGATGTGTGTACATCAATGGACGCGGCAAAGGACTAGTGAATAAATCAATAGTCTTTTCCTCCATACCGAAATAGCGTAGCACGAGAAAGTGGAATGTGATGATGTTGATGTTGATGATGTGTGTTTAGGCGATTGGCGCGACTGGCTACACGGAGCCGACGCCGATCCAGGCTTCGACGATCCCTGTGGCGCTGGCCGGAAGGGACATCTGCGCGTGTGCCGCCACGGGAACGGGAAAGACGGCGGCGTTTGTGCTGCCGATCATCGAGCGTCTGCTGTACCGGCCCAAGCAGAGGAGTGTCACCCGAGTGCTCGTGCTCGTGCCCACTCGTGAGCTCGCCATCCAGGTCTTCCAGGTACGATGCAATCCCTTACAGCGCCATTCCATTTTTCAATTCAGGTTTTCAACAAGCTCTCGCAGTTCGTGCAGCTCGACGTGTGTCTCTGCGCAGGTCCGTCATCCCTTATCTTCTCATTATTTCCCATTTTCTTCTTCCGTCGCAGAGTGGTAGTAGGGAGAGACGATAGTGGGGTGATGTTTGGGTTGTTGCGCAAGCGAGTTTTCGCTCGCATTGTTGCTGTCGATCGCGTCGAGAAGGGGCGATTGTTCGCCCACTTTGGATCGACTATCGCTCCACCCTGTGTGCCTGTGTTGTGCGATGGTTGCATTCGATTTCGATGTTTCAATCCACAATGCAGGCGCGGGAGGCGGGGAAACTTGAATGAGACAGGAGAGCGGAGATGGGGAGAGAAAGAAAGGAGAGAGCGGCCGGTTTGGCGTATCGCCCGGTGAGACAACGACAGGGTCATCCCGGGTTGATCTCTCCCTTTATCGTCTTGTTATGAAACAGGAAGAGATATTGGGTGTATAGATGTGAACATTCAAAGAACACAACACTCGAAATAATACTTTAATAATTGACTCATTTGTTCAAATATTAACATTCTAATGCACGTTGTGATGCTGCGCATTGGTAATGTACAGAAAGCAGGCAACGACAATACACGTGTGAGATATGTGGGGAGAATGCAAGACGGGGGAGAAGGGATGAGGGCAAGACTCGGCAATGGAGCGCGCACAACTCTAATCGATCATCTACCGGGCTTGAGCGAGCAAGACGCAATCGACGGTCCTGGAACCTGGAAATGCCAGAAAAGGGTAGACGCAGCACATATTAGGACGAAAATGAGTCTAGTGGCTTAGTAGGTGAGGCTGGGAAGAAGGGTCTGAGTGCGGTTGTTGGTGTTCTTTGCGAACAGGCTGACGTAAACGAGAGTGCAGCAGGTGAGCGCAGCCGACGTGTAGAACGCGTACCTAAATTAATACGATTGACCAAGTACGGATGTAATAGGTATGATGAGTGAACTGACGTGAAGTGGTAGTGCTCGACAAGGTGAGAGGCGTAGATGGGCAGGATGAAGTGCACCATCCACTGAGCCATGGAAGCCAGTCCGGTGGCCTTGCCGAGGTCAGTCGTCTCCACAGCGCTAAACATTGATCAATGTTGCGTGTTATACGAATGATTGTTTCGCAAATTCGCAATTTTGGGTTGTCCAGAATCCCATGTGTGGATTGGAATGGGATTTATTCTACAGAACAAGTTCCCTTGAATCGATTCGGTTGGATCATACTACAATAGTCGCTTCACAGTTTAATCGGCTATGCAACCAGCGGCCAGCGAACCAGCGGCAATGCTGGGAGACCAGTTTGCATCTGGGGTCTGGCGCATCACGCGTTTTTAAGTATGTGCGCAAAGTCGCAAGCGCAATACCCTATTCTACGCTAGTGGCAATGAGCCCTAGAAATATACATTTTGTTGAACGTATATAGATGCGGCTTGGAATTGGAAATATTGCATGGACGGTGCCTGCTATATTGATCATTTTCAGTAATAGATAGCGATCAAGGTCAGTGTGCGCGTGCGCGAGCGGTATACATGAGAGCTATGGAAAGATTACCTGGTGATCTGGGTGCTGGATTCGGCGTAAGCGACGGCGTATCCTGCAGTCTGGACGGCAGTGATGACGAGCAGCTGCTCGAAGGTGGTGGTGAAGGAGACAGCGACGTAAGCAGCGACGAGCGAGACGAGAGAAAGCTGGAGCAGGGCGCGAGGAGACACGCGGCGCTGCAGAACAGGAAGCACGAGGAACTGGACGACCAGCAGAGACACGGCCATAGTGAGCAGCACGTAGGCAGAGTCGTTGGCGTTGTGCATGTAGGCGCGGAGAAGGAAGTTGCGAGCGATCATCTCGTAGCACACGTACGAGGCGACCACCAAACCGCGGATGGTGAGACCCTCGCGCAGAGCCGGGTTGCGGGTGATCATATGGAAGTAGTCCTATAAACATGCACTTAACGATTGATTCTTTTTTCACGGTGTACCTGAGGGCGCATGCGGGCCGAAGCGAGCTTGGGGATTCCGTGGGTGGTGGGTAGAAGGAACATGAGAATGGGCATCAGACACGCGCACATAGCCACTCCGCAAATGAACTGCGACGTGCGGAGGGTGGTGTAAGCAGCGACCTTACTTCCGACAATCGGTCCGAAGAACATGGCGATAGCCTGCAAATATATTAAAATTTAAAATCAGTATTAAAATTACGCATTCGATAAGAATCAGTTGAATTTTACCTGGGGCACAGTAAGCTTCATGAGAGCTCCGGTGCGCTCCCTCTCAGTGGTGACAGTGGCCAGGTACATCTCGGCAGTTCCGTCCAGCTGGTATCCGATACGCAGAATCTAGAAAGGATGTGTTCTGTTTTTATCTATAATTACACTATATACTTACTTACCTGGAGGAAGAAGAATCCATACCACGAATGGGCAAGAGAAATACCAGAATAATAAATGGAGGTGCAAATGCAAGAAATGATGAACATCGTCTTGGGTCCGCTGTTGTCAGCAATCTAAATGCGAAATGTCTAACTAAGTTTCCAGTTAGGGAAGTATCTCACCTGTCCGAACCACAGGGCTCCGAGTGCATTGCAGAGCGATCCGAAAGCCTGGATGTATCCCAGGTCGACAATGGTCATCACCTCTGTAGTATCCCATTGAAGGAAGGAAAGAAGCGTGGTCGTCCATTGAGTTCCCATGTGCCACACTCCGAAGATGAGGCACAGAACGAACATGACGCGCTGCTTCTTTTCCACGAACGACATGGTGACGGAGTTGTTCGTCTACAGATTATGCAGAATGTAAGGATGTGCGCAGCAGACGAATATGACGGCGATAATCTCTGTTCGGGTTGCAACAGACCGGGCCGAGCGATGATTGGGGTGCAAGTTGTGTGTGGACGGGATACGCGCCGCCCATTTCATCCACACTATTTTTCTCTGCATTCTCCGCACAGACCGCGATAACGATGCATCTATAGCAGCCCGAACCTGTATCATCACTCGATCTCCCTCTCTGCTGTGCTATAGCCCCGTTATCTCTCCCTGTCTCTCTTCTCTCTTTCATCTCTGCCTCGCCGTCTCGGTCAGTTTCTTTAGTGGATGTGTCCAGCGGCAAACCGGTTGTTGGCGGCGTGTGCAGGGGTTGTTGTACCCTTGAACACCTATGCTATAGAATATATGGAATCATCGGGGAAATAAGAATGAGACACCACCGAGACATTAACAAGTTTTATCAGCTTGAGACTATTATGCATGGGTTCAATTCATTATTGCACATACCACACAGTACGTGACGTTTACTCTCTTACAATAGATATATGAACGCGATGTTTGAGAATGTATTTTAATACTACTCCAGTTTTCCGTCTAGTGTAAGAATAGTTGGAGTGGGCCTCATGAAACTGCACTTGTAATGAAGGAGGGGGATTGCAGAAACTGCAACTGCTGCAGCTGTGTGGCAGAGCATAGATGCTTCGTTTTCGTCGACGTAGTATCCCGTCAGCAAAGGAACCATTCCTGTGGCCAACAATTGCGAGACTCTTGTTAGAGCTGCAGCGCGTCCCATGTCCTGCTTTCCGACAGTCGACAACACCTGCAGTATTTATATATTTCAGGAAAGCTTCTTTTGTGTGCTTACTTGAGACATCAGTTCACCAAGACAGATGGATACTCCAAATATCTGGATGGGCATTCCTAGAAGCACGGCAGTCTGGTCGACAACGTTTCCCTGTAGTAGGTACGAGGAGGCGAGAAGTCCGAATGCGAGCTGCAACACTCTCTGCGGCGCTAGGCGTGCTTGAAGCCAGGGTAGAAGGAAGACGTGAACTGCCACTGTCGTTCCGCCCAGAATCAGTACCTATAATTATTTTATTTCCATGTGAATTATTTGCGTTTAAACATACGAGTAGCTGCGTTGCGTTGTGTGGATTATTCAGAATAGTGGACGTGAGTTGCATGCGAACAACTTGATCATACGCACAGTAAGGGCCAGTGACCATCTAAATAAGAGTTATATGTCTAAATGAAAATGTTTCATTTATACCTACCATGAGCAGCAACAAGCACCAGCGAGTTCGTTCGTTGTTCAACAGTGTTGTGTACGCATTGAGAGTTGGCATTCGAAGCGATTTCTTCTCTGAATAGATTGAATGTACGAAGCTGTAGTGTGGTTTCAACGAAAGCGTCACCTTCCAAATTGTCTGGAATGAATTTCCACACCAGTGGGGCAATCAAAACGAAGTGAAGAAATCCGCATATGATTTGCGCCTCTTCAGGATTGAAAGTAACCATGAAAAATACCTACAATATGTGATTTTATATCAAGTGATATTGCTTGTATATACCTGGAGCGCAATGTATGGCCCTGCCGCGAATGCGATACTGAGTGGGACAGCGAGTCGTGTGATGAGACGAGTGCGGTTTTTGGAATCTCCGTCTTCTCCTTCCAGATATACAATACACGCATCAACTACCATCGGTAAGTTGTTCATCAATAGAAGAGACTGTATAGCCATATACGCGTGAAAATTGGTGATACGACTGGCCACGATCTGAACGAATAGTATCTGAATACGCAATGAATATTTTATTTATTCTGATTTACCTGATAAAGCGCGGTGACTGTCGTGCAAATGAGTCCTGTCCTGCGAAGTCCTTGTGATTCAATCTTTAAAAAAATATTTCTTTATTAGTTTCATTGTTAACTTAAGGTAAACTTACCAATTGGGCGACCAGAAAACTGCCGATAAGAATGAATCCTGATCCTACTGCATTGAGTATGAGGATCTCGAAAACGCTTGGCTTAGGCTGCAGCTGCCATAAAGCGAAAGGAACTAGCACGCGGCACCACTGATCGAACGTGTGCCACAGTCCGAATAGAAATAGTAAAGCCGCTTCAAGCCGCGTTCTTTCTCGCCTGTTCATTCCCATCGCACCTGGAAATGTGTGAATCTGATGCATACCACACACGTAAGCGAAGCACGAAACACGAATGCTAGGACGGGATATGATACTAGGGACGACCAATGTGTGTCTTTAATGTCCTTCCGCCTAAAGCGTTGTCCTCTGTGCATACATGTATTTGTCTGCTTCAAGACTGTCTCCGGTTAGGGTTGTATCTCGCTGCGACATCTCACTCTGCGCTCTCTTCTCGATCAAATAGTCTCGCGCATGCATACAACGTGCCGCTGGATACTAGTCCTGGTCACGTAATAGAGGCTATTTAGAATAGTCTCGAAAAGAGGAGATTCAAGTATTCACGGATACAAAATGATTATGAACGTATAGTAAAATAGTCAAAATTTCGACTATTCGTGGCAAACTGAAATGCATCAATGATGTGGCTGGTGTGATTGGTCTGCGCGAGAAGCTCATACACTCCCGTCGCCACTCCCATTTTCAGCTGAGTCAATATCCGCCTTTGACTGTGACAATGTGCGTGGATATTGCGATCAGGAAAAATATACGAATTGAAACGACACACGCTGACGTGTGTCAATGTATGCATTATGCAATGTTGTATTTTCGACATGCTGTTAAACACATCAGTGTCAATTATGCGTCAAAATATATCTTGACTTACATGCGTTATGCTATGCTGTGATTGTGAATACGGATTATGCTACGTCAGCATAGCAAGAGCTGCTTTTCGATAGCTGTTGCGCATTCCGGTCGGATACACACAACACACATAACTAGATGAATACTTTTATGCGGTTGTATAACCAGTTGACGGGACATACATAATGAGAAAGTTGGCATGAGGCCTATAACTAATCGTCATGTGTTTGAGGAGGAATGGACCTGAAGGCGCAGGAGGCTGCACTTCGTGCTGGTCCGGACGTTGTGGTGGCTACACCCGGACGACTCATTGATCATCTCTCCAACGCGCCCTCGTTCACTCTTAGCACCATTGAGGTGCGTTGGACAGAGTGGAGTATCAGAGACAGTCTTGTTGCAGGTGCTTGTTCTCGATGAGGCTGATCGCATGCTCGACGAGGCATTTGCCGAGCAGATGAATGAGATCATCAAGCAGTGCGCTGCCAGCAGACAGACGCTTCTCTTTTCTGCCACCATGACTGATAAGGTGAGAGTGGAGGTGAAGAGGAGAATTGAATGAATGCATAATTTGAGGTTGACGAGCTGGCGACGATGTCGCTTCGCAAGCCGGTGCGCATCTTCATGAACGAGAACACGGAGACTGCGAGCCGCCTGCGACAAGAGTTTGTGCGCATTCGCGTCAACCGCGACGGAGACAGGGAGGCCATCGTTGCCGCCCTCGTCACTAGGACCTTCCAGGTGGATTACTTTATCGTCATACTTCTATCAGGATCGCAACGTATGTGTTTCAGGAGAGCACCATCGTGTTTGTGCGCACGAAGCGCGACTGTCAGCGTCTGCAGATTGTGCTGGGTCTGCTGGGAGTTAAGGTCGGCCAGATGCACTCGAACCTCTCGCAGACGATGCGTATCGAGGCGCTAGCCAAGTTCAAGCGCAGGGAGATTGACGTGCTCGTCTCGACCGACCTCGCGTCTCGCGGTCTCGACATTGACGGAGTGCAGACTGTGATCAACATGAACATGCCACCCACTCTCAAAACATACATCCACCGTATCGGACGTACCGCGCGTGCCGGAAAGGCTGGAAGGGCCATCTCGCTGGTAGGAGAGGACGACAGGAAACTGCTCAAGGACATTGTCAACACCAACCCCGACAGGACACTGAAGCAGCGTGTCGTTGCCCCAGAAGTCATCGAGGCGTACAGCCAGAGGGTGGAGAGTCTAGAGGAGTCTATCAAGGAGATCGAGGAGGAGGAGAAGGCGGACAGGTGAGTGAAGAGATGGAGGGGGAGAGTGACATGGTGTGTTGTTACAGGGCGATGCGCATTGCCGAGGCTGAGATGAAGAAGACGGAGGAGAAGCTGGAGACGGGCACACACGAGAGGGAGGGAAGGAAGTGGATCGGAGACGAGGACAAGAAGAAGGAGACGCCCCTCGACAAGATGGCCAAGAGGAAGCTCAAGATGAAACAGAAGAGGGAGGAGGCCAAGAAGGCGCCCAAGACGGTCGGTCCTGATTGACGGTGATTGATTGGTGATTGGTTGTTTTAGGATGAGGAGAGAACTGCTGAACGCATCGCAGACTTCCAGGCTCGTGAGGCGAAGAGAGGCAGAAGGGTAGGTATACTAATAATAATTTATACGGTTTTTAAGAACACGTGAAATACAATAATGTAAAGAGATATGGTAATATATCTCTTACATTTAACTTGTAAGTATCATTATTGTGTTTTGCAGAACCAGCGTCTGCGTGTGTTCAACGAGGACAGTGTGGATGCTCGTCGGGCGAACGAAGCTGCCAAGGGCAAGGCGGGCAAGGGCAAGAAGAGCTCGTTCACTGCTGCTCTCGCTGGCATCTCTCAGTCTCAAGTCAAGAAGGCCAGACACGGGTGAGTCTTGAGTTTGTATACTCCAGTATACTCAAGTTTTTTTTTAAAGTTTCTTCCATTTTCATCATTATATGGTCCTGTTTGTTTTTGAGAAGAAACAGGATGATGATCAGATACATAAAGAGAGAAGACATTTAATGTATTGGCATGTTTACGTGTTTTGTTGTCTAGGAGAGGAGAGTGGAGTGTTTGTGTGATGGAAGATGGAATGGGAAAGGAAGAAGGGAAATTAAATACGATTGTCTTGTGAAAGAATGAACATAAACGAATCAGGTAAAAATGGCATGTTGCAGTCCGGACGATCTGGATTTCAAGAAGAAGAAGGTGGGCCACAAGAAGAGGACGGCCGCTGCCAAGGGAAAGGGCAAGTTCGGAAACGGGAACAAGTTTGCTGGCAAGGGAAAGAAGTAAAGTACTCAACTATTAGAGAAAAACACATGTATTCTTGTTAGTTTCACATTCGTTTGTTAAGAGTTTACACATGTTCAGTAATCGTTATTATTGTCGCACCATTGACCTGATGGTTTTGTTATGTTCTGTTATCGTCGGCTCCATTTTTCTGCCAGATGCCGCGCGTCGGTTTCGGTGTTGTTGATGTTGTTGAGTTTGTTGGGTGGTACTACTGAGAATAAACGATGCAAGCGTGTGTCTCTACTCTCTACGTGTCTGCGCCGGCGATCAGCTGACAGCATCTGTCTCTCTCGTCTCTGCCCACTGCCCTCAATGGCAGCCTCGCCTTCCCGCCGAAAGGGAAACCGGTGGTTCATCATCAGATCAGCTGATGTCATTGTCTCAACGGTGTGGCGAGGTCACTTGTCGGCAGTCTCACCTGCGACCGCCGCCATCCCGTGACTTGCCCTTGTTGCCCCTGACAGATTGTCATTGTCCGATTGTTGCGAATAATGAGAGCCAGCCCGCCCTCTGGGCTACGCGATCCCCACAACCCTCTCACAACCCGGCCCGGTCTACCCGCTGCCAGCTGTCGCGGATATGGTTTCCCGCAGCACCCTTCATTACCCTACCGCTATTCCGTTTACACACCTTTTTCATATTCTTTATCCGCTTTCTGACAGTGTGGCCTACATTTGCGGGAGATGGAGGTTGCGTAGAGTACGAATGATAATTACGATGCGATGAATGATTGTAATTGTAGCATACATAGGCACGCGATGCATGTTGCTAGCCGACCATGGTAGGTTAAGAGAGTCACAGTCACTATACTCCCTACAATTCTGAATTCATAGGCTATACGTTTCACGATGTTGCGTATATTTGAGTTGCTTTCTTATTCTGCCATCGTGACGTATGAGAGAGAATCGATGCGGAGCAGTGTGGAGCAGGAGAGAATGCGGTAGGGATTGTGTGGAGAAGGGAGGGGGAGGGAATGAGGAGCAGGGTGGAGGAGTGAGAGAGAGGAGAGAGTGTGTGGGGGAAGGGGAGCGGTAGAGATGCGAGAGAGCGGATGGGATAGAGTGTACGCATTATGCGTATTGGAGGTGTTTCGAGTGTGTGGCCGGCATCTCTTGTCGACTCTTGTCTCGCCCACCCCTTTCACTTTTGGTCCGTTTTTGCTGAACTGATTGTCGTCACGTGCCGTGTGGAGAGAGAAAGAGTGAGAGAAAGCTCCAGTCAGCTGATCGGTGGTGAGAGAGCGTGCCGGAGCAGGAGAGGCACGGACGACGGGGGCGTGCCGGCAGTAGGAGAGATACGTTTCTGTTGAGTTTTGGCGTGTGCGGCACAATGCACTGTACTGCGGTCTCGCTATATAACCCGCCGCCCGCATCCGGTCCATGTCAGAACATGGCTCATTGTACTTTCACTACATTATTCACTTGTAATAGATTGTGTGGCTGCGAAGTTACATGCGGTTCCCTGTTTCGATCGTAAATCCTCATGTGTGTGAAAGTGAGCGAATTGTGTTGTGAGAGAATGATAGAATGGGTGTGAGACATGGCGGCGGGGCGCGACAAAGGACAATGTGTCTTCCCCCACTCTCACGTGTCTGTCTAAGTCGCCGTGTCGGTGTGACCTCCTGCCATTGTGGCCGCTGCTTGCCGGCTGGCAGCACGTGACCTCTGTGCATGTGCCAGCTAGTTTGCGCGGCGAAACCAGCTTGGTTGGTGAGAGAGTACCCGCCTACTCTGGCGGCGGCGAGAGAGTGAAAGAGAGGGAAGGGCTCACTGGGGACACGTGAGTGTCAGCCGAGTTTCAACGCAATCCCGTCTATTCGTCGTGCCGTCTATGCTTATCATCGCGTGTTGTTGCAGGGATGGCGTCGCATCGACGTCGCGACTCCGCCAGCTCCACTGACTCGTGGGCTGTCATTCAGACCGTGAGAAACGCTATCTATCTTTATCTCTCCTATCTCTTCTCTCTCCGCACTCACTTCCGATCAGCTGTTTAGTGTAGGTGTAGGTGTAGATGTGTGATGCTTGAGTGAGAGATGCGTGTGAACAGCTGATCTGGTGTACTGATGCGTGTTTTCTTTCAGCAGAGGCATTCGGAGGACGAGGGAGAGCTGATCGAGAGGCAGTCGATCCACTCGGACTTCTCCGACGACGAGAGCGAAGTGGGCAGAGAATGAGAGGGAGAGAGAGGGAAAGAGAGAGAGAGAGAGAGAGAGAGAGAGAGATGACGTTCTCTCTTTCAGTGCCAGGAGAACTGTCCCTACCACTCGGAGAGCGAGGCAGAAGAGGCGGAGGAGGAGGAGAAGAAGGAGGAGCAGGAGGAAGAGGAGGTGGATGAGGAGCCGATCGGAGAGAATGACTTCTACGAGGAGGAGGAGGAGGTTGACTCTGCCGAGGAGGCGATGCCCGATGTCTCCAGTGACGGAAGCGACATCGAGGTGCAGGAAGAGGAGGAAGACGAGGAGGAGTGCCAGGAGAACTGCCCCTATCACTCCGACTCGGAGGAGGAGGAGGAGGAGCAGGAGGAGGAGGAGGAGGAGGAGGAGGAGGAGGAGGAGGAGGAGGAGCAGGATGAAGAAGAGGAGCAGGAGGAAGAGAAGGAGGAGGACGAGGTGTCGGTTGTGGACGAGGATGAAGTGCTGTCCGATCCCGAGGCTGCCGGCGTTATTCCCGCTGAGAAGACCAGCCGCGTCCTCGACAAACTCAGTGAGTCCACTTCCACTTTCCTTGTTCAATATGCTCGCTAAAGTCACAGTGGATCAAATTGCTCTCGGTGGTTGTCCCTGATACTGATCTGCTCTCGATGGTTGCTGCTGATTGTGCCATTCTCTGGCTCTTTGGCTCTCTGTCTCCCCCTAGCTGTCTCCCTCTCCCTCTCTCTTTCTGCCAACCGGAAAGGTGCAGCCTCGTCTCGTCGTTGCATGTTTTTGCCGGCGACTGAAGACGATGAATAGTGTTTGCCTGAGTGAGAGTGAGAGGAGAGAAAGTGAGTGCGGCAATTCAGGAGAGTAGAGGGTAGGCAAGCGAGCAAACAGTGCGTGCGACGCACTTTTGCCAGCATGTGAGAGTGAGAGTGGCGCGCGCAATCAGCTGATCGATCAGCTGATCTCAAAGCAAAATGCAGGGCGCAAAAAATGAAAGACCAGAGCTCGAAGAAAAATTGCATTTTTTTTCAGACGAGTGTCTGTTGTCGCCGTTCGAACGAACGGCTCGAAACATTGCAGAGGACGAGCTCTGGAAGTCGCTCTCTCAGGTGAGATGGGAAAGAGAATGGGAAGAATGGGAACATGAACATCGAGGGAGGAAAGAAGAGGATGGAAATGGCAACCGCTTCTTTCAGTCTGTGCGCATCACGATTGGTGCGGCGATCGCATTCTATGCGGTGATGCTCTACCTCCAACTCTCCACCTGGATCTACCACGTGCCCACTGAGCAGGTTTGTTTGTACGCTTTTTTGTACTCTCTCTAGTTCACGCATATCGTTTTCGATATCGAAAATGTAATTGTGCACATTTTCCACGTATTCATTTTCAGTCGCTCGCCAAGCCCGTGGAGCAGGACTGGAACCTGCAGTTCAACGTGAGTTAAGAAAAAGTATTAAAAAACTGGTGTAATCTATTATCCTTGTAGCGCCCATCGTTCGCCCGTATGGTGAAGGCGCGTCCTTTTGTCCGCCCAGCAGTGGCGGCAGCGCGAACCAACACCATCCAGGTACGTTCAAAAATAGTATAACAAAACCAAATCAGTACTTAAGTACGTTTATGAAAACAATATATCAATGATACAATATTCTTCACCAAAATAAAAAGCGCAAAAAGATTAGCAGCGAGTGGTTTCGATCCACCGACCTCTGGGTTATGGGCCCAGCACGCTTCCACTGCGCCACGCTGCTGATGCGTGCAGCTGTTTTGGACCGATACCCATGCTCTTGTTGCAGGCTACGAACGCGACTCCGGAGATCCGCGATTTCTTCCGCAAGATCAACATTCCCTCCGTAGTTGGACTGGTGAGTTTGACTTTTTTGTGATAGCAATGAGAGCATAATATCACTTCAGAAGGCACGCCGTGTTGACAACTACGCGCAGTCGGTGGCCTCGCTGCGCAACGCGACCCGATTCAGCCGGCTTGTGCAGTTGACGAAGAGGCGGCAGCAGAAGAAGCAGGAGAGGAAGGTGGACACGGTCGATCTCATCCAGATGATGAAGAACGCCACCACGTCGGCGTTCCGATGCGACCGCGTCGCCCCCGTCGGCACTCCCCTCCCCTCGCTATACATCCACTCCGCTCCCACCACTCCTCTCGCACAACCACCCACCATCGTCATGCAGCGTCCCACGGTGAGGGAGAAAAGAGAGAGAGAGAGAGAGATAGAGAAGGAGGGAGAGAGAGAAATGAAAAGAAGAAAGACAGGAAGTAATACCAGCCGTCTGTGTTCAGGTGCAGTCGGCTTCGCGTCCGATCTTCGCCCAGCCGCCTCCTCCCCTCACCAAGAAGCACAGACACTTTGTCAAGGTGAATTGCCTTCGAGCCGTGCCTCGTAACCAGATCCCCTTCTAGGTGGGCGACTCGGTGGTGCGCCGTCCCCAGCTGGTGGTGCGTTCTCAGCCGGGCAGCATCCGAGTGGTGCGCTCTCTGGAGGTTGTGTTGTGGAATGAGACGTGTGTGTTGGGAGATGCTCCCCTCATCCATCCCTGTCCCTCCCTCGTCCCTCCCTCGCCCACCGATCGACTCAGGGGAGATCCCGCATCCATCGACGAGGTAGGACAGTCGAAAAAGAGGTTCACAAAAGGAATTCAATACATGTTGATAGTGAGGTGGAGAAATAACTGCTAACTGCGTTTCAGGTTTGTGTGTTTGTGAGCGTGCTGGGTCCGGTGCCTCCCCCGGTCCGCCCCACCCGTCTCCCCCGCCACACTGCGCGAGCCATATACAACATGATCAACAAGCACAGCGATCGCAGCTGCGTCGCCTATGAGGTGAGTGGAAACGTCTCGGAAACGCCACGTACTCAGTTTGCATCTTTATCCGACACTGGGAACTAATGTGTCTCTAGGTGATCGCCTTCAACAAGAGCACGTACGCGAGTGGACAGAGGAAGAGGCTGAACAAGATGCGCGTCAAGGTAACATCCACGTTGTCGAATTCTATCACAACTCATAACTGTCTAGAAGAACGTCACCGAGAGGGGCGTCTCCGTGGTCACTGCCCCGCAGTCCAGGTCCAGGATGGAGAAGAACAAAAAGGTAGACATCTCCTTTCGATTCTCCTTCTCCACTCCTCCACTCTCTCTCCGCCGCACAACGCCCCATTCTCCTCTGCTTTTTGCGTGTGCTGCATGGGGTTTTTGCGTGGCATGTGTGTCGGCGGACCCGCCCCCTTTGCTCCACTGGCACTGACTACGTGTAATACACACTCCACTGTCCCGCCACTCATTTCCAGCATCAGTCCACAGCGTCCTTATCGACTGACTATGCCTGTGCATTCCATTCCATTGACTCATGTATGTGATTGCGAAAAGAAGTCTGTCTGACAGGTGGAATCGATCCCCCACTTCCCCATTCTCAGCCAGAAACCATAGCAATGGAATGGCGTGCGTGGATTGGGCGATAGCCTTCCAATTGCTTCTTCCCATCTTCCCATCGCCTTTTCCCTGTCCCATCCGCCTTCCTCCGATCGCAACATTGCTTCCCCGTTCGGGTGTTTTTGTTCGCCTCGGATCGATACTGGCCAGACAGACGCGCGTTCTCTTTTTCGCACTCTCTTTTGCACTTGGTGAACACCCGCCTCTCGAAATGTGTTGTTGAAAGCTGTCAGTTGGAGTATTCGTTTGCAGGCGGTGCGCGGTGTGAGGGACGCGTCGTCGTCGTCTCGTCAGTCGGCGTTCCGACTCCGGCGGGCAGAGATCGACCGCTGCGCCGCCCGCAACGCCTCTCTCCCCAAGCAGAACAAGGTGAGCGAACAGTACAGTAATACAATACATTCGCTATTATATTATATACGTTTGCTTTGTGTGTTGTGTTTTGACGTGATTTGTTTGCAGAGCATGGCGTTCCGCCGCTCGCTGTCGACGTTCGTGAAGAGGGATCGGGAGGTGTGCGACAGGCGGGAGTGGAACAAGCCCCGGCACCAGAGCAAGCACCTGCAGATCGCGTGCGAAAAGCAGCAACGCATCTCCTACAAGAAGCCGCTGCCCTGCGTCCCCGCCGAGGGTACGGCTCTCTCTCTCTCCCTCTCTCTCTCTCCCTCTCTCTTCCTCTCTCTCCCTCCTCCTCTCCCCCTCTCTCCCTCTCCCTCTCCCTCCCTCCCTCCCTCCCTCTCCCTCTCTCTCTCTCTCTCTCTCTCCCTCTCCCTCCCTCCCTCTCCCTCTCCCTATGCCCTCCTTGCAGACCGTGTGGTGGTCCGCCCGTCGTTCTCGGTCTCTCCCGCCCCCTCCTCCTCTCGCCGTCCCCGCCGCGCACCCCGTCACTAAATGTGGCATCTCAACAACGCCGTCTAACGGCTCAACATGTACATGTGAGTTAGTTCACCAATATGCTTTTATGCATGAATAAGTAGGTGATGAAAAATATTTTTTCAGTGGCACTTGTCTGCTCCTCGTTCGTAGCACCTCGTCTCCAAGAGACGCCTCGCATAGTCCTCAGATCGCCTAACCTCTCGCCACCCACACAGCCTCTTCGCTTCTAGATGTTCTAGGATCTATCTCTCGAGAGTGCCCTGGATGATGACACCTCCCATCCGAGTGCTCTCCTTCCCTGTGATTTGTGATTTGCTCGCGGTCTGTCGTCTACCTCTCGGTCGTTTCCACGTCCCACCTGCGTATGCTCGCGAGCAAATTTGAATCAGCCAGCACACTCCGCCCATAACACACTTCCGTTTCTGTAAAAATGACACGCTGCCGTTCACTGTAACATACTTACTTGGTACGAACAATTTCTTTCATGTTTGAATCACCAGGAAACATGTATATAATGTGCATAAAGCTGATTGCAAAATGGATGTCGTCTGTGAGTGGTGAGCGTACTAGTATCAGTGAGTACCAGTGGAATGTATCCATCATTCGTTTAATGGAGAGCTTCCCGTTTCATTCACATTCATTCAACAAGTGGGGCAATGCGATAGCGATGCTAGTATGGTTCCCACAATTTACGATCACCAAAACGCATTCACGACAACGCTAGAAGTTATTTACAACACCCCGCAAACATCCTCGTTGCTGTTTGTTGGTTGCTTCAGCAGCTTCAAGAAATGACGTCTTGATTACGCGCGCTCGCCGGGGTCGATTTCATGCCTCATTATGCGAGACGGATTGATATTATAATAATAGCCGGTGTGGTGTGTGCGCGGGATTGGCTCTATCGATCGGGATTTGACCTCACGGACCTTCCCCCCTCTCTCCTCTCTCCCTCTCCTCCCTCGACCCATCTGTCCACACAGAGCCCCTCTGGCTGGCAGCTATCCAAGCGCCCATCTCTACCATAGCTTCTGTTTACCGGATTTATGCGTAAGCAATGCGCATACCACTCGCCAATTCGCTGTATCGCAATTTCACTATGAGCACCATTTCCACAATGCCACTTTTGAATCTTAGTTTCATTGTGATCTTCTAATCTTCTCATACGCACCAGCCTGCAAAATTTTGAACCATATATCAGTACTTCCGGTGTTTTCCATTAAAAATGCACAGTATTTTGATTATTTTATCTATATTCCGTTAATTTTCTTTGTTTTCGCGCATTCTATCAATGAGAGTGCATTGTGGGTAGGTTGAGGAATGTAATTTTCTGCCGGTTGAGCACATTATTGCCTCCTAGCCCCGCTATATCAGGGATTCGATTGTCTCCCCCCTCTCACTCAGTCAACCATGCGAGAGAGACTCGACGTTCCGACTGCACTCTATCCCATATTCTCAATGTTTCTAGTTGATTTTCCATGCACGTTGTCCACATCTCTTCTTTATCTCACCGCCACTAATTGTCTACTGTCTCCTCACCCGCCCGCCATCCTCATTATGCGTCGTCCTTGTTCATCCGTGTCGCTGTCCGTGTGGCTAGGTTCTCCAATGAATCGTAGTTCGTAGGCGTGCAGATATTCTTTGGCCTCCGCTATTACACCTCTTTCGGTCGTCAAGGTGCGAGAGAGCTGCTGCTACGACCTCTCCTCTCTCCCGATTCGTCGTCCGCCAAACAATTCTCGCGCGTGTAAACTAGTTTTTTTTCACCTGCATGCCCATCCATTGGCTACTGGGAATGCGCGATTGGCCGCTGGACGCGACTCTGGCCGGAGAGTTGCGTCGTGCCATTCACACATCACATTCCGTTTATTAGTGGCGCGTTCTCGCCTCGCCTTGCCTCGCGCTTCCCGATGTTGGCGTAAGCGATGCGTGTTTTTGTGTTGGTTGTGCCAGATGCGCATATGTGCATCTTATTCATTCCAAGAGCGCCACGACTCGCGCACTAATCCCATGCTATTCAAATTCGGCCCTCCTTCCTTGGCTCTTCTCAGCGTCGTTCCAGCTACATCGTCCCCCCTCAATGCAACTCGAGTAATTGCGTTATTGAGACACGGCGCTGATACTGATTAGAGAAAGAGAGAAAGAGGTGCGAGAGAGATGCTTTTCTATCGAATCTAATTTGCTACAATATGACTCGACTTACCATGCTCTCGTCTCCAGCAATCACCTTGACTTTTTGCTTGACGATCGCCATGTTGATCTGTCATTTCTGGTTGTCCTCGGGTGTTTCCCTCGTCGTCGTCGTTTCGTGATGGACTCTCTGAGGTGGCCCGTTCGCGGATTGCGTCTCTGCCCTCGCCATATGCCAATGCGGTAATTCGCCGCGGGATAGAGGGGAGGGCATGGCAGAAGGCGTGGAAGGTGTTCGATTCGTGTCAAGTGCCCCGTCTGGGTGCGCCTTCTTCCAGATTCCGCGTTCTTTGTCCCCCCTCATGTTTCACCACATCGTCATTCATCGATAATTAGACGGTCGTCGAGAGAGAGAGGGAGAGAGAGAGAGAGAGAGAGAGAGAGAGAGAGAGAGAAGGGGGAAGAGGGCAGTCGATTCCCTTCTTTGCGCGACACGAGTAATGAGGAGCCGAATGGTCATCGGAAGCTCTGCCTACTCTCTCTTTCTCCCTCTCTCCCTCTATCTCTCACTTATCTTTCTCTCTCCTTTCCTTTTAGAGACAAACGGACAAACGACATTACCACTTGGGTTCAGATGTGTTTTTTTGTATGATTGTCGAGTAGAGGCTTACTGCACGTTTCGCTGTTTGTCGTTTCCTTGTGTCCCTGTCTTCTTATCGGCTCAGAATCGGATTGCTATGATTGCACATTCATTCATTGCAATTATGAGCCAGAGTTTGCATACTCCCTCCGAGTTGCCACTACGCAATTTCGTGAGACAACAGAAACGCGCAAAGGTTTTCAATAGAGAGGGACGCATGCGTTTTTATTTTCCCTCACTCTCTCAAGTAATTCAAGGTGGGCTGAGTGAGTGAGTGTGAAGGGAGACAGACAGAGAGAGACAGAGAGAGGGAGAGAGTGCATGCACATGACTTGTGCTTGTCGCTTAGAGTGTGTATGTGTTGTCACGGAATGGATTACCTTCTCGTCTTGTCTCATGTCCTTGGAGGGGGAGGAGAGCCCCCTCATTTCCTGTTGTCGCACAGACACGAGTCTCCCCGAGGCCCAGTGTATGCACAGTGTCGCATTGTGACGCTACGGGTTCGAGTGACCTAATCTGTGGCTAGCCCCCGCGGGTGTCCCCCCTCTCCACCAAACTCTATTCATGCCCACTCGACTGCCGATAATCGCCGGTCACTCACTGTCGCCCCATATTATATCACATTGTTATCTCGTTCGAATCGCACACAATTCGGGCGATGTTGTGACTGTCGGCAGTTCCTCCTTTCACCCTCCCCCTTTTCCCTGCCTTATTTCCTACTCCCTCTCTCTCTCTCTCTCTCTCTCTCTCCCACCTTCTCTCCTCTCTTCCTCTTCCCCCCTCTCTCTCCCTCTCTCTCCTCCTCCCTCTTTTTTCCTTCTCGACTTCTCTTATATCTCTTGATTGAATCGAGTATGTATTGTTTATCGGCCGAGGCTACACACAAACCTGTGCACATAGATTGCGTGTGAATTTGAATACGCCCTCGACGATCTTGTTTTGACGGTTGATGGCAGCGTCCCACCGTCTCTCTCTCTCTCTCTCTCTCTCTCTCTCTCTCTCTCTCATGTACTCGCGTCGTTCCCACCCGGTGGCATGCCCATTCCATTCCCCTACCATATCATTTCCCATACCGCATCTCTATGGTTTTGCGTGTTTTATGACCTCTCCCTCACGAGATGAGACCGTGCCGCCGTGATTATAATATCAATGCGCGAGTGAGTGCGCGAGTGAGACTGTCTGAAGTAGTGAGAGAGAGTGAGACAGAGAGATGACTAATCGGTCAGGGATCGATTGCGTGAGCGCGGAAGACAAATGCGTGGCGAGAGAGAAAATGACCCGCAAACCGTCTTCGATTTGGAACGATACGATCTGGCTACTGGAGAGCACTGTTTCTGTGTCGGTCGGTTGTTGCGTGTCGCGTGTTGACTGCATCTCTCTCTCTGTTTGTCGTCTCTCGAACCCGCAACGACTCGCCTCGCCTCCCTCAATTATACTCTCACCTCTCCCCCCTCACTGCAATCGCAACATGCCTACATCCAACTCTCCCCGATTAAACGTTCCGTAACTTTCATTGGTAAAAACTATTTTGCATAAGGAGTTGGGTAGAATTTTCAGTACCCGTCTTCCCGTGTGTTGTGTTATGTGTTTGTTTTCATAGCGTGTGTGTTTATTGTGCATTCATTGGCATGACGGCTCTCCTGGCACGGAGTAGTAGTACTAGGAGGCAGCACAGGAGAGCGAGGGGATGATTGTTTTCGTCGTGAGTCGTCACATGCTGTCCTCCTTGTCTGTCCCCCTCTCTTTCCCTCTCTCTGTCTCTGTCCTGTTCTCTCGGAAGCACCCTAGGTGGATTCGCCCTCCTCTATGTTTTGGACGACGCTCTTCCTCATCTGCTCGCTATACTCGCTTCCTCTCTGTGGCAATCGAGCAGTTTATAGCCGTTTTGGTCATTAGAGGGGCATCGATCACATAGCTCTCTTCATTGTCGCAAACGAGCTGGTTACCCACTTCTTATCGCCACTGATACGCTGCTCCACGCTCGCAAGCCGAACCGTTTCTATGATTCGATTAGGTTAGGCAATTTGTATGCTGGTGGCGGTCACTTTTTCCCGTGTTCCAAGAAGGCGACTTGTCCGTCTCCTTTTGTTTTCTTTCGTCCGTGCCGTGTTGATAATTCGATTTATTTCCCGTGGCATATTGTTGTTGGCGACAGTGTGAAAGTGGCACGGCATTTCCCCCTTCACTTTCAGCTGCTGCCTCCCTTTTTCTATAGACGTGTCGTGTCCGGCAGATGCATGATGTATTTCTCTGTCTGGGTGTGCTGTATCGAGTGATCGCTCACTTCTCCTGTGCCCCCCGAGTAGCACTCATTACTCGCAACAAATCACTTTTCTCGCAGTGAGCGAGTGTTGCGAGAGTGAGTGTGCCACTCTCCTCACTCACTACCCCTCTCACTTGCTCCTGTTCCCACCATTATCGCCGCCCACAAATGAATGAGCGAACCTTACGCATGTCTGTCTGTGTGTGTGTTTTTGCTCCGCACTTTCATGCGGTATCGATCGGTCGGTTCCGATTCGAACGTACTACTCTCACTCACTCACCTCCCGCGAAGGCTCGCGCGCGATTTTTGCCGGGTTGAATCATAAGAAGTCACTTTGATTGTTTTGACATCGTGGTGAGAGCAGCGATGAGTGTCGCAGTGAGTCAGTAGTGAGAGACCCTTAGTGAGAGAATCGCCTTCCTGATGTGGAATGTGTGCGTTGTAAACTAAACTGAAAACTGAAGTGATGTCGTCTCGTTGTCTCGAGTCCACAAAAACGACTGACAACGGGAAAGTGACTAATTGTGGGCAGCTGCGATTCCTGCGAGTCTGCTCACTGTTCTGTAATGTAAAATATCGCGTTTGTTCATTCACACCTCGCCTCTTCCAAACTGGTCGGAAATCGGCTTAGGGTGAGACAGTTGTTATTGACTCGCGCATTCAATGATGCACCCACTCGTCGTTGTTTATCAACTGGCTGATGGATGCAATTATCTTTACCTGTGCAAAGTTTGTATAGAAAAGTTCTGCACTACCTTTATCGATATGCCTATTTTATCTTTTTCCGCGACTCGTTCTGTGTTGCATTGCATGGATGGGGATTGTTGTTGTGCGAGCATTTGCTAGCCAGGTTGAGTGTGTGTGTGTGCTGCATACATGTTATGGCCGTGTGTATCCATCCGTGAGCGACAGAGTATTCATTTCACACGAGTGCCGATAGATGGCAGTTGGGCATGCATATGTCCCCTTTTTGACACCGGGCTATTCCATAGTTTTCTCGTGTCCCCAGCTTGGCTCGACTATGTTACAACGTGGTCTCTCGCTTGCTTCTTCTCGCGGTCATCCCTCGATCACTCTCTCATCTCACCGCACCCCTTGTCTCTGTTATTGTTGTTGATCTCGAGTTTAATCGCGAGTGTACTAGTAGTATTGGATGGTTGATTGATTGATTGGTTGTGTCTGCAGGTGCTTTCGCCTCCCCGCCAAGCGAGGACTGTGCATGCGGCTATAGGAACATACGAAACGGTCTGTGTTAAGTTATTGTTATGATCTTTATCTTCTACGGAAATACATAATAATGACATCGTCTTTTTTAGATTTAGGATGTGGTTCGAAGAGCGAAGCTGGTCGAACCTCAAGATGAGCGAACTCATCGAAGAGTGGAGGGATCTGTGGTCATTCAAGGTACGCATCTCTCTCTCTCTCTCTCTCTTCCTCTCTCTTCCCCCCCCCCTCTCTCTCTCTCTCTTTCTCTCTTTATCTCTCTCATTCCTCTCTTTCTCCAGGTCGACTTCATCGTCGCCTCCCTCTCTTACGTCTTCGCCACCACCAACCTTCTCAACCTACCAAAGATGATCCTCGAGAACGGAGGACGTGAGTAGCTTTTTTTCTGTTTTGTATATTGTTAATTGTGTTTATGTACAATCCTATGACATACGTTTGGTTTGAGTGGCGTTCGTGAGTGCGTACGGTGCGAGTTTGCTTGCGGTGGTGCTTCCCACCATCATCCTCGAGCTGGCAATCGGTCAACTCACTGGAAGGGCGCCCGTACTCGCATTCTACAACCTCGTGCCTCTTTTCAAGGGTGAGAAATCCATTCTCTCTCTCTCTCCCTCCCTCTCTCCCTCTCCCTCTCCCTCTCTCCCTCTCTCCCTCTCACCACCTCCTCTCAGGCATCGGAGTGGCGCAGATCCTGTACTCGCTCATGGTGCTGGCGTGCATGACACGCTTCGTGGGCTGGCTGTGTCTGTTTCTCTTCCACCTGTTCTGGACAGTGTGGGCGGACCGGCCGGGGCTTCCGTGGCTCAACTGCAAGAACTTCCCTGAGCTGGTGGCGTTCCCGTGCCGGGAGGCGGGCAGCCTCGCCAACTTCACCGCCAACACGCACACCAAGCTCAACGCCATCCACGACGAGAGCAGCCTCATGCAGTTCATCAAGTGGGTCTCTCGTCTCTTTCCTGCGCAGTTGCCCTCATCGCTCCTTTTCAGCTCTCTGGAGCGTCCGTCGTCGTCGATTGTGGACTTCGGCGACTTCCAGCACTACCTTCTGTCCGCACAGGGCGCAGTGTGGATCGGCGTCTTCCTCGCCATCTGCTTCGGCGTGCGATGGCTCGGAAAGGTGAGAGGGCTCAACATTCTTCAGTGCACTGTCAGATGTGGCTCTTGAAAGGAAGCACGTGTAAGAGAGGTTGAGCTGGTCGCTTGCAGGTGATCCCGTTCACATTCATGGCCTCGTTCTCTCTGCTGCTGGCGCTGCTCATCCGTGCGTGCACCATGGATGGCCTGTGGCAGATGCTGGAGGGAGTGTGGACGGCCACCGACTGGGACAGGATGATGGACTATCACGTGAGTATACTACAATGTTTGTCATTTCTTGTGATGTTTTGCTGGCATGCTCGCTAAGAAAGCATGATGAACACACAATCACAAATCCGCGACGTGACGTTTAACCTTATTAATCTGGTTTGTTAGATGTGGAAGCTGGCTGCCGAGCAGGCGATTCTGGCGTCGGGCATCGGCTACGGGGCGTTCATCACGATCGGGAGCTACAACAAGAGGAGCAACAACCTCGTGGGGGACACCATACTCATCGTGCTCGGACACGCACTCCTCACCGCCATGCAGGTAGGGGAGGGGAGAGAGAGAGAGAGAGAGAGAGAGAGAGAGAGAGAGAGAGGGGAGAAGGTGGTCCGTTCAGGTGGTGATGGTGTTCGGTTTCGTTGGCTACGTGGCCGTGAAGACGGGTCTGCAGCCGCTGGAGCTGCTCGATCAGGGTGAGTCTGCCTCCCTCCCCCCCTTCCCTCTCACTCTCCCCTGTTCAGGCGAGACGCAGCTGTGGCACCTGCTCGCCTACCTCTCCTACGTCCCCAACATCAAGCTGTGGAGTGGCATGCTACTCGCCATGTGCATACTCGTACTCGGAAACGTATTCGTGAGTTGTTTCTGGACTCTTCTTTTCTGAGCTGTGTCACGTGTCCCTTTCAGTTCCTGCTCTCGCTCTCTGTCCTCGCCACCCTGGAAGACGCGTTCGGTGAGAAGGCCTCGCGGTGCTTCCCCCGATTCCTTCTCGCATTCCTCACTGTCGCCTTCGGATACGGACTCAGCATATACTTCACCACACAGGTGCGTCTTCTTTCTCGTGGAATCGTTCCACCTTTTTCTACCTTGTGTTCTACCTTGATGATCGTATTCAATGTAAATGTATAAATAGTATTGCGTTGCGTACTCACTCTCACCCTTTCAGGCGGGCCGCCACGCGTACGAACTAGCCACCGGGTTCCTCAAGTATATCACCCTGTGGGCCATCCTGGCTGCTGAGCTGTTTGTCACCGCCTGGTTCTACTGTGAGTCTCTCCCCCTCTCTATCTTCCCTACCTCTCTCACCCCTCCCTCCTTGTAGGCGCGCACCGTCTGGGCAAGGACCTTCACTCTATGCTGCGCGCCGCGTGCTGCTGGTGTCTCGGCCACTTCATCCTCCTCTTCACCTACCTCCTCCCGATTGTGCCCATCGCAATCGGTGTGCTGAACGCGTTGGACTACGACTTCTCGTCGTACTCGCCTGCCGTGCGCAGCTGGGAGTGGTCGGAGTACGTGGGGGCGGGCCTGGCCCTCCTGCCCCTCACTCCCATACCCTACTATGTGTACGTGGCATGCTGCTGCGCATGCTGCTGCCGGGCAAGCGGCGGCGAGACCAGATGCCAGAGGGCAAAGGACACCATCAAGGTACGATCGGGGACAGTGTACGCCTTTGTAAGGTATAGTATCTCACTGTATACGTTGCAGACTCGTCTTGGGAGAGATTCGGAGAAGGGTGCGTGCCACCCGGGCGCGGGGGCTGCTCCGAGGTACACCTCCTCCGCCCCCGGATACCTCCTCCTCCCTCAGGCACCGCTCGCCGAACCAGAGACGTTCGAGGTGCGTTCATCAACGTTATTGATTGATAATGGAGCACAGTTTCTGAATGTGTGTGATTTCAGCAGCGGTGACGCCAGAGGTTCCTAGCGTGAGCGCGCGTGAGCCAGTCTCTCGCTAGCTGCCACCCCTTGAATACGGTGTATCGACAGGAGCGCCGGTCACTCTTCTGCGGCGACCGCCCCCTCCTGTCACCCCTCCTCCTCTCTCCCTCTCTCTCTCATGCTTGTCACTGTGCGAATGCGATAGTCATAATAATTGTTAACCGAACAAATGTCCGCGGCCCGAGCGCGGCTTCCCCTCTGTCACTTTCCACATCTTTCTCCATTCTCATCGAACCCCCTTGCGACACAGCCCGTTTGTTTACATATGCAGAGATTGTTTTGTGGGAGAAGATTTATGCAAATTGTCGTCGAAACGATGTAGATCTATTTCTGAGTATGTTGTGCATAGATTGTGTATTTTTTTCATCCACACCGCATGTTCACATTTGATGTACTAGCGTTTGTTTCTTACCCTCGTCGATAAAATCTATTCGAGAACGTGTTTCGAAATTATCTTATGGTATTGTGTTGATTCGGGGTGGCAATTGGGTATTGCGAATTTATGAATCACGCCAATTTTATTGGAAATGATGGCATTTGTTGTGGTTTAGGAGTACAGAGCAGAAGATGCGAGCATATATGGGTAGAGGAGGGAAGGAGGAGGCAGAAGCATGAAGAGCATACTCTTCTGTATACTTGTGAGCGTAGCGGCGCATGGTGAGGATGCCTTCCCCTTCCTTCCTCACCCCCTCTCCCTCACAGGCCGCCACCGTCTCCGTCCACTCGCCGTGGATATCGGACAGGTGTGCCAGCTCGCGTCTCACTACCACGTCGACGACAGATTCAACGAGCAACAGTACGGAGTGCCGGGACACAGGGTGGGTCACTCGATCGAGGCTTGGCATTTGAAGAAGTTCAGAGTCCCCTGCGAGTGTCTCTCGGTGTGTGCTCGGAGTACTTTGTCGAGTGTGACATGACGAGGAATGGCAGCCACAGCATACGAAAGTGTCCCTTCCACGGACAGGTAGGGAGGGAGGGGAAGGGAGGAAGGAAGAAGAACACCGACTTGTAGGTGTTCATGAGAGGCCGCTGCGACGAGGCGTCCGAGTTCACCAGGGAGTGTTTCGACGCGGACACGAACCGACTGGCAGAAGAGACCAAGACACTCGCTGAGGTGGGAGAGAGAGGGGGGGAGAGAGAGGGGGAGAGAGTGGGGGAGAAAGAGGGAGAGAGAGAGAGAGATCCCTTCTTGCAGCGCTTCGAGCTGTGCGCGGCGGGCAGTGGAGTGTATGTGATGGAGGGTGACCGCGAGTGTTCCCGCCAGGCCATCCTCTGCAACCACAACAGAAAGACCGCCATACCCATCACCTGTCCCAGAAGTGAGCCGCTCTCCTCCTTCTCTTGTAGTCATATCTTCAGACCACATGCTCACCGACCATCTCACATGCGAGAAGTTCGCCGACTGCAGGAGGGCAAGTCTGCGCGAGACGCAGCCACTCAGACAGTATCTGCTCAGGTAGACAAGAGAAGCGAGGGAACAGGAAAGACATACAAATGCAGGTCTACGTGCGAGCGCCGTCACTCGGCCCGCTACAACGACCCGCTGAACCCGATCCGGGAGCACGCGTGCGGGCCGTGGTACGTCGACTGCGACGACGAACCGGCAATCACCTACTGCGAGCCCGGATACGTGTACGATGAGGTGGTCTATGCTTCTGTTCCTCTCTCATCCAATGTTCACAGAGGTACGGCTGCCGCGAGTGGCGCTCCGACGATATCTGCACCATGGCTGGCGTGTGCGAGTGAGTGCGGGAGAAGAGGAATTGTATGGGGGAATGGACTGACACTGCTTTCAGTGGCCGCGAGTGGTCGATCGTCTCTCTCGGAAACTGCTCCTCCGAGCACATCCAGTGCAGCGGACTGCGAGCAGAGCTGTACACATGCAAACCAGGATTCGTGTACAGAAAGCAGGCGGGACAGTTAATTCATTCTCAAAATGACGTCATTGCTTCAGTCGTGTGTTCCGGCGTCGCGGTATGGATGCGACGAGTGCAAGGCCGGAGAGAAGAGAGCGACCGAGAAGTGTGATGAGGTGAGAAATTCATCAATTAGTTTAGTAGTGAATGGGAGCAAGAGAATCCTAGTTGTTTTCAGTTCCTTTCGTGCAAGGAGGGTGAGAAGGGTTCTCTGGAGTGGCGTCGTCGGGTGTGTGAGACGGGCACGGGATACGATGCGCAGCTGGCGAGGTGCACCCGCGAGAGATACTGCGCCGAGGAGAGGAAGGTGCGCGGCACTCTTGATAATGATTTATAAGGCTGCATAATAACACGTGGAAAAGGAAGAAAACTGATGATACAACAACACACACTCGAATGGGGACACTCAAACTTCCTTCCTCTCGTACTCCTTCCTCCCTTGCAGTGCCAGGGCGGCGAGTCGTACTCCATCACCTGCAACACATACATGTACTGCGTCGGAAGCGGGTGAGTCCACTGGTTGTGGAAGATCATTTCATCTCTTCTTCTCACTCAGATACGAGATGTACACATGCCCTGCTCTCACGCGCTACGATCCTGCCGTGAAGCGATGTGTCTACGACGACAAGTGCCGACCGCAGGATAACGTGCGTCCTCTCTCTCTCCCTCCCTCTCTCTCTTTCTCTCTCTCTCTTTCTCTCTCTCTTTCTCTCCCTCTCTCGTCCTCTCTCTCACCGTCCCCCTCCAGTCCTCGTGTCGCGAGGGGGATGTGCTGCACTCATCGGGCTGCCAGTTCTACACGGCTTGCGTCGAGGGAAAGTTCCAGCAGTTCAAGTGCCAGGTGGACGGGATGTGGAATCGTGCGTTTCTTTTTTCCCCATCTCTCGTAGTCTCTCCCCCTCTCTCTCCCTCTCTCTCCCTCTCTCTCCCGCTCCCCCCTCTCTCTCCCCCCCTCCCTCCTTCCCCCTCTCCCTCTCTCACCTCCTCTCTACTCTAGCTGCCTGCGCGCACTGTAACCAGGACCAGACTGGCGTCTACCAACCGCCTGCCATTTGCACCAAGGGAGCGAAGAAGGTGTGATGCGTTTTCCTTGTAACCTTAATTGTTATCTTAATAAACTAACGACGATGCATGTATTGTAGGCGCACGAGTCTGACTGCGAGGCGTTCTATGAGTGCGCCACCGGACAGACGTGGCAGTACTCGCGGTGAGAGCATCCCCCTCTTTCTCCCTCATGTCTCTCTCTAACAGGTGTCCGTCCGGCGAGGCGTTCGACTCGTCCTCCCTCTCCTGCTCCCCCGCCGCCGGATGCTACCCAACAACACCCGTCGCCTGCCACAATGCAATGGTCAGACAAGAGGGTCTCCCCCCTCTCTCTCTCTTCCTTCCTCTATCCCTCCCTCTCTTCTTTTTCATTCAGAAGTATCAGAAGTTGTGTTTCGAAAACTGTGTCAATTGCAGATCTTCTTCCCGAATTCGACGGACTGCCGGCACTTGATCGAGTGTGTAGCTGGCGCGTGGGTGAACAAGCAGTGCCCGGAAGGAATGGTGTACGGTGGGTGGACACGTCGTGGGTGGTCCCTAGACAATCTCTCAATCACTCCTGCTCAGACACTCACCGTCTCGGCTGTGTGCTCGGAACCGTCTGTCCGGATGGACCCTGGGGACAAGGCCCCTCACCGCCCGCCCCCAACCCGCCCGTCTACGCCCCGCCCACCGAGCCCCTCCCACCCGCAGTCGAGCCAGTGTGCAAGGAGGGAGAGGTGGGAGAACTATGAGAAAGGGAAGCACAAGCTTTTCCAGACGTACGCTGACAACGTGGACTGCACGCGATTCACGGTGTGTGTGAAGGGTCGATGGGCGAACAGAGTGTGTCCGGTGGGAACGTCGTTCTACGCGGACAAGACATGCAAGGCCGGCTGGAACCCGCAGTGCACGGGGGAGTGCGAGGAGGACGCCAAGAAGGCGAGCGGACAGTGCGGAGAGTATTTGTGAGTCACCCCGTCCTTCCTCCAATCTCATCCCTCCTATCAGGCACTGTCGCATGGGCGAGTGGCGTCAGGAGAAGTGTCCGAGGGGGGCTCGCTTCGAGAACGGAAAGTGCACCGGAACCTGTAAAGTGAATTTTAAACGATTACTTCGTCTGATTTGCGAATAACATCACTTGTTCAGCCACCCGCACCTCCCTCCTACTCATGTGAAGTGGGCCAGACGAAGCCGGTGCCCAACGACCCGCGCAAATACCACGTCTGCAACTACGAACACTTCTGGATCGTCCGACCCTGCCCCCTCAACATGCACTTCGACCCATACGTATGTTATGTCTCCAGTGGGACACTAACACGTGATCAGCTGTTCAGCTGCACAAGTGCCGCGTGATTGCGACGACTACGACTCCCGTGTACACCGTCCCTCCCACCACCACTCCCCAGCCACAGCCGCCCTCCCCTCCATGCAACGAGGGAGCGACCAAGGAAAAGAAGAACAAGAAGGAATGCCAGGAATATGAGGTTAGATGAGACAGATCGCAGAAGATCCCGATTCTCCAGATGTGCGTCCACTACGAGTGGACGACTGTTCGCTGCACGGGCAAGGACGGGTGGAAGGGCGGCAAGTGTGTGACGGGGCTGTGCTACGCGCCCGAGCAGTGCACTGCCGGAGAGTACCGCGCAGTGCCCGGCAACTGCGCAGTCTTCGAACAGTGCGTGCACGCCGTGTGGAAGGCGAGTCTCTCTCTCTCTCCCTCTCCCCCTCCCTCATAATCCACCCCTTTCAGGAGATGCCGTGCGCCCCAGGCACGCACTGGAATAGCAAGATCAACACGTGCGACCACATTGGAAACGTGCCCGGCTGCTAACCCATTCCTCTCCCAAATCTCCGGTTTATTACATTATACTCATCAGAGTCGTGCGAGAATACAAATAACAAATAAATTAATAACGAGCGTGGCTCGAGTACAAACTACAACATTTGGCATGGGTAAAATCGGCGAAGAGCATTGCACATGGAAGGGGTGTGTACGGAAGGGTGTGTATGGAATGAGGGAGCGTCTACTGCTTGAGGTATCCATTCGGGTTCTGCGTCTGCCAGTTCCACAGATCGCGGCACATATCATCCAGACCGAACTCGCACTTCCACCCGAGCTTCTCCTCGGCCAGCGAGGGATCGCAGTACACAGAGGCCACGTCTCCGATGCGAGGAACGCCCATCTGCAAGAGAACCCATCTCCTATCCCCCCTCTCTCTCTCCTTACTCACCTCAGTGGGGATGATCTTTCCACTGGCCTTCTCGAGAGCAGCGACCATCTGGCGGACAGAGTAGCCAGTGCCGGTGCCCAGGTTGTACACCTCCACACCCACATGGCCTGAATCACGAGAACATGGTAGAGAGAGAGGGGAGGGGGAAGAGACGCACCCTCGCGCTGGACGCGGTCGAGTGCCTTGACGTGTCCTTTGGCGAGGTCGACAATGTGGATGTAGTCTCGCACCCCCGTGCCGTCCACAGTCGGGAACTTGTCGCCAAAGATGCGCACCACCGGCAGCTTGCCGATCGCCACCTGACAATGTCACTTTCAAGACTCTCTCTCTCTCTCCTCTCTCTCTCTCTCCTCTCTCTCTCTCTCCTACTCCTCTCTCTCCCCCCTAATACCTGGCTGACGAAGGGCATGAGGTTGTTGGGCACACCACGCGGGTCCTCTCCAATGCGACCCGACGGGTGAGCGCCCACAGGGTTGAAGTAGCGGAGCAGCACAATGTTCCAGTCCTAAAACACCGTCATTCTCATCTCCCTCTCCCGCTCTCTCTCTCTCTCTCTCTCTCTCTCTCTCTCTCTCACACACACACACACACACCTTGTGTGCGAATCCGACATCCATAAGGATCTGCTCCATCATGTACTTGGTCTGTCCGTAGGGGTTGGTGATGCCCTGTCCGGTGGGCGACTGAAAGAAAGGACCTTCTGATTCTGATCCTGAACCCATCTTCTTCTTTCTTTGCCACGACTTGACAGGTACCCTCATCATCAACTCTCCCAACCGATTCCCCTCCCTACTCACCTTCTCAGTGATGGGCAGCTCGGCGGGCGGTCCATAGACGGTGGCCGACGAGGAGAAGACAAAGTTCTTCACCGAGTGCTCCTCGCACATCTGCAACAAGCGTAGTCACAATACAGAACATTCTCTATTCTACGTAGTTGTTCTCGTCCCTCTACTGTTGCACCTCGAAATTGCATCAGATATGCTATCTGACCCACCTTGACGAGGTTGAGTGAGGCGATGAGGTTGTTGGAGTAGTACTCGTACGGCTTCTCCACCGACTCGCCCACTGCCTTCAGCGCAGCCAGGTGGATCACCGCGTCGATCTTGTTCTGAAACATCCACACATCTAGCTGAGTAGGAGAAGAAAATAATTCGATCTGCTCGTACCTTCTCGAATATGGGCGCGAGCTGGTTCATGTCGCACACGTCGGCCTTGATGAAGGGGATGGGCTTGTTGGTGAGCTGCGACACGCGCTGCAGCGACACCGCGTCCCCATTCTCGTCTACAATATAACAGTTATGATATCGACATATCGAGTACAATATGAAGTTATGCCATACATCCCCGGCAACATCACTTTCTCCCTTCTTATCGCGACATCATCGCACCGTCAAGAAACCATCAAAACATGCATGACCGGCCGGCGTCTGATAACAACGCACACACAACAGTCATGTCAGTGTGATCATGTCAGCAAATGCACTTGCGGAAAAACGAACCGACAGTCGGTGCTCCGTATTCGCAACAAACAAGCGGCAAAAAGTGGCGCACACGCACCTTCGATCGAGTTGGAGAAGTTGTCGACGCAGAGCACGTCATAGCCGGCATTGAGCAGCTCCAGCACAGTGTGCGAGCCGATGAAACCCGCCGCGCCCGTCACCAACACGCGCATGCCTGCTGAGAATGGAATGAAAGAAAGAAATACAACATAGAACCACAGTGATAAAAAAATATATCAACGAACGAGGAGCCACGCAATCCTGCGAAACACACAGCGGACAACCACAACAATCCACGTCGCCACTGCGCGCCACGCAGTGAAAGCGAGAGAAGAGAAGAAGAGTAGGAGAGAGACACAGCTGCGATCCACGAAATCGAAACGCGAAACAAAGCGTGCGCGAACCGCAGTGAGACGTGCGTGCTCTGCAAACGGGTCCGAAAAGAATGCATCCCTGCGCGAGAATGACGTGAGAGAGAGAGGAGAGAGAGGAGAGAGAGAGGAGAGAGAGAGAGAGAGAGAGAGAGAGGCAGATATCCAATATTCACCCCACAAGTGCCGACCCACTCTCTCACCACTCACGTTGGATTGGCGGGAACGAGGCGAGTGTGAGAGTTGCCATAATTCCCGCACAACAAAAACACGCTGCTCAAACACCCATATCAAATAATCGATATCGATTGAGATCGTCTCCCCCGCCCCCAATAAAATTGGTCTCATGTGAAAAAAAAAATCAAAATTTATATCATACAAATCATAAAGATACAAACAAATGCAAGTGATCTCACATGGCAAGAAGTGGAAATTGAAAAGTGAAAAATAATTAAGAGCGAATCGGTAATATAAGTGAGGGGCGAATGCAAAAGAGAGTGCGCGGCATAGTGTTACACACGCTCCTATCACAGCGGATATCGCGACGGAACAAACACGCCTAGAACAATAGAAATCTGGAATATACAAGTGTATAAGATGACAATACTCAATAAGTGATCACCATTCAGATACTTAGAAGACCCTGTAGAGTCCGATGAGGGAGGCAAGGAGTGAGAAGGAGGCGGTGGTGCGCTGCTCCAGCTGACCAGCCCACAGAATCTGCAACAAATTAGATATCTACACGGTAACACACAAATGAAAACAAACAAACAAACACACAGGTAATACAAATACAATAATATTCATGCATTATATGAATGTATTTACCTTGTGGGGGAGGGAGTTGACAGCGGAGACGAAATCGGAGGCGAGTCCAATCAGCGTGATCCAGTCCTGCTTCGCCTTCTCCGTAGACTTGAGAGAGATCGCGCGGATCTGCAAACTCATTTCAACTCTCTAGCCTCCTCCTCTCTTTCTCCACTCACCTGTCGTCCGATGCCGGCAATGAGGGCGGCTATCCACAGGTAGAGGCACCACCTGAACAGGCGGGCCGAGTCGAGCGAGAGTATCTTGGCATCGGAGAGGAAAGCGAGCAGTTCAACCACTCCATACACACTGTATACTCCCGTCACCGTCGCTGCGCACGCGTTCTCGATCTGAAACCAATACTCACTCAGTTGGACGGCTGTCTGATGGTTATCTAGAAAATAAAGCATTGATAAATCAGTCAGAAATGATTAAATCTTCACTTATCAACGACGGGATAAAACTCTATACATGTGATCGCATTAGCACGCCGGCTAACCCACGAGATCAAATGTCTCATCCGATACGAACAGTGCAAATGGCAAAGATCTTGTAAAATTACATGACACACACACACGCTCACTCTGTCCGCTGGCCCGGCTCCTGCTTTGAGTTGCATGCACGCCTTCATCATGCTGGGGTGGTTGAGCTGTCGCATGACGAGGCGGGCAGAGCTCAGTTGCTTCGCCAGTGCCAGCCATTGCGCCTTCCGCGGACTGTCCTGCAACATACTTTTCCTTCCCATCCCATTTGCACACCCGTCAACGTCTGACAAGTATATTTCGGTTTATCGTCCCCTTACTTGTGCTTTGAGCTGGAAGAAGAATGCGAGTGATCGGATGGCCTTGTCTCTTCCTGCATATGTTGCGAGAACACGATTCCACTGATCCAACTGAGTCGGAGGAGATGTCATCTAAACGAATACTCATAACAATTTCATGAAAAAGGAAGAAAATATAGACAGCACTACGGGTGACCGAAATTGGAACGATATGTCTGATTGCAATGAAACACATGACGAGACGACCGATTCAGTATTAGAGCAGGATTCATCCTATACTCTACTGTTGCAGCTCCGCCCACGAATAGAACCATGTACAGGGTACAGCTACACTGTAGCCGGCGAATCAATTCACGCGGTCAATCAAAAACTGTCGCGTGCATGTGACAACATTCCTTTATCAAATCTAAACTCAACTCGAATACAATAATCAACAACAACAAGCAACACGGGTATCTAACTCCAATAGAATAGCCAGGGGTTTCGGGATAGGAAACACAAACAGAACGACGCGCAGATTCGCCAGCATGTGATAACGTAACAATGTGGAACGCGTTAGAAGAAGAAACAAAGAGATAACAACAAAATCGATAAAGGTGGAGAGAATATGAAATATTTCTCCTGAATAAAATGAAGAGACGTAATTGACGGTAGTGTACGAGACTTTAGCAGCGTGGTTGGCTGCATGGGGGTCGCAATGGACTGACCAAGACGATCAAATCGGCATCCAGAACGACTGGGGACGATCAACGTTCGTTGGTGAACTTAGAGCATAGACTCGATCAGGGTGTCGCGCAGCGAGTTGGAGATGGTAGTGGGAGCCTGTTCGCCCAGCTTGAAGATCGACTCGATAACCGACAACTCCGTCGAGGTGGTGTCCAGACCTACAACAGAACATACAAAATGAGACAAAAAACTTAAAGGTAAATATACAATAAATAAATAGTCTCAATGTCTCACCAGTGAACGCGATCCAATCGTTGACGCACATACCAGCTCCGATGAGCTCAGATCCGCGATTGAGGGTGCCGGCGACAACAGGGATCTGAAGGAGAGCAGCCAACTCACGCTGGGTCTCGGGAGGAGTCTTAGCAGCCACAAGGCAACCCTGGGACGAAAGCGCGGCATAGCTTCCGACCTGAATAATACTATTGAAAAGGAATTTACTCACAAAAAAACGAACCAGAGCATTCTGCGCGAGCGACACGCGGAATACTTCGACATTGAGAGTGTCGATGAGAGCCTGCTCAGTCTCCTGGCTGATCTCAGCGTGCACGAGAGCAACGTGGTCGTTGCAAGCAATCACATTTCCAAGAGCCGAAAGACGCTCGTCAACACGTTGAATCTTGACCTGTACAAATGAGAGACATTTTTAAACAGTAGATTGAAACCCACATTATCGGGAAGAGCGTTACGGAGGTGCTGAATCTCCTGATCAGTGGCTGCGTTGGGAACGAGAAGACCGTGACGATTTCCAACCTACAAGAAGAACTCTCATACTGTAAAATCCACATACCAATTTGCTAACATTCGCTTTCGGGGAAAAACTCACAGTAAGACGTCCGACAATACGAGTTCCAGCAATGGAGGTGTGAACAACGGGGATAACCTCGTTCAGCTCAGACTCGACGATACTGAATTATTCATAATTGAAATATTAACACCATGAAATGCGATAGTGACAATATAATGCAATATTACAACACTTCACAGTGGAATTGCGTAATTTTGAGTAAAATCAAGCTACGCGTAAAAGCAAAACACATATTTGTTGTAGAATATACCAGCGAATACCAGCTTTAAACAGTCATAAAAAACACGTACCTGTAGAAGTTCTGAGTACCGCCAATACCAACAAGGGCGTAGCTGTTGGTGAGAGTACAGAAAACTCCGACGTCGTTGCTGCCCTCATAATCAGTCCTAAGGGCCATCTTACTCTGCAAAACAATTCACGATAAACACATGGTAACCACATGCAATATTATAAATATAAATTATAATCAACAAACGTACATGAGTTCGTAAAACAATCAGTTTCGAATCAAAAATTCAGAAAAAAATCAAAAACAGAAATATCCTCGAGACAGGTTATTCTGTGCGGGACCGATTAAATTGAATATTGTGCAATCAATCTACACTCAGCTATGCACGGCTTAACACTATTGCTCTAATACACTGCCATGACAGAACGGCATCCTGGAAAATTCATCACTTCATATAACATGTGATGAAGTGATGAATTTTCCAGGACACCCCGCAAAACGCACATAACTAAAGTTGTGTTATCTTGTGATCAGTTTGTGGGTGTACTTAGTGTGCACAAGTAACGTTATAAGGCCCCATTATACTTTCACGCTGACGCTGACGCGACGCTGACGCTCCCGTGCAAAAGATGCAACTATTGATTTCGTTGACGCAGCGTGATCAAAATCGATAGGTGCATCTTTTGCACGGGAGCGTCTGCGTCGCGTCAGCGTCAGCGTGAAAGTATAATGGGGCCTATAAACTATCGTAGTCGTCAGCTGTGGTGATATGCGTTTTGTTTGTTGTTTGTTGTTTCATTTTATTCCAACGTAATCATTTATTATCTGTATAACATGCATAAAATTGATCTATCATGTAATACGTTTCAGTTTCATCATCTTTCACTTGCCATAGACAACTAACGTACGTAGCCAATCAGACAACATTTTCCCCATGGTACGTTTTTAGTGCTTATTCATACACTCGTTTTTTTACTTGTATTTTTTTATTATTATATCATATTTGCTCGCAGGAGGTGCGAAATGGCGTGCGCGAGTTTGGCTCGTGGTCGGAGCAGAAGAGTTCGAGCGGCAAGCGATACTATTACAACAAGGTGAGCTCATATGCCGTTGTAAAAGTAAACCACTCTGTTTTAGGATACGGAGGTGTCTCAGTGGGACAAGCCGGACGAGTGGAAGGAGTGGGAGCGCGTACAGGAGGCGGCGGCGAACACGCGTGTTCCGCCGCCTCCCCTGCCGCCCCTGCCGCCCCCGCCGCCTCACCACAACACCTCCGTCCCCCCGCCCCCAATCACCATGCCTTCCATGCACTTCATGCAACAGCCCCCGCCCAACTACGCTCACTCCGCGCATCAGGCAGCGGTATGACATACATCGAGTTATGTAATGCAACTTCGCAGGCATTCGTGCCGTCGCAGCAGACGCAGTCGTTCAACGCGGCGCAGGTGGCCGCCGCAGCTGCCGCCTTCCACAACGCCATGCCCATAGGCTTCCACCACCACCAGCCTCCGCCCAACATCACGTCAGTATTGATACTTTGTTGTAAAACACAGAGTGTGTTCCCTTTTCAACGTTTGTTTCTGCAGACAGCCGCCACCAACTCAGCACACGCCCGTCCAGCAGCATCCATTCGTGCAGATGGTGAGTGTGTGCTTCTCTCACCTCACCCTCTCTCTAGTCCACCTCAGTGCCGCCCCCGCCGTCTCCCATGTTCGCCGGCAAACCAACCACCACTACCATGTCCGCTACGTTCTCTCGTGAGTGTCACTTCTTCAAACTGACTATTTTCTGGCATTTCCAGACCACAACACGCCTACTCGTTCATCCTCGCAGACCACACCGAGGCATATGTACGGGCAGCACGGGGGGAACAGCGCCCATCACACCCCCTCTTCACACTATGACAGGGCGGCGGCGGCGACGCGACAAGATTCGAGCGAGGTGAAGATGGACATCGACAACGACAGCAACTCGGACCGCGCCACTCCCAAGGCGGCTGCCCCGGTGCGGGTGGCCAAGAGGGACAGCCAGAACGAGGAGAGGGAGCGGCCGGCCAAGATGGCCCGCACCGCCGAGCCGTCCCCGCCTGTGCACAGACGCAGCAGTGTCTCCCCCGCACTGTCGAACGGGCCGCCCGCCCCCACCAAGACCGACTCGCCAGTACAGCCACCACAGCCGCAGCAGCACGACTGGATGCGCTTCTACTCGAAGGAGCTGGCCGAAAAGGCCAAACCGCCCGGCGATGATATACAACAGAAGCTGGTCGACTATGGACTGAACGATGTGAAGCTGCATCTCGAGTTGGGCAAGCAGCTCGTCGATCTCAAGGGAATACGAGCACTCGTCCAGACGGCACAGATGCGCGTCGTGAGTCTTTCTCCTCCTCCTTCTCCTCTTTCTCCTCCTTCTGTCTTTCAACTCGTCTCTTGTAGATTCTGAACGACCGCAAACTAGTGCATCTGGCGGAGGCGCAGCGCACGCTGGAGACCAAGATGAGGGAGCACTCGGCAGGCGCGCTCAACATCCCCTTCTCCACCTCCAATACCGCATAGACCTGTTCGCTACTATTGCTTTTGTATGTTGCTATAATTGTTGAAATTGAACACGTTGTATCACTCCAAGATCTTCATAATAAATATTTATCTACATGAACCGTACTGTGTGAGCAATGGGATGTAGCAACTTGATAGTGCGATCCGGTTAGAATCCGCGACACCTCTCTTCGACAGTGCGCTCGCTGCGGGAGGAGACAATCTCCTCCACCTCCAGCTCCGATCGGATCTGCCGGATCTGAACAAGGACATGCGAGAGGAAGCAACATGGATGATACCGTTCCGGTGAGAAGGCGCGCCTGCGGGGAGCCCTTCTCCAGTTGATTCAAGTGCTGCACGTGGGATGAGAGACAGCTGGTGAGGAGTGCGAGACGCATGCCGTGCAGGGTGTTCAGCTCCTTGCGGATGTCAGCGCATGCCTTGCTGTAGTCGGCGCCCCTCTGCGTCAGCTCCGAGTTGAGCTGGATGTGGATGCGGTCGTCTGCCTTTCGCAGACCCTCCAGACGAGTCATCATACTCGACAAATCAGCGCAGTCATCCATCCTAAACGTGCGGGTGAAAGGGCTTCACATAATAACGAACAAAGCAGATACTGTAGTCACACTACGCGCGGTCGTCGAGAAACCGTATAATTGAACGATAGTCAGTGATTGAATACAACATTTACTTCATCATTCATATAATTTTCAGCAAAACAACAACAAAACAAAATAACTAGCTATACTAATGCGGATAAACATGAGAGTGAGTTAGTTGAAAGAGGGGGCGGCGCCGTATCCGCCGGACTGGTTCATTTCCTCCTGGAGGCGCTTCTGGAGGGACTGGGAGACGAGGTTCCAGCTCTCCATGAAGCGGTCCATGCAGCGGGTCAGGCACTGCTTCTCGCCAGAAGACAGCGACGAGCCGGGCGCAGTGATGCACTTCTGCGTGCACTTCTCCGACAGGTCCTGCAAGCAACACTTAATATGAACCATAATTACATCCTACATATACATTCAGAAACATACAACAACATACTTCCAAGAAAAAAATATAAAATGAACAACAAAAAATAATTGTAAATGACCCACGGTGATGAGGTTTTGGGCGTTGACCATGGCAGCCTGCTGCTTCACGCCGAGTAGAACCTGGATATACAACTCATATTACATACATAAATATTGTGTTTGTACCTACACATTCATTTTAATACGCTCACAGCTGGGTAAATGTACGCTCACCTGCTCCTGCTGCTCGGGAGTGAGCTTCTTCAGGTTCTCCATATCCATCAGCTGCTCCATTTTCTGAAATCGATCTACGTACACAAACAAAACATATAAAACAAAAACAAAAAAACAACATGAAAACTTTTTAGCAGAATGAAAATGATGTAAGAACAAACGGGCTGTCTCCTGTTTTGAGACTTCATTTTTTCTCAACACGATTTTTGATGTACGGTATGTCTTTTAAATCATCACCGTCGTTTGAGCAGTTGATCGCGTTTGTTGTTGGAGCTGAAATGAATTTGTTTATTTTGTGTGTATTATGTTTTATAGTACTGAGATAGGTGATTGCTGTAATAACAGTGATGCGTGTTGCAGATGTGGGGAGGCAGTTTCCAGGAAGAGGATGAGTGCGACGGCCGCCAGTTGGCCGAGTTCAACAAGGGGTACATCAACGAACCCCACATGGAGACGTTCCGTTTCGCCCAGCCCCCACTCGGAATCGATGTGAGTGGTTACTCTCTGACATTCCACAATCTTGTTGCGCGTAGTGTTTGCGTTCAAACTTTTATTTTGTGCTTAATGTCATCATTTCGGTTTTATTCCTGTTTTTGTTTCAGGCCAAGGAGTTTGTGAACACGCACTTCGGGCCGAACTCTGCGGCTAAGAACCTGCAGTTCCGCCGTGGAACCACCACCCTCGCCTTCCAGTACAAGCCCAAGACCGCCAATGACAAGGTAACCAATTGCTGTATCCATCTCTTCACCATTGTTTTTCAGGGAGGTATCGTCGTTGCTGTCGACTCGCGTGCCTCTTCCGGAGAGTACATATGTGAGTATTACATTGCTTTCGAGATATATTGCTTTTGAAGTGCACATGAACCCGTTTAGCTTCGAAGTCCGTGATGAAGATTCTTGACATCGGAGACCGCATGGTGGCTACGATGGCTGGAGGAGCCGCCGACTGCCAGTGGTGGACCCGCGTCGTTGCCAAGTACTGCACGTGAGTTTACTAGTTTACCCTTCCTGATCTCTTACAGTGGGCCGATTATTTCGAATATATTTTGTAGTCTGTACGAGCTGCGCGAGAAGACTGAGATTACTGTGGCGGCTGCGTCCAAGTACTTCTCGAATGTGCTGTACGGCTACCGCGGACAGGGTCTTTCTGTTGGATCGATGATTGCCGGATACGACAAGCGCGGTCCCGCCATCTTCAAGGTATCAGTATCCTTCGTAGCTCTGAAATAGTGGTGGGTTCAGGTTGACTCCGACGGGGAGCGCGTGCAGCTGGCCGTGTGCTCTGTGGGCTCGGGTTCTCTGAACGCGTACGGAGTGCTGGACACGCACTACAAGGAGGAGATGACGGACGAGGAGGCGCTGCAGCTCGGCCGCCGCGCCATCATGCACGCCACGTTCCGCGACTCGGGATCCGGAGGAGTCTGCAACAGTGAGTGCCCTCCCCCCCCACCATAGTTGCGAGTAGCTCATATACATAATCTGTGTTTGCAGTGGTGCACATTACTCCCACCGAGAAGAAGCGTCTGCCTCCTGTCGATGTGTCGAAGCTGTACTACGAGTTTGCTGACGAGATCGGCCGCGACATCGCCTACAACCCCGAGGAGTAACATCTGTCCGTATCCCGCTATTTATTATTTATTGTTACCGTGTAAATAACGGTGTTGTCGTGACGTGTGTATGTATACCCGGTATCTCTCTTTTGCAAGATAAACGTTTAAAACAGTTTTATAGGATGAATCGTCGTTTGTGAATGTGTGAAAACAAAGTGATCGCGACACATGAGCCTAGGTGTGAGAGTACGTTGTTTACATGTTACAATGGTGCATGAGATAGCTGAGTAGACAATCAATAGTGATTTTTTATGTACATCAGAAACTTAGACATAATTGCAGTTAGTGTCTCCTGTTGTTGTTTCTTCCGCTTCCTCCTAAGAATGACGATACGAGTGCGGCCACTCCGACGGCCCCCACAATGACGGCTCCCTTGATGAGGTCCTTGCCCGTCAACTCCACCTCCACCGTCTCCGACCGCCTCTGTCTCGGGGGCGGCCCTCCCCCTCCCATCCCACCGAACATGCCTGCGAATGGGTCGACCGGCCGGCGCTGTCCCTGCCCCCCGCCCCGCACTCCCCCACCGAACAACTCGGCGAACGGGTCGACCGGCCGCCGACCGCCCCCTCCATACACTCCCCCGAACAGGTCTGCGTACGGGTCACCCGAGCCCCTCTGTCGGGGCATGCCGCCCCCTCCGAACAGGTCTGCGAACGGATCGGCGGGCCGGCCGCCCTGCCTCGCCCCTCCACCGCCGAACATGCCAGAGAACGGGTCGCTCGGCGCGCGCGCCTTCCGCTCCTTGATCTGCAACTCCATGTCGTAGTCCGTGCGGCTCTCGGGATCCGACAGGATCTGGAAGGAAAGAGGATTAGAGAGAGAGAGAGAGAGAGAGAGAGAGAGAGAGAAAGAGAGAGAGAGAGAGAGAGAGAGAGAGAGAGAGAGAGAGAGTGAGTGAGTGAGTGAGTGAGTGAGGAGAACAAAGAAAAGAAAGTGAGAAAGAGAAAGAGACTGAAAGAGTGAAAGAGGGATAGAACGGAAGAGAGAGAGAGAGAGAGAAAAAAAAGTGAGAAAGAGAAAGAGACTGAAAGAGTGAAAGAGGGATAGAACGGAAGAGAGAGAGAGAGAGAAAGAGAGAGAGAGAGAGAGAGAGAGAGAGAGAGAGAGAGAGAATAGAATAGAATAGACGGAGAACAACGATAGTGAGAAAAAAAAGGAGAAAGAAGGAGCTCCTACCTCGTATGCCTCGGAGATAGCCTTGAACCGGTCCCCCTCTGTGGGGTTCTTGTCTGGATGATACTTCCGAGCGAGGTCTCTGTATGCCTTCTTCAACTCTTCTTCCGTGGCTGTTCGCGAGACCCCGAGGGTGTCATAATGGGTCATCTGGAAAGGGTAATTTGACGTAATTTCATAGACTCGCATAAAGAGGGAGGAAAAGATAAGAGAATATATATCGCGTTAGGTGTCTTTGATGAACCAGGTAGAATTTCGCTTGAGCGAATGGGAATGTTTTTGACATAACACACACACAGCAAGAGAGTACAATGGTTGACGATCGATCGACTCTATCGTCTCTCTCTCTCCTCGCTCTCTCTCTCTCTCTCTCTCTCTCTCTCTCTCTCTCTCTCTTCGTAACTCGACTAATGTTTGCTTTCGATTACTTGTGCGATTATTCGGTAAATTGCAATTGTTTCGGAGACGACTCTCGATATCTCCTGGTGGGCATTTAAAAGCAAAGGGTATAATAAAACCGAAGACAGAGGGGGGAGGGGAGATTCGGAATCCTAGGGCCACTGGCGCTGGCATCATAGGAACCGTATTACATGGGCCGGGTCATCAGTAAGGACTACAATATACGAGACGATGGTAACATGGTCGTATCAGTTAATTGATATCTAACAGACTTGAAATAACTGTTCTTTTGTTGTTTCGTTTGTTTGTTTTGGTCTGCGAATACTCGCTGTCTACTGTGACATAACGCTCTTCGCGTGACACAACGATTATGAAATCAATATCGCAGGCGGCAACCTCGCGTGGGGGTGCGATGCGCGGAATGCATTATTTAGTTTTGTTGTTTGTTTGAAGTGTTTGTTGCGGTATTTCACTTTGTATATAAAGTTCGTGTTGTTAGTGAGCGAGCCTTATTCACGATGGCGCGTCGTGACCACATGTCCGGAGCCGAATACCTGGCGTCCATCTACGGAACTGAGAAGGATAAGGTCGGTTTGATAACTTTGCAATTGCCTATCACCATACGTACATTATGCAACAATGTATTATCATATAAGTTTGGTTTCAGGTTAACTGCTCGTTCTACTTCAAGATTGGAGCATGCCGACACGGTTCGAAATGCTCCCGCACTCACATTATGCCCACCTTCTCGCAGACGGTCGGTGGTTCCGTCAAACTATAATTACGTTTAACAAAAACAAAACGATGACATTATTGTAATACAATCTTGCACTGTGCGAATTTCAGGTTCTGCTGAAGAACCTCTACCACAACCCCGTCGTTGATGTGCGCCAGGCCGACGCCTTCTCCAAGGTTTGTGTTTTGTTTAATTCTAATCATAGTTTCACAACAAATTAATCGTTTATATGAACGCTTCATTTATCACATTTTATTCGTTCAGGTTGGAGAAAAGAACAAGGAGGAGCAGGCGTACTTTGACGACTTCTTCGAGGAAATCTTCGTCGAGCTCAACGAGAAGTGGGATCATTGTTTACATTTCGTGGTTGAATATTTATTTACAGGTACGGAGAGATCGAGGAGATGAACGTGTGCGACAACATTGGCGAGCACATGATCGGCAACGTCTACGTCAAGTTCTACAGGGAGGAGGACGCTGACAAGTGCGTCCAGGGACTCTCCAACCGCTGGTAAGATTTTTTTGTATATGTAGGCAATGTGTTATGTTCGGAAATATATTGAATTTTTGTTGAGGTTCAACGGCGACGCTGTGTGGCCGGAGCTGTCGCCGGTGACGGACTTCCGTGAGGCGTGCTGCAGGTGAGCATCCACAGGCTGTGATTGGACAAATAGATAAGCCTGCTCTCGTATCCAGGCAGTACGAGCTGGGCGGCTGCACCAAGGGCGCCTTCTGCAACTTCATGCACCTCAAGCCCATCTCGTCCGACCTCCGTCGCAAGCTGTATGGAGGCCGCGGTGGAGGCGGCGGCGGCGGTGGCGGCCGTCGCGGTCCTTCCCCCGTTCCCAGGAGACGGTGAGTATGTTTTATACTGGTTACTAAAATGTTTGTTGTGCTGAAGGAGTAGCGGTGCGTGTTGGTTTCTGGTTAAGTAGGTTGTGTTTATAGCGAGAGGTACGACCGCGACAGGGAGCGTCGCGACGACAGGCGTGGAGGGGACCGCGACCGCCGCCGCTAGACAAGGCACGGCACGTGTCTGCTGCCGCCTCGTATGTTATCTCATTCATCTATTGTTCACCCACCATTCACTGCGGTTTGTCTCCCCGGACTGACCCGAGACCCCTCTTCCTGTTAATTGTTACCGTATACCGTACACTCGCGCGGCGTATCTCATTCGTGTAACTGTTTCACATGTTGTTATCCTCTCCGCTGATACTCGAGTAAATGGGATGTGTATGGCGTGTGTGTTTTGTGATTTTGTTTGACGACGGTCGCATTGGGTCGCATGCGTTCCGGTCGTATCTGTTTCAATAGGAATATAGTTCGGTGAAATGGAAGAGTCAGGAGGCACCATGTTGCCGGAAAAGTTGCTGAACATGTTGCGGCACGGCAGCAACGAGTTGATGGTGAGTGTTGTGTGGTCTCACATACAAACATGGTAGTTGTCTAATACATGCGTTCAGATCCTTGCCGATTTTGACTACACTCTTTCGAAGCGGGAGGAGGGCGGGCGGAGATGCGCCATCGCACACGAGTCACTCAGCAGGGAGAGGCGGTGTGCGAGTGGGAGGACACTCGGAGAGGAGGTGGGCGGCAGGGCGGGGCATTGGTCAATGCATGTACAGCACGACACGATGAATGCGCGGTTCGAGGCGAAGCTGTCACATGTGAAGGGGGAGGGGGAGAGGGACAGGGTGTTGACGGAGTGGTGGAGGACGTCGCACGCATACATGGTGGAGACGGGGCTGCGCAGGGAGCAGCTGCGCCACGAGGTGGATTGCTCCACACTCGCCATCAGGTGCGCCGTCCACGAGTGTCCCCGTACTGGTGTGTGCATGCAGACCCGAGATGGTTGGCCTGCTGCTAGTGGCGGCTGGAAAGGGAGTGCCGGTGGTGGTGCTGTCTGCCGGCATCACAGATGTCATCCAAGCCGTCTTCGACAGACACTTGCCTGGGCACAGCCAATCCTACAGGGTCATCTCCAACTCGATGTACTTTAACGAGAAGGTGTGTTGGTTAGCGTTTGACTGTTTGCACTTTTCAATGAGGTTGACGTGAGATGGGTAGCAAATGATGTGATGATCATGACGTGGTTGTTTGTAGGACGTGTTGGTGGGATTCACTGACCCGCCCCTACACTCGCTCAACAAGTGGCTGGCTGTGGACGAGGAGACGTGAGTTCATGTAGATTCTATGAAACCATATTCTTGTTTAGGCGTGCGTGGGTATCGTCCCGTGCCCACTGTGTGTTGCTTGGAGACGAGCCGAGTGATGTGAGGATGGCAGATGCCTTTCCCCATCTCAAAGACTGTTGGACGGTCGGCATCGATGAGAAAGGAGAGGTGAGTATATTAGATGTATCGATTCTTCCGAATTTAGCACGCACTTGATTATGTCGATTGTAAAGATAGTGGTCGTAAAATATGAGTATGATTTGTGTGGCTCTGGTACTTTGTCGAGCAGTTCGTTAGTGATTATTTATTGATATCTACTGATAGAGGGTGCACACACTTTCTACTCGGGAACTTGGGTGGTCTCGCGTAAGTGTGTTTTTTTTTCAGGTGAACAAGCGTGGTATGTGTGGTTTGTTCGATCAAGTCGTCTCGGCAGCCGACCTGCCTGCGTGGGTCGACGAGTTCTGCACACTCCTCTAGCCGGGACTTTATTCTTATCTCCTCTACTATACAGTTGCTCTCCAAGGGTCGAACGCCAGCATTTCCAGTAGCCATTCGTTCATTGACATATGCTTATCTCTCCAATATCCCATATGTCCAGGTCATGAATTATCTAGCCCCGTTTTTTGTTACAGTATGTGATGTTCAATTTCAACGAATTGATAAAGAATTCATTACCATACTGTTTTTGTGCGTCTCTTGCCTGCAGAGCAGTTGCAATCCGTTGACTCTCGGATGTCATATTTTCTGTCTGTTTTGTGGCATTATACCTCGAGGCGATGTACTAGTAAACGAATAAGTGTGTAATAGAATGAGAGAGAATGCAAGTAATAGTGCTGTGGCGGGTGAGATAGTGAGAGATACAAACACACACAAAGAAGAACTGCGATTGTCTGCCCGCGAATCGCATTGATCTGCGCCCTGCTGCCAGCTGGTATTCACTAGACTATTCAAATCTGAGCTGTCGCAATTGTTATTTGCATCTTGATTGGTGATTGGAGATTGGGTGCGAGTTGTGGTCATTACTGGCTGCAGGCGGGTGGATGCGCGGGTTGGGCAAGGCAGCGGCCACCGCTGCTCTCGCCACCACATCCCTCCACTCACTGCGCGTCTCGCAACGAAGGCTTTTCGCCGTCACTCCCCTCTTCCGAGGTATGCCCCCTTTCCTTCTCCTACTGCTTGCTCATTATGCTTGCTATTGGGTAGTGGTGGTTCTGCTGATATTTTGAAACCTGTACTAGTTCTAGTTGCATGTTTCTGTTTCGTTCAGTAGAAAGTGTTTGATAGTGTGTGATAAGAGCGCGGGACGTGGGGTCATTCTGATGCTTTTTCATCCAGGGAATGCCCTTGTCCCTATCTCTCGGCAGGGACAGGACAGTAGTCAATGGTCGTAAATTCTCAGTGAGTTTCGTACTATGATTGAAGATGAGAGAGGGTGGGGAGACGGTTATAGATAGATGGAAGCGTGATAATCGTGTGTAGATAGTGGGATCCCGCCCGGTCTGGTCCCAGGCGGAGGGGTATAAGAGGCTGAGGCTGAGGCGGACGGACCATTCTGCCTATTGGCCACCCGAATTCCACATTTGAATTCATCATCCGAAATGAGCTCGACCGGCCTCATTCCCGTCGCTCTCATCGCAGCGAACAGTGGGTTTCGGGTTTTGTCATTTTGTCTCAGCGGGTTGTGTTCGCTTCGCTAAAAGGAGTTGTCTGCATGTGGCAGAGAGACACTGTTGCCGCCAGCCGCTGGTTAGTGCGGAGTGGTGGTGGTGGGGGCTGGTAGGAAGTGGCAAGGTCGTGTGGCTCTTGTCCACTCGACCGTGAGTGAGTGGCCAGACTAGTAGTGCGTATAATAATTGCCGTCTCGCACTTTTTGACGTTGATCGAGATTGAATCACGTCTTTTTTGAGTGACTGCGACGACACTCGAACTTTGGAAACTTTGAAAACTTGGTCGCTGTTATTCGAAACTAGTTGAGTGATTGCACGCGTATAAAAGACAAGAGGAGATGTGCGTCTGGGAGCCGCCTGTCTGTTCGGCATATTCCATCTGTTGGCGAGTGTGATTAGACGAGAGAGAGAGAGAGAGAGAGAGAGAGAGAGAGAGGTGCGTTCTCCGGTTCCAGGTGATTGTTTGATCGTCGCTCGCTTTTCCACCTGCAGTCTATGCTATTTGCTCTTCTCATATGCAGTGGTCCTGGTCCGTGTATCAAAAACACAGACGTCAAACATTGCAACGCGAGTGGCGGAGTCGCGCGGAGTCGCGCGGAGGCGGCTGAGGACGAGCAGTTTCCAGACAGTGGCGTGGTATCACGAGCACTGAAAGGAATCGGGTAGCTTATCAGAGATCATAACGGGCGTTGATTGCTGCTAGTGTAGACGAGTGCGCAAAGATTGAATGGGATAGTGAGAGAGTAGTGTCATGCGCGCGCTGTTACACAGTGCAGTCGGAGAGAAAGCGCTTCCATTGCTCCACCCGATTTATGAAAAATGCCTGCATGTCTGCCTGCTCGTTTTTACATTTCTTTCGCCCGCGCCCTTTCCTTTCCCGTTTCACTGCCTGGCTCCACTTGTCGATTACGGAACGAGGAGGGATTACACCTTTGAATTGATGAGACCTCGGATGATTTCACACTCACTTTTTGTGATGTCGAAGCTGTCTGGTTGTGTCCCTGATTGGTTGCTCGTGTTCTGATGCTTGTGTGTTTGCAGTGCCTGAGACTATCTCTTCCACCCCGTCTGTCAGCGACTCTGTGCCCTTCTCCACAGTCGACATCCCCCACAACACAGACATGACCAAGCTGAGCGCGTTCGAGAACATCCTCAACCTCCCCCAGGTGAGTGTCCCCCCTCTCTGTCCCCTCTCACCCCTCCCTCTAGGTGCGCGTGAAGAACCGCAGTGTGGTGGAGGCGAAGCTGCGGGACATGGTGGGAGACGGGTCGGACAAGTTCATGGTCATCACCGACTTTGACTACACTCTGTCGCGTGCCAAGGACGCGGACGGCTCTCGCTGCTGGACCACCCACGGAGTGTTCGACAACGAGGCCGACCGCGTGTCCGCCAACCTCTCGCAGAAGTTCAAGGACCTCAAGGACAAGTTCTACCCCATCGAGTTCGACCCGAACATGAGCAACGAGGAGAAGACGCCCTACATGGAGGAGTGGTGAGTGGGCGGAAAGGGAGGGGGGCGGGGCTGAATGAGGCTGTTTCAGGTGGAACACGTCGCACGGATACATTATCGAGGCCAAGTTCACGAAGGGACTCATCAACGAGTTTGTCAAGGACAGCAAGATCAAGCTGAGGTATGTGGAGAGGCAGGGGAGGAAAGAGGAGAGAGAGAGAGAGAGAGAGAGAGAGAAAGAAAGAGAGAGAGAGAGAGAGAGAGAGAGTCATTGGTGCATGTTCAGGGACGGTTCTACGTCGATGATGTCCGAGCTCAAGTCGAAGAACGTTCCCTTCGTGGTCTTCTCGGCCGGTCTGGGCAACATCATCGAGATGTTCTTTGATCAGCGCCTCGGAGAGGTCCCCTCCAACGTCCACATCATATCCAACATGATGCAGTTCAACGACAAGGTATGTGTATTGATTGATTTATCGATTGCTATTTGCTTCGTCTAGGAGGAGGTGGTGTCGTTCTCGGAGCCGCTGATCCACACGTTCTGCAAGAATGCGTCGGTGATCAAGAAGGAGGCGGGCTTCTTCCACGAGATCTCATCGAGGACGAATGTGATGCTGCTGGGAGACTCGCTGGGAGACCTGCACATGGATGTGGGAGTGGAGAGGGACGGACACACACTCAAGATCGGGTTCCTCAACTTCCAGGTGAGAGAGGGGGAGGGAGAGAGGAGAGATGTGAGTGTGGTGTTGCAGGTTGACGCCCTGCTTGACACGTACCTCGACGGATACGACATTGTGCTGATCGACGACCAGTCGATGACTGTGCCCAACCTCATCCAACAAGCCGTCACCGCCGCCAGGCAATAGACGCCCCGCCCCCACAAGCCCCGCCCACTCACAGCCTGACTGTACATAGCATAGCCGATTACACACCCACTGACCCGCGTAGACTACTGACCAGCGCTAGTATCTAGTGTTTATTTTTTGAGTGAGAGACGAGTCGAATGATGCAAGCATTGATTCACTTGTATATGGTATTTCAATTTTGGCATATAGCCTCTCCCAGGTGATGTAGTCTCGACGGTGAGACTGTCTATTGAACAGAGATATACTCGGTGCGACATCGAGCGATGTTTAATAAATATAATTTGATATTTGTTACTTGTGAAACTAATGATTGATTATTATTTCTAGTGCCAGATCCTCGTCTCAGCAGGGTTGTAGGACTGAGTAGTGAAAGAAGAGGAAAGAGAAGATACTGTTGAATATGCGAGTATTAATATGAAGTTTCGACTGAGTGATAGAGAAGGTAGATCATCGGCGAATAAAAACTGGAGCATTGGCGGAACATAATCCACGTACACCTCTTTCATCTCTTCCTCCCCCTCCCTTCTGTTTATTCTATCCCCCCTCTCACTGGAGGGGCGGGGCATGCTAATGTGAGTTGGTCTGATTGGTCTCGATGTGAAGAAATGACGGCGACCAGTGGGCATTCGTTGTTTTGTCGCACCTGCCGAGCGGTCGCATGCCTTCACTCTCTGCCCATCCGAGGATCTACCAAGTCATCACGGTACATCTCACACCTACCTCTTCTTTTATCGTCTAGTCACCACTCTTCCATCATCTTTCCTCATCACTACCTCGTCTCCCTTTGCCATCGAATCTTTGCTCTCGAATGAGAGGATCTATCAGTCTTGCCCAACTCTCTCTTTCTACCCCCTGCCTCTCGCACGATTCCTGGCGGCCCGGCTGGTAATCAAACTTGGCGCCTTAGGGAATACTCGAGTTTCATCATAACTTTGCCCTCGAATGAGAGGATCTATCAGTCTTCGTCACCTCTCTCTTTCTACCCCCTGCCTCTCGCACGATTCCTGGCGGCCCGGCTGGTAATCAAACTTGGCGCCTTAGGGAATACTCGAGTTTCATCATAACTTTGCCCTCGAATGAGAGGATCTATCAGTCTTGCCCACCTCTCTCTTTCTACCCCCTGCCTCTCGCACGATTCCTGGCGGTCCGGCTGGTAATCAAACTTGGCGCCTTAGGGAATACTCGAGTTTCATCATAACTTTGCCCTCGAATGAGAGGATCTATCAGTCTTGCCCACCTCTCTCTTTCTACCCCCTGCCTCTCGCACGATTCCTGGCGGCCCGGCTGGTAATCAAATTTGGCGCCTTAGGGAATACTCGAGTTTCATCATATAGTCGCCGCATGGTGGATAGTTTCTGTTATTGCCAGCCGGGGTCAGTTGGCGAAACTCAGTTTCGAGCGAGAGAGGCCAGACAGCGCGGGCAAATGGTCGAGTGTCGCGCGGCCTCTTTGATTCGCATGCCGGCTTCTTTGATCAATATTATCGTTTGAAAGCGCGCGCTTGGGTCTCCTCACGACTAGAAGGTAGATCGAATGCGACTCGAGGGTAGATCGATTTTCTACCGTAATCTGGCGAACTATCTCCCAGAATAATATTATAACTTTGCCCTCGAATGAGAGGATCTATCAGTCTTCCTCACCTCTCTCTTTCTACCCCCTGCCTCTCGCACAACTCCTGGCGGCCCGGCTGGTAATCAAACTTGGCGCCTTAGGGAATACTCGAGTTTCATCATAACTTTGCCCTCGAATGAGAGGATCTATCAGTCCACACCTCTCTCTTTCTACCCCCTGCCTCTCGCACGATTCCTGGCGGCCCGGCTGGTAATCAAACTTGGCGCCTTAGGGAATACTCGAGTTTCATCATAACTTTGCCCTCGAATGAGAGGATCTATCAGTCTTGCCCACCTCTCTCTTTCTACCCCCTGCCTCTCGCACGATTCCTGGCGGCCCGGCTGGTAATCAAACTTGGCGCCTTAGGGAATACTCGAGTTTCATCATAACTTTGCCCTCGAATGAGAGGATCTATCAGTCCACACCTCTCTCTTTCTACCCCCTGCCTCTCGCACGATTCCTGGCGGCCCGGCTGGTAATCAAACTTGGCGCCTTAGGGAATACTCGAGTTTCAT
>CAWZYM010000024.1:92500-133795 GCA_963966185.1 Rhabditoides inermis | reverse complement strand
GTGTATAGATGTGAACATTCAAAGAACACAACACTCGAAATAATACTTTAATAATTGACTCATTTGTTCAAATATTAACATTCTAATGCACGTTGTGATGCTGCGCATTGGTAATGTACAGGAAAGCAGGCAACCGACAATACACGTGTGAGATATGTGGGGAGAATGCAAGACGGGGGAGAAGGGATGAGGGCAAGACTCGGCAATGGAGCGCGCACAACTCTAATCGATCATCTACCGGGCTTGAGCGAGCAAGACGCAATCGACGGTCCTGGAACCTGGAAATGCCAGAAAAGGGTAGACGCAGCACATATTAGGACGAAAATGAGTCTAGTGGCTTAGTAGGTGAGGCTGGGAAGAAGGGTCTGAGTGCGGTTGTTGGTGTTCTTTGCGAACAGGCTGACGTAAACGAGAGTGCAGCAGGTGAGCGCAGCCGACGTGTAGAACGCGTACCTAAATTAATACGATTGACCAAGTACGGATGTAATAGGTATGATGAGTGAACTGACGTGAAGTGGTAGTGCTCGACAAGGTGAGAGGCGTAGATGGGCAGGATGAAGTGCACCATCCACTGAGCCATGGAAGCCAGTCCGGTGGCCTTGCCGAGGTCAGTCGTCTCCACAGCGCTAAACATTGATCAATGTTGCGTGTTATACGAATGATTGTTTCGCAAATTCGCAATTTTGGGTTGTCCAGAATCCCATGTGTGGATTGGAATGGGATTTATTCTACAGAACAAGTTCCCTTGAATCGATTCGGTTGGATCATACTACAATAGTCGCTTCACAGTTTAATCGGCTATGCAACCAGCGGCCAGCGAACCAGCGGCAATGCTGGGAGACCAGTTTGCATCTGGGGTCTGGCGCATCACGCGTTTTTAAGTATGTGCGCAAAGTCGCAAGCGCAATACCCTATTCTACGCTAGTGGCAATGAGCCCTAGAAATATACATTTTGTTGAACGTATATAGATGCGGCTTGGAATTGGAAATATTGCATGGACGGTGCCTGCTATATTGATCATTTTCAGTAATAGATAGCGATCAAGGTCAGTGTGCGCGTGCGCGAGCGGTATACATGAGAGCTATGGAAAGATTACCTGGTGATCTGGGTGCTGGATTCGGCGTAAGCGACGGCGTATCCTGCAGTCTGGACGGCAGTGATGACGAGCAGCTGCTCGAAGGTGGTGGTGAAGGAGACAGCGACGTAAGCAGCGACGAGCGAGACGAGAGAAAGCTGGAGCAGGGCGCGAGGAGACACGCGGCGCTGCAGAACAGGAAGCACGAGGAACTGGACGACCAGCAGAGACACGGCCATAGTGAGCAGCACGTAGGCAGAGTCGTTGGCGTTGTGCATGTAGGCGCGGAGAAGGAAGTTGCGAGCGATCATCTCGTAGCACACGTACGAGGCGACCACCAAACCGCGGATGGTGAGACCCTCGCGCAGAGCCGGGTTGCGGGTGATCATATGGAAGTAGTCCTATAAACATGCACTTAACGATTGATTCTTTTTTCACGGTGTACCTGAGGGCGCATGCGGGCCGAAGCGAGCTTGGGGATTCCGTGGGTGGTGGGTAGAAGGAACATGAGAATGGGCATCAGACACGCGCACATAGCCACTCCGCAAATGAACTGCGACGTGCGGAGGGTGGTGTAAGCAGCGACCTTACTTCCGACAATCGGTCCGAAGAACATGGCGATAGCCTGCAATTATATTAAAATTTAAAATCAGTATTAAAATTACGCATTCGATAAGAATCAGTTGAATTTTACCTGGGGCACAGTAAGCTTCATGAGAGCTCCGGTGCGCTCCCTCTCAGTGGTGACAGTGGCCAGGTACATCTCGGCAGTTCCGTCCAGCTGGTATCCGATACGCAGAATCTAGAAAGGATGTGTTCTGTTTTATCTATAATTACACTATATACTTACTTACCTGGAGGAAGAAGAATCCATACCACGAATGGGCAAGAGAAATACCAGAATAATAAATGGAGGTGCAAATGCAAGAAATGATGAACATCGTCTTGGGTCCGCTGTTGTCAGCAATCTAAATGCGAAATGTCTAACTAAGTTTCCAGTTAGGGAAGTATCTCACCTGTCCGAACCACAGGGCTCCGAGTGCATTGCAGAGCGATCCGAAAGCCTGGATGTATCCCAGGTCGACAATGGTCATCACCTCTGTAGTATCCCATTGAAGGAAGGAAAGAAGCGTGGTCGTCCATTGAGTTCCCATGTGCCACACTCCGAAGATGAGGCACAGAACGAACATGACGCGCTGCTTCTTTTCCACGAACGACATGGTGACGGAGTTGTTCGTCTACAGATTATGCAGAATGTAAGGATGTGCGCAGCAGACGAATATGACGGCGATAATCTCTGTTCGGGTTGCAACAGACCGGGCCGAGCGATGATTGGGGTGCAAGTTGTGTGTGGACGGGATACGCGCCGCCCATTTCATCCACACTATTTTTCTCTGCACTCTCCGCACAGACCGCGATAACGATGCATCTATAGCAGCCCGAACCTGTATCATCACTCGATCTCCCTCTCTGCTGTGCTATAGCCCCGATATCTCTCCCTGTCTCTCTTCTCTCTTTCATCTCTGCCTCGCCGTCTCGGTCAGTTTCTTTAGTGGATGTGTCCAGCGGCAAACCGGTTGTTGGCGGCGTGTGCAGGGGTTGTTGTACCCTTGAACACCTATGCTATAGAATATATGGAATCATCGGGGAAATAAGAATGAGACACCACCGAGACATTAACAAGTTTTATCAGCTTGAGACTATTATGCATGGGTTCAATTCATTATTGCACATACCACACAGTACGTGACGTTTACTCTCTTACAATAGATATATGAACGCGATGTTTGAGAATGTATTTTAATACTACTCCAGTTTTCCGTCTAGTGTAAGAATAGTTGGAGTGGGCCTCATGAAACTGCACTTGTAATGAAGGAGGGGGATTGCAGAAACTGCAACTGCTGCAGCTGTGTGGCAGAGCATAGATGCTTCGTTTTCGTCGACGTAGTATCCCGTCAGCAAAGGAACCATTCCTGTGGCCAACAATTGCGAGACTCTTGTTAGAGCTGCAGCGCGTCCCATGTCCTGCTTTCCGACAGTCGACAACACCTGCAGTATTTATATATTTCTGGAAAGCTTCTTTTGTGTGCTTACTTGAGACATCAGTTCACCAAGACAGATGGATACTCCAAATATCTGGATGGGCATTCCTAGAAGCACGGCAGTCTGGTCGACAACGTTTCCCTGTAGTAGGTACGAGGAGGCGAGAAGTCCGAATGCGAGCTGCAACACTCTCTGCGGCGCTAGGCGTGCTTGAAGCCAGGGTAGAAGGAAGACGTGAACTGCCACTGTCGTTCCGCCCAGAATCAGTACCTATAATTATTTTTATTATGTGAATTATTTGCGTTTAAACATACGAGTAGCTGCGTTGCGTTGTGTGGATTATTCAGAATAGTGGACGTGAGTTGCATGCGAACAACTTGATCATACGCACAGTAAGGGCCAGTGACCATCTAAATAAGAGTTATATGTCTAAATGAAAATGTTTCATTTATACCTACCATGAGCAGCAACAAGCACCAGCGAGTTCGTTCGTTGTTCAACAGTGTTGTGTACGCATTGAGAGTTGGCATTCGAAGCGATTTCTTCTCTGAATAGATTGAATGTACGAAGCTGTAGTGTGGTTTCAACGAAAGCGTCACCTTCCAAATTGTCTGGAATGAATTTCCACACCAGTGGGGCAATCAAAACGAAGTGAAGAAATCCGCATATGATTTGCGCCTCTTCAGGATTGAAAGTAACCATGAAAAATACCTACAATATGTGATTTTATATCAAGTGATATTGCTTGTATATACCTGGAGCGCAATGTATGGCCCTGCCGCGAATGCGATACTGAGTGGGACAGCGAGTCGTGTGATGAGACGAGTGCGGTTTTTGGAATCTCCGTCTTCTCCTTCCAGATATACAATACACGCATCAACTACCATCGGTAAGTTGTTCATCAATAGAAGAGACTGTATAGCCATATACGCGTGAAAATTGGTGATACGACTGGCCACGATCTGAACGAATAGTATCTGAATACGCAATGAATATTTTATTTATTCTGATTTACCTGATAAAGCGCGGTGACTGTCGTGCAAATGAGTCCTGTCCTGCGAAGTCCTTGTGATTCAATCTTTAAAAAATATTTCTTTATTAGTTTCATTGTTAACTTAAGGTAAACTTACCAATTGGGCGACCAGAAAACTGCCGATAAGAATGAATCCTGATCCTACTGCATTGAGTATGAGGATCTCGAAAACGCTTGGCTTAGGCTGCAGCTGCCATAAAGCGAAAGGAACTAGCACGCGGCACCACTGATCGAACGTGTGCCACAGTCCGAATAGAAATAGTAAAGCCGCTTCAAGCCGCGTTCTTTCTCGCCTGTTCATTCCCATCGCACCTGGAAATGTGTGAATCTGATGCATACCACACACGTAAGCGAAGCACGAAACACGAATGCTAGGACGGGATATGATACTAGGGACGACCAATGTGTGTCTTTAATGTCCTTCCGCCTAAAGCGTTGTCCTCTGTGCATACATGTATTTGTCTGCTTCAAGACTGTCTCCGGTTAGGGTTGTATCTCGCTGCGACATCTCACTCTGCGCTCTCTTCTCGATCAAATAGTCTCGCGCATGCATACAACGTGCCGCTGGATACTAGTCCTGGTCACGTAATAGAGGCTATTTAGAATAGTCTCGAAAAGAGGAGATTCAAGTATTCACGGATACAAAATGATTATGAACGTATAGTAAAATAGTCAAAATTTCGACTATTCGTGGCAAACTGAAATGCAACAATGATGTGGCTGGTGTGATTGGTCTGCGCGAGAAGCTCATACACTCCCGTCGCCACTCCCATTTTCAGCTGAGTCAATATCCGCCTTTGACTGTGACAATGTGCGTGGATATTGCGATCAGGAAGAATATACGAATTGAAACGACACACGCTGACGTGTGTCAATGTATGCATTATGCAATGTTGTATTTTCGACATGCTGTTAAACACATCAGTGTCAATTATGCGTCAAAATATATCTTGACTTACATGCGTTATGCTATGCTGTGATTGTGAATACGGATTATGCTACGTCAGCATAGCAAGAGCTGCTTTTCGATAGCTGTTGCGCATTCCGGTCGGATACACACAACACACATAACTAGATGAATACTTTTATGCGGTTGTATAACCAGTTGACGGGACATACATAATGAGAAAGTTGGCATGAGGCCTATAACTAATCGTCATGTGTTTGAGGAGGAATGGACCTGAAGGCGCAGGAGGCTGCACTTCGTGCTGGTCCGGACGTTGTGGTGGCTACACCCGGACGACTCATTGATCATCTCTCCAACGCGCCCTCGTTCACTCTTAGCACCATTGAGGTGCGTTGGACAGAGTGGAGTATCAGAGACAGTCTTGTTGCAGGTGCTTGTTCTCGATGAGGCTGATCGCATGCTCGACGAGGCATTTGCCGAGCAGATGAATGAGATCATCAAGCAGTGCGCTGCCAGCAGACAGACGCTTCTCTTTTCTGCCACCATGACTGATAAGGTGAGAGTGGAGGTGAAGAGGAGAATTGAATGAATGCATACTTTGAGGTTGACGAGCTGGCGACGATGTCGCTTCGCAAGCCGGTGCGCATCTTCATGAACGAGAACACGGAGACTGCGAGCCGCCTGCGACAAGAGTTTGTGCGCATTCGCGTCAACCGCGACGGAGACAGGGAGGCCATCGTTGCCGCCCTCGTCACTAGGACCTTCCAGGTGGATTACTTTATCGTCATACTTCTATCAGGATCGCAACGTATGTGTTTCAGGAGAGCACCATCGTGTTTGTGCGCACGAAGCGCGACTGTCAGCGTCTGCAGATTGTGCTGGGTCTGCTGGGAGTTAAGGTCGGCCAGATGCACTCGAACCTCTCGCAGACGATGCGTATCGAGGCGCTAGCCAAGTTCAAGCGCAGGGAGATTGACGTGCTCGTCTCGACCGACCTCGCGTCTCGCGGTCTCGACATTGACGGAGTGCAGACTGTGATCAACATGAACATGCCACCCACTCTCAAAACATACATCCACCGTATCGGACGTACCGCGCGTGCCGGAAAGGCTGGAAGGGCCATCTCGCTGGTAGGAGAGGACGACAGGAAACTGCTCAAGGACATTGTCAACACCAACCCCGACAGGACACTGAAGCAGCGTGTCGTTGCCCCAGAAGTCATCGAGGCGTACAGCCAGAGGGTGGAGAGTCTAGAGGAGTCTATCAAGGAGATCGAGGAAGAGGAGAAGGCGGACAGGTGAGTGAAGAGATGGAGGGGGAGAGTGACATGGTGTGTTGTTACAGGGCGATGCGCATTGCCGAGGCTGAGATGAAGAAGACGGAAGAGAAGCTGGAGACGGGCACACACGAGAGGGAGGGAAGGAAGTGGATCGGAGACGAGGACAAGAAGAAGGAGACGCCCCTCGACAAGATGGCCAAGAGGAAGCTCAAGATGAAACAGAAGAGGGAGGAGGCCAAGAAGGCGCCCAAGACGGTCGGTCCTGGTTGACGGTGATTGATTGGTGATTGGTTGTTTTAGGATGAGGAGAGAACTGCTGAACGCATCGCAGACTTCCAGGCTCGTGAGGCGAAGAGAGGCAGAAGGGTAGGTATACTAATAATAATTTATACGGTTTTTAAGAACACGTGAAATACAATAATGTAAAGAGAGATGGTAATATATCTCTTACATTTAACTTGTAAGTATCATTATTGTGTTTTGCAGAACCAGCGTCTGCGTGTGTTCAACGAGGACAGTGTGGATGCTCGTCGGGCGAACGAAGCTGCCAAGGGCAAGACAGGCAAGGGCAAGAAGAGCTCGTTCACTGCTGCTCTCGCTGGCATCTCTCAGTCTCAAGTCAAGAAGGCCAGACACGGGTGAGTCTTGAGTTTGTATACTCCAGTATACTCAAGTTTTTTTTTTAAAGTTTCTTCCATTTTCATCATTATATGGTCTCTGTCCTGTTTGTTTTTGAGAAGAAACAGGGTGATGATCAGATACATAAAGAGAGAAGACATTTAATGTATTGGCATGTTTACGTGTTTTGTTGTCTAGGAGAGGAGAGTGGAGTGTTTGTGTGATGGAAGATGGAATGGGAAAGGAAGAAGGGAAATTAAATACGATTGTCTTGTGAAAGAATGAACATAAACGAATCAGGTAAAAATGGCATGTTGCAGTCCGGACGATCTGGATTTCAAGAAGAAGAAGGTGGGCCACAAGAAGAGGACGGCCGCTGCCAAGGGAAAGGGCAAGTTCGGAAACGGGAACAAGTTTGCTGGCAAGGGAAAGAAGTAAAGTACTCAACTATTAGAGAAAAACACATGTATTCTCGTTAGTTTCACATTCGTTTGTTAAGAGTTTACACATGTTCAGTAATCGTTATTATTGTCGCACCATTGACCTGATGGTTTTGTTATGTTCTGTTATCGTCGGCTCCATTTTTCTGCCAGATGCCGCGCGTCGGTTTCGGTGTTGTTGATGTTGTTGAGTTTGTTGGGTGGTACTACTGAGAATAAACGATGCAAGCGTGTGTCTCTACTCTCTACGTGTCTGTGCCGGCGATCAGCTGACAGCATCTGTCTCTCTCGTCTCTGCCCACTGCCCTCAATGGCAGCCTCGCCTTCCCGCCGAAAGGGAAACCGGTGGTTCATCATCAGATCAGCTGATGTCATTGTCTCAACGGTGTGGCGAGGTCACTTGTCGGCAGTCTCACCTGCGACCGCCGCCATCCCGTGACTTGCCCTTGTTGCCCCTGACAGATTGTCATTGTCCGATTGTTGCGAATAATGAGAGCCAGCCCGCCCTCTGGGCTACGCGATCCCCATAACCCTCTCACAACCCGGCCCGGTCTACCCGCTGCCAGCTGTCGCGGATATGGTTTCCCGCAGCACCCTTCATTACCCTACCGCTATTCCGTTTACACACCTTTTTCATATTCTTTATCCGCTTTCTGACAGTGTGGCCTACATTTGCGGGAGATGGAGGTTGCGTAGAGTACGAATGATAATTACGATGCGATGAATGATTGTAATTGTAGCATACATAGGCACGCGATGCATGTTGCTAGCCGACCATGGTAGGTTAAGAGAGTCACAGTCACTATACTCCCTACAATTCTGAATTCATAGGCTATACGTTTCACGATGTTGCGTATATTTGAGTTGCTTTCTTATTCTGCCATCGTGACGTATGAGAGAGAATCGATGCGGAGCAGTGTGGAGCAGGAGAGAATGCGGTAGGGATTGTGTGGAGAAGGGAGGGGGAGGGAATGAGGAGCAGGGTGGAGGAGTGAGAGAGAGGAGAGAGTGTGTGGGGGAAGGGGAGCGGTAGAGATGCGAGAGAGCGGATGGGATAGAGTGTACGCATTATGCGTATTGGAGGTGTTTCGAGTGTGTGGCCGGCATCTCTTGTCGACTCTTGTCTCGCCCACCCCTTTCACTTTTGGTCCGTTTTTGCTGAACTGATTGTCGTCACGTGCCGTGTGGAGAGAGAAAGAGTGAGAGAAAGCTCCAGTCAGCTGATCGGTGGTGAGAGAGCGTGCCGGAGCAGGAGAGGCACGGACGACGGGGGCGTGCCGGCAGTAGGAGAGATACGTTTCTGTTGAGTTTTGGCGTGTGCGGCACAATGCACTGTACTGCGGTCTCGCTATATAACCCGCCGCCCGCATCCGGTCCATGTCAGAACATGGCTCATTGTACTTTCACTACATTATTCACTTGTAATAGATTGTGTGGCTGCGAAGTTACATGCGGTTCCCTGTTTCGATCGTAAATCCTCATGTGTGTGAAAGTGAGCGAATTGTGTTGTGAGAGAATGATAGAATGGGTGTGAGACATGGCGGCGGGGCGCGACAAAGGACAATGTGTCTTCCCCCACTCTCACGTGTCTGTCTAAGTCGCCTTGTCGGTGTGACCTGCTGCCATTGTGGCCGCTGCTTGCCGGCTGGCAGCACGTGACCTCTGTGCATGTGCCAGCTAGTTTGCGCGGCGAAACCAGCTTGGTTGGTGAGAGAGTACCCGCCTACTCTGGCGGCGGCGAGAGAGTGAAAGAGAGGGAAGGGCTCACTGGGGACACGTGAGTGCCAGCCGAGTTTCAACGCAATCCCGTCTATTCGCTGATGTTGCGCCGTGCCGTCTATGCTTATCATCGCGTGTTGTTGCAGGGATGGCGTCGCATCGACGTCGCGACTCCGCCAGCTCCACTGACTCGTGGGCTGTCATTCAGACCGTGAGAAACGCTATCTATCTTTATCTCTCCTATCTCTTCTCTCTCCGCACTCACTTCCGATCAGCTGTTTAGTGTAGGTGTAGGTGTAGATGTGTGATGCTTGAGTGAGAGATGCGTGTGAACAGCTGATCTGGTGTACTGATGCGTGTTTTCTTTCAGCAGAGGCATTCGGAGGACGAGGGAGAGCTGATCGAGAGGCAGTCGATCCACTCGGACTTCTCCGACGACGAGAGCGAAGTGGGCAGAGAATGAGAGGGAGAGAGAGGGAAAGAGAGAGAGAGAGAGAGAGAGAGAGAGAGATGACGTTCTCTCTTTCAGTGCCAGGAGAACTGTCCCTACCACTCGGAGAGCGAGGCAGAAGAGGCGGAGGAGGAGGAGAAGAAGGAGGAGCAGGAGGAAGAGGAGGTGGATGAGGAGCCGATCGGAGAGAATGACTTCTACGAGGAGGAGGAGGAGGTTGACTCTGCCGAGGAGGCGATGCCCGATGTCTCCAGTGACGGAAGCGACATCGAGGTGCAGGAAGAGGAGGAAGACGAGGAGGAGTGCCAGGAGAACTGCCCCTATCACTCCGACTCGGAGGAGGAGGAGCAGGAGGAGGAGGAGGAGGAGGAGGAGCAGGATGAAGAAGAGGAGCAGGAGGAAGAGAAGGAGGAGGACGAGGTGTCGGTTGTGGACGAGGATGAGGTGCTGTCCGATCCCGAGGCTGCCGGCGTTATTCCCGCTGAGAAGACCAGCCGCGTCCTCGACAAACTCAGTGAGTCCACTTCCACTTTCCTTGTTCAATATGCTCGCTAAAGTCACAGTGGATCAAATTGCTCTCGGTGGTTGTCCCTGATACTGATCTGCTCTCGATGGTTGCTGCTGATTGTGCCATTCTCTGGCTCTTTGGCTCTCTGTCTCCCCCTAGCTGTCTCCCTCTCCCTCTCTCTTTCTGCCAACCGGAAAGGTGCAGCCTCGTCTCGTCGTTGCATGTTTTTGCCGGCGACTGAAGACGATGAATAGTGTTTGCCTGAGTGAGAGTGAGAGGAGAGAAAGTGAGTGCGGCAATTCAGGAGAGTAGAGGGTAGGCAAGCGAGCAAACAGTGCGTGCGACGCACTTTTGCCAGCATGTGAGAGTGAGAGTGGCGCGCGCAATCAGCTGATCGATCAGCTGATCTCAAAGCAAAATGCAGGGCGCAAAAAATGAAAGACCAGAGCTCGAAGAAAAATTGCATTTTTTTTCAGACGAGTGTCTGTTGTCGCCGTTCGAACGAACGGCTCGAAACATTGCAGAGGACGAGCTCTGGAAGTCGCTCTCTCAGGTGAGATGGGAAAGAGAATGGGAAGAATGGGAACATGAACATCGAGGGAGGAAAGGAGAGGATGGAAATGGCAACCGCTTCTTTCAGTCTGTGCGCATCACGATTGGTGCGGCTATCGCATTCTATGCGGTGATGCTCTACCTTCAACTCTCCACCTGGATCTACCACGTGCCCACTGAGCAGGTTTGTACGTTTTTTTGTACTCTCTCTAGTTCACGCATATCGTTTTCGATATCGAAAATGTAAATGTAATTGTGCTCAATTCCAATTTATTAATTTTCAGTCGCTCGCCAAGCCCGTGGAGCAGGACTGGGACCTGCAGTTCAACGTGAGTTTGAAAAAAAAGGTGTAATCTATTATCAATATCCTTGTAGCGCCCATCGTTTGCCCGTATGGTGAAGGCGCGTCCTTTTGTCCGCCCAGCAGTGGCGGCAGCGCGAACCAACATCATCCAGGTACGTTCAAAAATAGTATAACAAAACCAAATCAGTACTTAAGTACGGTTATGAAAGCTATATATCAATGATACAATATTCTTTACAAAAATAAAAAACGCAAAAAGATTAGCAGCGAGTGGTTTCGATCCACCGACCTCTGGGTTATGGGCCCAGCACGCTTCCACTGCGCCACGCTGCTGATGCGTGCAGCTGTTTTGGACCTATACCCATGCTCTTGTTGCAGGCTACGAACGCGACTCCGGAGATCGGCGATTTCTTCCGCAAGATCAACATTCCCTCCGTAGTTGGACTGGTGAGTTTGATTTTTTGTGTGATAGCAATGAGAAGTATAATCACACTTCAGAAGGCTCGCCGTGTTGACAACTATGCGCAGTCGGTGGCCTCGCTGCGCAACGCGACTCGCTTCAGCCGGCTTGTGCAGTTGACGAAGAGGCGGCAGCAGAAGAAGCAGGAGAGGAAGGTGGACACAGTCGACCTCATCCAGATGATGAAGAACGCCACCACGTCGGCGTTCCGATGCGACCGCGTCGCCCCCGTCGGCACTCCCCTCCCCTCGCTATACATCCACTCCGCTCCCACCACTCCTCTCGCACAACCACCCACCATAGTCATGCAGCGTCCCACGGTGAGGGAGAAAAGAGAGAGAGAGAGAGAGAGAGAGAGAGAGAGAGAGAGAGAGAGAGAGAAAGAGAGACGGAAAGAAGAAAGACAGGAAGTAACACCGCCCTCTGTGTTCAGGTGCAGTCGGCTTCGCGCCCGATCTTCGCCCAGCCGCCTCCTCCTCTCACCAAGAAGCACAGACACTTTGTCAAGGTGAGGTGCATTCGAACCGTGTCTCGTAACCAGATCCCCTTCTAGGTGGGCGACTCGGTGGTGCGCCGTCCCCAGCTGGTGGTGCGTTCTCAGCCGGGCAGCATCCGAGTGGTGCGCTCTCTGGAGGTGTCCGTGTTGTGGAATGAGACGTGTGTGTTGGGAGATGCTCCCCTCATTCATCCCTGTCCCTCCCTCGTCCCTCCCTCGCCCACCGACCACCGACTCAGGGGAGATCCCGCATCCATCGACGAGGTATGTTGATAGTGAGGTGGAGAAATAACTTCTGACTGCTTTTCAGGTATGTGTGTTTGTGAGCGTGCTGGGTCCGGTGCCTCCCCCCGTTCGCCCCACCCGTCTCCCCCGACACACTGCGCGAGCCATATACAGCATGATCAACAAGCACAGCGATCGCAGCTGCGTCGCCTATGAGGTGAGTCGAAACGTCGCGGAAACGCCACGTACTCAGTTTGTATGTTCATCCGACACTGGAAACTAAGGTGCGTACCTTTAGGTGATCGCCTTCAACAAGAGCACGTACGCGAGTGGACAGAGGAAGAGGCTGAGCAAGATGCGCGTCAAGGTAACATCCACGTTGTCGAATTCTATCACAACGACAACTTATCAAAATCAAAAAAGTTTATCCAGAACAACTTATCTTATAACTGTCTAGAAGAACGTGACCGAGAGGGGTGTCTCCGTGGTCACTGTCCCACAGTCCAGGTCCAGGATGGAGAAGAAGAACAAGGTAGACATCTCCTTTCGATTCTCCTTCTCCACTCCTCCACTCTCTCTTCGCCGCACAACGCCCCATTCTCCTCTGCTTTTTGCGTGTGGTGCATGGGGTTTTTGCGTGGCATGTGTGTCGGCGGACCCGCCCCCTTTGCTCCACTGGCACTGACTACGTGTAATACACACTCCACTGTCCCGCCACTCATTTCCAGCATCAGTCCACAGCGTCCTTATCGACTGACTATGCCTGTGCATTCCATTCCATTGACTCATGTATGTGATTGCGAAAAGAAGTCTGTCTGACAGGTGGAATCGATCCCCCACTTCCCCATTCTCAGCCAGAAACCATAGCAATGGAATGGCGTGCGTGGATTGGGCGATAGCCTTCCAATTGCTTCTTCCCATCTTCCCATCGCCTTTCCCCTGTCCCATCCGCCTTCCTCCAATCGCAACATTGCTTCCCCGTTCGGGTGTTTTTGTTCGCCTCGGATCGATACTGGCCAGACAGACGCGCGTTCTCTTTTTCGCACTCTCTTTTGCACTTGGTGAACACCCGCCTCTCGAAATGTGTTGTTGAAAGCTGTCAGTTGGAGTATTCGTTTGCAGGCGGTGCGCGGTGTGAGGGACGCGTCGTCGTCGTCTCGTCAGTCGGCGTTCCGACTCCGGCGGGCGGAGATCGACCGCTGCGCCGCCCGCAACGCCTCTCTCCCCAAGCAGAACAAGGTGAGCGAGCAGGACAGTAATACAATACATTCACTATTATATTATATACGTTTGCTTTGTGTGTTGTGTTTTGACGTGATTTGTTTGCAGCGCATGGCGTTCCGCCGCTCGCTGTCGACGTTCGTGAAGAGGGATCGGGAGGTGTGCGACAGGCGGGAGTGGAACAAGCCCCGGCACCAGAGCAAGCACCTGCAGATCGCGTGCGAAAAGCAGCAACGCATCTCTTACAAGAAGCCGCTGCCCTGCGTCCCCGCCGAGGGTACGGCTCTCTCTCTCTCCCTCTCCCTCTCCCTCTCTCTTCCGCTCTCTCCCTCCTCCTCTTCCCCTCTCTCCCTCTCCCTCTCCCTCTCCCTCCCTCTCCCTCTCTTTCTCCCTCTCTCTCCCTCCCTCCCTCTCCCTATGCCCTCCTTGCAGACCGTGTGGTGGTCCGCCCGTCGTTTTCGGTCTCTCCCGCCCCCTCCTCCTCTCGCCGTCCCCGCCGCGCCCCCCGTCACTAAATGTGGCATCTCAACAACGCCGTCTAACGGCTCAACATGTACATGTGAGTTAGTTCACCGATATGCTTTTATGCATGAATAAGTAGGTGATGAAAAATATTTTTTAGTGGCACTTGTCTGTTCCTCGTTCGTAGCACCTCGTCTCCAAGAGACGCCTCGCATAGTCCTCGGATCGCCTAACCTCTCGCCACCCACACCGCCTCTTCGCTTCTAGATGTTCTAGGATCTATCTCTCGAGAGTGCCCTGGATGATGACACCTCCCATCCGAGTGCTCTCCTTCCCTGTGATTTGTGATTTGCCCGCGGTCTGTCGTCTACCTCTCGGTCGTTCCCACGTCCCACCTGCGTATGCTCGCGAGCAAATTTGAATCAGCCAGCACACTCCGCCCATAACACACTTCCGTTTCTGTAAAAATGACACGCTGCCGTTCACTGTAACATACTTACTTGGTAAGACAATTTCTTTCATGTTTGAATCACCAGGAAACATGTATATAATGTGCATAAAGCTGATTGCAAAATGGATGTCGTCTGTGAGTGGTGAGCGTACTAGTATCAGTGAGTACCAGTGGAATGTATCCATCATTCGTTTAATGGAGAGCTTCCCGTTTCATTCACATTCATTCAACAAGTGGGGCAATGCGATAGCGATGCTAGTATGGTTCCCACAATTTACGACCACCAAAACGCATTCACGACAACGCTAGAAGTTGTTTACAACACCCCGCAAACATCCTCGTTGCTGTTTGTTGGTTGCTTCAGCAGCTTCAAGAAATGACGTCTTGATTACGCGCGCTCGCCGGGGTCGATTTCATGCCTCATTATGCGAGACGGATTGATATTATAATAATAGCCGGTGTGGTGTGTGCGCGGGATTGGCTCTATCGATCGGGATTTGACCTCACGGACCTTCCCCCCTCTCTCCTCTCTCCCTCTCCTCCCTCGACCCATCTGTCCACACAGAGCCCCTCTGGCTGGCAGCTATCCAAGCGCCCATCTCTACCCTAGCTTCTGTTTACCGCATTTATGCGTAAGCAATGCGCATACCACTCGCCAATTCGCTGTATCGCAATTTCACTATGAGCACCATTTCCACAATGCCACTTTTGAATCTTAGTTTCATTGTGATCTTCTAATCTTCTCATACGCACCAGCCTGCAAAATTTGAACCATATATCACTACTTCCGGTGTTTTCCATTAAAAATGCACAGTATTTTGAATATTTTATCTATATTCCGTTAATTTTCTTTGTTTTCGCGCATTCTATCAATGAGAGTGCATTGTGGGTAGGTTGAGGAATGTAATTTTCTGCCGGTTGCGCACATTATTGCCTCCTAGCCCCGCTATATCAGGGATTCGATTGTCTCCCCTCTCACTCAGTCAACCATGCGAGAGAGACTCGACGTTCCGACTGCACTCTATCCCATATTCTCAATGTTTCTAGTTGATTTTCCATGCACGTTGTCCACATCTCTTCTTTATCTCACCGCCACTAATTGTCTACTGTCTCCTCACCCGCCCGCCGTCCTCATTATGCGTCGTCCTTGTTTATCCGTGTCGCTGTCCGTGTGGCTAGGTTCTCCAATGAATCGTAGTTCGTAGGCGTGCAGATATTCTTTGGCCTCCGCCATTACACCTCTTTCGGTCGTCAAGGTGCGAGAGAGCTGCTGCTACGACCTCTCCTCTCTCCCGATTCGTCGTCCGCCAAACAATTCTCGCGCGTGTAAACTAGTTTTTTTTCACCTGCATGCCCATCCATTGGCTATTGGGAATGCGCGATTGGCCGCTGGACGCGACTCTGTCCGGAGAGTTGCGTCGTGCCATTCACACATCACATTCCGTTTATTAGTGGCGCGTTCTCGCCTCGCCTTGCCTCGCGCTTCCCGATGTTGGCGTAAGCGATGCGTGTTTTTGTGTTGGTTGTGCCAGATGCGCATATGTGCATCTTATTCATTCCAAGAGCGCCACGACTCGCGCACTAATCCCATGCTATTCAAATTCGTCCCTCCTTCCTTGGCTCTTCTCTGCGTCGTTCCAGCTACATCTTCCCCCTCAATGCAACTCGAGTAATTGCGTTATTGAGACACGGCGCTGATACTGATTAGAGAAAGAGAGAGGTGCGAGAGAGATGCTTTTCTATCGAATCTAATTTGCTACAATATGACTCGACTTACATACCATGCCGTCTCCAGCACTCACCTTGACTTTTTGATTGTCGATCGCCATGTCGGTCTGTCATTTCTCGTTGTCCTTGGGTGTTTCCCTCGTCGTCGTCGTTTCGTGATGGACTCTCTGAGGTGGCCCGTTCGCGGATTGCGTCTCTGCCCTCGCCATATGCCAATGCGGTAATTCGCCGCGGGATAGAGGGGGGGGGGGCATGGCAGAAGGCGTGGAAGGTGTTCGATTCGTGTCAAGTGCCCCGTCTGGGTGCGCCTTCTTCCAGATTCCGCGTTCTTTGTCCCCCCCCCCCTCATGTTTCACCACATCGTCATTCATCGATAATTAGACGGTCGTCGAGAGAGAGAGAGAGAGAGAGAGAAAGAGGAGAGAGAGAGAGAGAGAGAGAGAGAGAGAGGGAAGAAGAGGGCAGTCGATTCCCTTCTTTGCGCGACACGAGTAATGAGGAGGCGAATGGTCATCGGAAGCTCTGCCTACTCTCTCTCTTTCTTCCTCTCTCCCTCTATCTCTCACTTATCTTTCTCTCCTTTCCTTTTAGAGACAAACGACATTACCACCTGGGTTCAGATGTGTTTTTTGTATTATTGTCGAGTAGAGGCACGTTTCGCTGTTTATCGTTTCCTTGTTTCCCTGCTTTCTTATCGGCTCAGAATAGGATTGCTATGATTGCACATTCATTCATTGCTATTATGAGCCAGAGTTTGCATACTCCCTCCGAGTTTCCACTACGCAATTTCGTGAGAGACAACAGAAACGCGCATAGGGTTTTCAATAGAGAGGGACGCATGCGTTTTTATTTTCCCTCACTCTCTCAAGTAATTCAAGGTGGGCTGAGTGAGTGAGTGTGAAGGGAGACAGAGAGAGACAAAAAGAGGGAGAGAGTGCATGCACATGACTTGTGCTTGTCGCTTAGAGTGTGTTGTGGGGGATGTGTTGTCACGGAATGGATTACCTTCTCGTCTCGTCTCATGTCCTTGGAGGGGGAGGAGAGCCCCCTCATTTCCTGTTGTCGCTCAGACACGAGTCTCCCCGAGGCCCAGTGTATGCACAGTGTCGCATTGTGATGCTACGGGTTCGAGTGACCTAATCTGTGGCTAGCCCCCGCGGGTGTCCCCTCTCTCTCTCTCCACCAAACTCTATTCATGCCCACTCGACTGCCGATAATCGCCGGTCACTCACTGTCGCCCCATATTATATCACATTGTTATCTCGTTCGAATCGCACACGATTCGGGCGATGTTGTGACTGTCGTTAGTTCCTCCTTTCACCCTCCCCCTTTCCCCCGCCTCATTTCCCACGTACTCTCTATCTCTCTTTCTCTCCCTCCCACCTTCTCTCCTCTCTTCCTCTTCCTCCCTCCCTCTCTCTCCCCCCTCTCCCTCTCCCTCCTCCTCTCCCTCTCCCTCTCCCTCTCCTCTCCCTCTCCCTCTCCCTCTCCCTCTCCCTCTCCCTCTCCCTCTCCCTCTCCCTCTCCCTCTCCCTCTCCCTCTCCCTCTCCCTCTCCCTCTCCCTCTCCCTCTCCCTCTCCCTCTCCCTCTCCCTCTCCCTCTCCCTCTCCCTCTCCCTCTCCCTCTCCCTCTCCCTCTCCCTCTCCCTCTCCCTCTCCCTCTCCCTCTCCCTCTCCCTCTCCCTCTCCCTCTCCCTCTCCCTCTCCCTCTCCCTCTCCCTCTCCCTCTCCCTCTCCCTCTCCCTCTCCCTCTCCCTCTCCCTCTCCCTCTCCCTCTCCCTCTCCCTCTCCCTCTCCCTCTCCCTCTCCCTCTCCCTCTCCCTCTCCCTCTCCCTCTCCCTCTCCCTCTCCCTCTCCCTCTCCCTCTCCCTCTCCCTCTCCCTCTCCCTCTCCCTCTCCCTCTCCCTCTCCCTCTCCCTCTCCCTCTCCCTCTCCCTCTCCCTCTCCCTCTCCCTCTCCCTCTCCCTCTCCCTCTCCCTCTCCCTCTCCCTCTCCCTCTCCCTCTCCCTCTCCCTCTCCCTCTCCCTCTCCCTCTCCCTCTCCCTCTCCCTCTCCCTCTCCCTCTCCCTCTCCCTCTCCCTCTCCCTCTCCCTCTCCTTCTCCCTCTCCCTCTCCTTCTCCCTCTCCCTCTCCCTCTCCCTCTCCTTCTCCCTCTCCCTCTCCTTCTCCCTCTCCCTCTCCCTCTCCCTCTTGCCCACTCTTGAATCGAGTAAAAAAAAATAGTATTGTTTATATATACACAAACCTGTGCACATAGATTGCGTGTGAATTTGAATACGCCCTCGACGATCTTGTTTTGACGGTTGATGGCAGCGTCCCACCGTCGCTCTCTCTCTCTCTCCCGCGCTCTATCTATCCTCTCCTCTCATGTACTCGCGTCGTTCCCACCCGGTGGCATGCCCATTCCATCCCCCCTACCATATCATTTCCCATACCACATCTCTATGGTTTTGCGTGTTTTATGACCTCTCTCATGAGATGAGACCGTGCCGCCGTGATTATAATAATATCAATGCGCGAGTGAGACTGTCTGAAGTAGTGAGAGAGTGAGACAGAGAGATGACTAATCGGTCAGGGATCGATTGCGTGAGCGCGGAAGACAAATGCAGGGCGAGAGAGAGAAAATGACCCGCAAACCGTCGTCGATTTGGAACGATACGATCTGGCTACTGGAGATCACTGTTTCTGTGTCGGTCGGTTGTTGCGTGTCGCTATGTTGACTGCATCTCTCTCTCTCTCTGTTTGTCGTCTCTCGAACCTGCGACGACTCGCCTCGCCTCCCTCAATTATACTCTCACCTCTCCCCCCCCCACTGCAATCGCAACATGCCTACATCCAACTCTTCTCGATTGAACGTTCCGTAACTTTCATTCGTCGAAGCACAAATTGTTCTGCATGCGTAATATGAAGAAATTCTTAAGTACCCGTCTTCTGTGTGTTGTGTTGTGTTTGTTTTCTTAGCGTGTGTGTTTATGGTGCATTCATTGGCATGACGGCTCTCCTGGCACAGCGTAGTAGTACTAGGAGGCAGCACAGGAGAGCGAGGGGATGATTGTTTTCGCCGTGAGTCGTCACATGCTGTCCCCCTTGTCTGTTCTCTCTGTCCCTCTCTCTGTCTCTCTCTCTCTCTATCCTGTTCTCTCGGAAGCACCCTAGGTGGATTCTCCCTCCTCTATGTTTTGGACGACGCTCTTCCTCATCTGCTATCGCTACACTCGCTTCCTCTCTGTGGCAATCGAGCAGTTTATAGCCGTTTTGGTCATTAGAGGGGGCATCGATCACATAGCTCGCTACTCGCTTCATTGTCGCCAACGAGCTGGTTACCCACTTCTTATCGCCACTGATACGCTGCTCCACGCTCGCAAGCCGAACAGTTTCCATGATTCGATTAGGTTAGGCAATTTGTATGCGGGTGGCGGTCACTTTTTCCCGTGTTTCAAGAAGGCGACTTGTCCGTCTCCTTTTGTTTTCTTTCGTCCGTGTTGATAATTCGATTTGTTTCCCGTGGCATATTGTTGTTGGCGACAGTGGGAAAGTGGCACGGCATTTCCCCCTTCACTTTCAGCTGCTGCCTCCCTTTTTCTATAGACGTGTCGTGTCCGGCAGATGCATGATGTATTTCTGTCTGGGTGTGCTGTATCGAGTGATCGCTCACTTCTCCTCTGCCCCCCGAGTAGCACTCATTACTCGCAACAAATCACTTTTCTCGCAGTGAGCGAGTGTTGCGAGAGTGAGTGTGCCACCACTCTCCTCACTCACTACCCCTCTCTCTTGCCCCTGTTCCCACCATTATCGCCGCCCACAAAAGAATGAGCGAACCTTACGCATGTCTGTGTGTGTTTTTGCTGCGCACTTTCATGCGGTATCGATCGGTCGGTTTCGATTCGAACGTACTACTCTCACTCACTCACCTCCCGCGAAGGCTCGCGCGCGATTTCTGCCGGGTTGAATCATAAGAAGTCACTTCGATTGTTTTGACATCGTGGTGAGAGCAGCGATGAGTATCGCAGTGAGTCAGTAGTGAGAGACCTTTAGTGAGAGAATCGTCTTCCTGATGTGGAATGTGTGCGTTGTAAACTAAACTGAAAAGTGAAGTGATGTCGTCTTGTTGTCTCGAGCCCACAAAAACGACTGACAACGGGAAAGTGACTAATTGTGGGCAGCTGCGATTCCTGCGAGTCTGCTCACTGTTCTGTAATGTAAACTATCGCGTTTGTTCATTCACACCTCGCCTCTTCCAAACTGGTCGGAAATCGGCTTAGGGTGAGACAGTTGTTATTGACTCGCGCATCCAATGGTGCACCTACTCGTCGTTGTTTATCATCTGGCTGATGGATGCAATTATCTTTACCTGTGCAAAGTTTGTATAGAAAAGCTCTGCACTCCCTTTATCGATATGCCTATCTTATCTTTTTCCGCGACTCGTTCTGTGTTGCATTGCATGAATCGTGATTGTTGTTGTGCGAGCATTTGCTAGCCAGGTTGAGTGTGTGTGCTGCATACATGTTATGGCCGTGTATGTGTGTATCCATCCGTGAGCGACAGAGTATTCATTTCACACGAGTGCCGATAGATGGCAGTTGGGCATGCATTTGTCCCCTTTTTGACACCGGGCTATTCCATAGTTTTCTCGTGTCCCCAGCTTGGCTCGACTATGTTACAACGTGGTCTCTCGCTTGCTTCTTCTCGCGGTCATCCCTCGATCACTCTCTCATCTCACCGCACCCCTTGTCTCTATTATTGTTGTTGATCTCGAGTTTAATCGCGAGTGTACTAGTAGTATTGGATTGTTGATTGATTGATTGGTTGTGTCTGCAGGTGCTTTCGCCTCCCCGCCAAGCGAGGACTGTGCATGCGGCTATAGGAACATACGAAACGGTCTGTGTTATTGTTATGATCTTTATCTTCTTATACGAAAATACATAATAATGACATCGTCTTTTTTAGATTTAGGATGTGGTTCGAAGAGCGAAGCTGGTCGAACCTCAAGATGAGCGAACTCATCGAAGAGTGGAGGGATCTGTGGTCATTCAAGGTACGCATCTCTCTCTCTCTCTCTTCCTCTCTCTTCCCCCCCCCCCTCTCCCTCTCTCTCTCTCTTTCTCTCTTTATCTCTCTCATTCCTCTCTTTCTCCAGGTCGACTTCATCGTCGCCTCCCTCTCTTACGTCTTCGCCACCACCAACCTTCTCAACCTACCAAAGATGATCCTCGAGAACGGAGGACGTGAGTAGCTTTTTTTCTGTTTTGTATATTGTTAATTGTGTTTATGTACAATCCTATGACATACGTTTGGTTTGAGTGGCGTTCGTGAGTGCGTACGGTGCGAGTTTGCTTGCGGTGGTGCTTCCCACCATCATCCTCGAGCTGGCAATCGGTCAACTCACTGGAAGGGCGCCCGTACTCGCATTCTACAACCTCGTGCCTCTTTTCAAGGGTGAGAAATCCATTCTCTCTCTCTCTCCCTCCCTCTCTCCCTCTCCCTCTCCCTCTCCCTCTCTCCCTCTCTCCCTCTCTCCCTCTCACCACCTCCTCTCAGGCATCGGAGTGGCGCAGATCCTGTACTCGCTCATGGTGCTGGCGTGCATGACACGCTTCGTGGGCTGGCTGTGTCTGTTTCTCTTCCACCTGTTCTGGACAGTGTGGGCGGACCGGCCGGGGCTTCCGTGGCTCAACTGCAAGAACTTCCCTGAGCTGGTGGCGTTCCCGTGCCGGGAGGCGGGCAGCCTCGCCAACTTCACCGCCAACACGCACACCAAGCTCAACGCCATCCACGACGAGAGCAGCCTCATGCAGTTCATCAAGTGGGTCTCTCGTCTCTTTCCTGCGCAGTTGCCCTCATCGCTCCTTTTCAGCTCTCTGGAGCGTCCGTCGTCGTCGATTGTGGACTTCGGCGACTTCCAGCACTACCTTCTGTCCGCACAGGGCGCAGTGTGGATCGGCGTCTTCCTCGCCATCTGCTTCGGCGTGCGATGGCTCGGAAAGGTGAGAGGGCTCAACCTTCTTCAGTGCACTGTCAGATCTGGCTCTTGAAAGGAAGCACGTGTAAGAGAGGTTGAGCTGGTCGCTTGCAGGTGATCCCGTTCACATTCATGGCCTCGTTCTCTCTGCTGCTGGCGCTGCTCATCCGTGCGTGCACCATGGATGGCCTGTGGCAGATGCTGGAGGGAGTGTGGACGGCCACCGACTGGGACAGGATGATGGACTATCACGTCAGTATACTATAATGTTTGTCATTTCTTGTGATGTTTTGCTGGCATGCTCGCTAAGAAAGCATGATGAACACACAATCACAAATCCGCGACGTGACGTTTGACCTTATAAATCTGGTTTGTTAGATGTGGAAGCTGGCTGCCGAGCAGGCGATTCTGGCGTCGGGCATCGGCTACGGGGCGTTCATCACGATCGGAAGCTACAACAAGAGGAGCAACAACCTCGTGGGGGACACCATACTCATCGTGCTCGGACACGCACTCCTCACCACCATGCAGGTAGGGGAGGGGAAGAGAGAGAGAGAGAGAGAGAAGGGGGGGGGGAGAAGGTGGTCCGTTCAGGTGGTGATGGTGTTCGGATTGGTTGGCTACGTGGCCGTGAAGACGGGTCTGCAGCCGCTGGAGCTGCTCGATCAGGGTGAGTCTGCCTCTCTCCCCCTTCCCTCTCACTCTCCCCTGTTCAGGCGAGACGCAGCTGTGGCACCTGCTCGCCTACCTCTCCTACGTCCCCAACATCAAGCTGTGGAGTGGCATGCTACTCGCCATGTGCATACTCGTACTCGGAAACGTATTCGTGAGTTGTTTCTGGACTGTTCTTTTCTGAGCTGTGTCACGTGTGCCTTTCAGTTCCTGCTCTCGCTCTCTGTCCTCGCCACCCTGGAGGACGCGTTCGGTGAGAAGGCCTCGCGGTGCTTCCCCCGATTCCTTCTCGCATTCCTCACTGTCGCCTTCGGATACGGACTCAGCATATACTTCACCACACAGGTGCGTCCCCTTTCTCGTGGAATCGTTCCACCTTTTTCTACCTTGTGTTTTACCTTGATGATCGTATTCAATGTAAATTTATAAATATTATTGCGTTGCGTACTCACTCTCACCCTTTCAGGCGGGCCGCCACGCGTACGAACTAGCCACCGGGTTCCTCAAGTATATCACCCTGTGGGCCATCCTGGCTGCTGAGCTGTTTGTCACCGCCTGGTTCTACTGTGAGTCTCTCCCCCTCTCTATCTTCCCTACCTCTCTCACCCCTCCCTCCTTGTAGGCGCGCACCGTCTGGGCAAGGACCTGCACTCTATGCTGCGCGCCGCGTGCTGCTGGTGTCTCGGCCACTTCATCCTCCTCTTCACCTACCTCCTCCCGATTGTGCCCATCGCAATCGGTGTGCTGAACGCGTTGGACTACGACTTCTCGTCGTACTCGCCTGCCGTGCGCAGCTGGGAGTGGTCGGAGTACGTGGGGGCGGGCCTGGCCCTCCTGCCCCTCACTCCCATACCCTACTATGTGTACGTGGCATGCTGCTGCGCATGCTGCTGCCGGGCAAGCGGCGGCGAGACCAGATGCCAGAGGGCAAAGGACACCATCAAGGTACGATCGGGGACAGTGTACGACTTTGTAAGGTATAGTATCTCACTGTATACGTTGCAGACTCGTCTTGGGAGAGATTCGGAGAAGGGTGCGTGCCACCCGGGCGCGGGGGCTGCTCCGAGGTACACCTCCTCCGCCCCCGGATACCTCCTCCTGCCTCAGGCACCGCTCGCCGAACCAGAGACGTTCGAGGTGCGTTCATCAACGTTATTGATTGATAATGGAGCACAGTTTCTGAATGTGTGTGATTTCAGCAGCGGTGACGCCAGAGGTTCCTAGCGTGAGCGTGCGTGTGCCAGTCTCTCGCTAGCTGCCACCCCTTGAATACGGTGTATCGACAGGAGCGCCGTCACTCTTCTGCGGCGACCGCCCCTTCCTGTCACCCCCTCCTCCTCTCCCCCCCCCCCTCTCTCATGCTTGTCACTGTGCGAATGCGATAGTCATAATAATTGTTAACCGAACAAATGTCCGCGGCCCGAGCGCGGCTTCCCCTCTGTCACTTTCCACATCTTTCTCCATTCTCATCGAACCCCCTTGCGACACAGCCCGTTTGTTTACATATGCAGATATTGTTTTGTGGGAGAAGATTTATGCAAATTGTCGTCGAAACGATGTAGATCTATTTCTGAGTATGTTGTGCATAGATTGTGTATTTTTTCATCCACACCGCATGTTCACATTTGATGTACTAGCGTTTGTTTCTTACCCTCGTCGATAAAATCTATTCGAGAACGTGTTTCGAAATTATCTTATGGTATTGTGTTGATTCGGGGTGGCAATTGGGTATTGCGAATTTATGAATCACGCCAATTTTATTGGAAATGATGGCATTTGTTGTGGTTTAGGAGTACAGAGCAGAAGATGCGAGCATATATGGGTAGAGGAGGGGAGGAAGAGACAGAAGCATGAAGAGCATACTCTTCTGTCTACTTGTGAGCGTAGCGGCGCATGGTGAGGACTCGTTCTCTCTTCCTCCCTTCCTCACCCCCTCTCCCTCCCTCACAGGCCGCCACCGCCTCCGTCCACTCGCCGTGGATATCGGACAGGTGTGCCAGCTCGCGTCTCACTACCACGTCGACGACAGATTCAACGAGCAACAGTACGGAGTGCCGGGACACAGGGTGGGTCACTCGATCGAGGCTTGGCATTTGAAGAAGTTCAGAGTCCCCTGCGAGTGTCTCTCGGTGTGTGCTCGGAGTACTTTGTCGAGTGTGACATGACGAGGAATGGCAGCCACAGCATACGAAAGTGTCCCTTCCACGGACAGGTAGGGAGGGAGGGGAAGGGAGGAAGGAAGAAGAACACCGACTTGTAGGTGTTCATGAGAGGCCGCTGCGACGAGGCGTCAGAGTTCACCAGGGAGTGTTTCGACGCGGACACGAACCGACTGGCAGAGGAGACCAAGACACTCGCTGAGGTGATGGGAGAGAGAGGGGGGGGGAGAGAGAGAGGGGGAGAGAGAGGGGGAGAAAGAGGGAGAGAGAAAGAGAGAGATCCCTTCTTGCAGCACTTCGAGCTGTGCGCGGCGGGCAGTGGAGTGTATGTGATGGAGGGTGACCGCGAGTGTTCCCGCCAGGCCATCCTCTGCAACCACAACAGAAAGACCGCCATACCCATCACCTGTCCCAGAAGTGAGCCGCTCTCCTCCTTCTCTTGTAGTCATATCTTCAGACCACATGCTCACCGACCATCTCACATGCGAGAAGTTCGCCGACTGCAGGAGGGAAAGTCTGCGCAAGACGCAGCCACTCAGACAGTATCTGCTCAGGTAGACAAGAGAAGCGAGGGAACAGGAAAGACATACAAATGCAGGTCTACGTGCGAGCGCCGTCACTCGGCCCGCTACAACGACCCGCTGAACCCGATCCGGGAGCACGCGTGCGGGCCGTGGTACGTCGACTGCGACGACGAACCGGCAATCACCTACTGCGAGCCCGGATACGTGTACGATGAGGTAGTCCATGCTGCGTTTGCTCTCTCATCCAATGCTGACAGAGGTACGGCTGCCGCGAGTGGCGCTCCGACGATATCTGCACCATGGCTGGCGTGTGCGAGTGAGTGCGGGAGAAGAGGAATTGTATTGGGAATGGACTGACACTCCTTTCAGTGGCCGCGAGTGGTCGATCGTCCCTCTCGGAAACTGCTCCTCCGAGCACATCCAGTGCAGCGGACTGCGAGCAGAGCTGTACACATGCAAACCAGGATTCGTGTACAGAAAGCAGGTGAAACAGTTAATTCATTCTCAAAATGACGTCATTGCTTCAGTCGTGTGTTCCGGCGTCGCGGTATGGATGCGACGAGTGCAAAGCCGGAGAGAAGAGAGCAACCGAGAAGTGTGATGAGGTGAGAGATGCATCAATTAGTTTAGTAGTGAATGGGAGCAAGAGAATCCTAGTTGTTTTCAGTTCCTTTCGTGCAAGGAGGGTGAGAAGGGTTCTCTGGAGTGGCGTCGTCGGGTGTGTGAGACGGGCACGGGATACGATGCGCAGCTGGCGAGGTGCACCCGCGAGAGGTACTGCGCCGAGGAGAGGAAGGTGCGCGGCACTCTTAATAATAATTTATAAGGTTGCATAATAACACGTGGGAAAGGAAGAAAATATGATGATACAACAACACACACTCGAATGGGGACACTCAAACTTCCTTCCTCTCGTACTCCTTCCTCCCTTGCAGTGCCAGGGCGGCGAGTCGTACTCCATCACCTGCAACACATACATGTACTGCGTCGGAAGCGGGTGAGTGGACTGGCTGTGGAAGATGATTTCATCTCTTTTTCTCAGATACGAGATGTACACATGTCCGGCTCTCACCCGCTACGATCCTGCCGTGAAGCGATGTGTCTACGACGACAAGTGCCGACCGCAGGATAACGTGCGTCCTCTATCTCTCTCCTTCTCTCTTTCTTTCTCTCTCTCTCTCTCTCTCTCTCTCTCTCTCTCTCTCTCGTCCTCTCTCTCACCCTCTCCTCTAGTCCTCGTGTCGCGAGGGGGATGTGCTGCACTCATCGGGCTGCCAGTTCTACACGGCTTGCGTCGAGGGAAAGTTCCAGCAGTTCAAGTGCCAGGTGGACGGGATGTGGAATCGTGAGTCTCTCTCTCTCTCTCTCTCTTTCTCTTCCTCTCCCCTTCTCTCTCCCTCCTTCTCTCTCTCCCTCTCCCTCTCTCACCTCCTCTCTGCTCTAGCTGCCTGCGCGCACTGTAACCAGGACCAGACTGGCGTCTACCAACCGCCTGCCATATGCACTAAGGGAGCGAAGAAGGTGTGATGCTTTTTCCTTGTAACCTTAATTGTTATCTTAATAAACTAACGACGATGCATGTATTGTAGGCGCACGAGTCTGACTGCGAGGCGTTCTATAAGTGCGCCACCGGACAGACGTGGCAGTACTCGCGGTGAGAGCATCCCACTCTTTCTCCCTCATGTCTCTTTCTAACAGGTGTCCGTCCGGCAAGGCGTTCGACTCGTCCTCCCTCTCCTGCTCCCCCGCCGCCGGATGCTACCCAACAACACCCGTCGCCTGCCACAATGCAATGGTCAGACAAGAGGGTCTCCCCCCTCTCTCTCTTCCTTCCTCTATCCCTCCCTCTCTTCCTTTTCATTCAGAAGTATCAGAAGTTGTGTTTCGAAAACTGTGTCAATTGCAGATCTTCTTCCCGAATTCGACGGACTGCCGGCACTTGATCGAGTGTGTGGCTGGCGCGTGGGTGAACAAGCAGTGCCCGGAAGGAATGGTGTACGGTGGGTGGACACGTCGTGGGTGGTCCCTAGACAATCTCTCAATCACTCCTGCTCAGACACTCACCGTCTCGGCTGTGTGCTCGGAACCGTCTGTCCGGATGGACCCTGGGGACAAGGCCCCTCACCGCCCGCCCCCAACCCGCCCGTCTACGCCCCGCCCACCGAGCCCCTCCCACCCGCAGTCGAGCCAGTGTGCAAGGAGGGAGAGGTGGGAGAACTATGGGAATGGGAAGCACAAGCTTTTCCAGACGTACGCTGACAACGTGGACTGCACGCGATTCACGGTGTGTGTGAAGGGTCGATGGGCGAACAGAGTGTGTCCGGATGGCACGTCGTTCTACGCGGACAAGACATGCAAGGCCGGCTGGAACCCGCAGTGCACGGGGGAGTGCGAGGAGGACGCCAAGAAGGCGAGCGGACAGTGCGGAGAGTATTTGTGAGTCACCCTGTCCTTCCTCCAATCTCATCCCTCCTATCAGGCACTGTCGCATGGGCGAGTGGCGTCAGGAGAAGTGTCCAAGGGGGGCTCGCTTCGAGAACGGAAAGTGCACCGGAACCTGTAAAGTGAATTTTAAACGATTACTTCGTCTGATTTGCGAATAACATCACTTGTTCAGCCACCCGCACCTCCCTCCTACGCATGTGAAGTGGGCCAGACGAAGCCGGTGCCCAACGACCCGCGCAAATACCACGTCTGCAACTACGAACACTTCTGGATCGTCCGACACTGCCCCCTCAACATGCACTTCGACCCATACGTATGTTATGTCTCCAGTGGGACACTAACACGTGATCAGCTGTTCAGCTGCACAAGTGCCGCGTGATTCCGACGACTACGACTCCCGTGTACACCGTCCCTCCCACCACCACTCCCCAGCCACAGCCGCCCTCCCCTCCATGCAACGAGGGAGCGACCAGGGAGAAGAAGAACAAGAAGGAATGCCAGGAATATGAGGTTAGATGAGACAGATCGCAGAAGATCCCGATTCTCCAGATGTGCGTCCACTACGAGTGGACGACTGTTCGCTGCACGGGCAAGGACGGGTGGAAGGGCGGCAAGTGTGTGACGGGGCTGTGCTACGCGCCCGAGCAGTGCACTGCCGGAGAGTACCGCGCAGTGCCCGGCAACTGCGCAGTCTTCGAACAGTGCGTGCACGCCGTGTGGAAGGCGAGTCTCTCTCTCTCTCTCCCTCTCCCCCTCCCTCATAATCCACCCCTTTCAGGAGATGCCGTGCGCCCCAGGCACGCACTGGAATAGCAAGATCAACACGTGCGACCACATTGGAAACGTGCCCGGCTGCTAACCCATTCCTCTCCCAAATCTCCGGTTTATTACATTATACTCATTAGAGTCGTGCGAGAATACAAATAACAAATAAATTAATAACGAGCGTGGCTCGAGTACAAACTACAAAATTTGGCATGGGTAAAATCGGCGAAGAGCATTGCACATGGAAGGGGTGTGTACGGAAGGGTGTGTATGGAATGAAGGAGCGTCTACTGCTTGAGGTATCCATTCGGGTTCTGCGTCTGCCAGTTCCACAGATCGCGGCACATATCATCCAGACCGAACTCGCACTTCCACCCGAGCTTCTCCTCGGCCAGCGAGGGATCGCAGTACACAGAGGCCACGTCTCCGATGCGAGGAACGCCCATCTGCAAGAGAACCCATCTCCTATCCCCCCTCTCTCTCTCCTTACTCACCTCAGTGGGGATGGTCTTTCCACTGGCCTTCTCGAGAGCAGCGACCATCTGGCGGACAGAGTAGCCAGTGCCGGTGCCCAGGTTGTACACCTCCACACCCACGTGGCCTGAATCACGAGAACATGGTAGAGAGAGAGGGAGAGAGAGAGGGGGGAAGAGACGCACCCTCGCGCTGGACGCGGTCGAGTGCCTTGACGTGTCCCTTGGCGAGGTCGACAATGTGGATGTAGTCTCGCACCCCCGTGCCGTCCACAGTCGGGAACTTGTCGCCAAAGATGCGCACCACCGGCAGCTTGCCGATCGCCACCTGACAATGTCACTGTCAAGACTCTCTCTCCTCTCCTCTCCTCTTCTCTCCTCTCCTCTCCTCTCCTCTCCTCTCCTCTCCTCTCCTCTCCCCTCCCCTCCCCTCTCCCCTCTCTCACTCTCTCACCTACTCCTCTCTCTCCCCCCTCTCACCTGGCTGACGAAGGGCATGAGGTTGTTGGGCACACCACGCGGGTCCTCTCCAATGCGACCCGACGGGTGAGCGCCCACAGGGTTGAAGTAGCGGAGCAGCACAATGTTCCAGTCCTAAAACACCGTCATTCTCATCTCCCTCTCCCGCTCTCTCTCTCTCACCTTGTGTGCGAATCCGACATCCATAAGGATCTGCTCCATCATGTACTTGGTCTGTCCGTAGGGGTTGGTGATGCCCTGTCCGGTGGGCGACTGAAAGAAAGGACCTTCTGATTCTGATCCTGAACCCATCTTCTTCTTTCTTTGCCACAACTTGACAGGTACCCTCATCATCAACTCTCCCAACCGCTTCCCCTCCCTACTCACCTTCTCAGTGATGGGCAGCTCGGCGGGCGGTCCATAGACGGTGGCCGACGAGGAGAAGACAAAGTTCTTCACCGAGTGCTCCTCGCACATCTGCAACAAGCGTAGTCACAATACAGAACATTCCCTATTCTACGTAGAGATTCTCGTCCCTCTACTGTTGCACCTCGAAATCGCAATAGATATGCTATCCGACCCACCTTGACGAGGTTGAGTGAGGCGATGAGGTTGTTGGAGTAGTACTCGTACGGCTTCTCCACCGACTCGCCCACTGCCTTCAGCGCAGCCAGGTGGATCACCGCGTCGATCTTGTTCTGAAACATCCACACATCTAGCTGAGTAGGAGAAGAAAATAATTCGATCTGCTCGTACCTTCTCGAATATGGGCGCGAGCTGGTTCATGTCGCACACGTCGGCCTTGATGAAGGGGATGGGCTTGTTGGTGAGCTGCGACACGCGCTGCAGCGACACCGCGTCCCCATTCTCGTCTACAATATAACAGTTATGATATCGACATATCGAGTACAATATGAAGTTATGCCATACACCCCCGGCAACATCACTTTCTCCCTTCTTATCGCGACATCATCGCACCGTCAAGAAACCATCAAAACATGCATGACCGGCGCCTGATAACAACGCACACACAACACTCATGTCAGTGTGATCATGTCAGCAAGTGCACTTGCGGAAAAACGAACCGACAGTTGGTGGTTGGTAATTGCAACAAACAAGCGGCAAAGAGTGGCGCAGACGCACCTTCGATCGAGTTGGAGAAGTTGTCGACGCAGAGCACGTCATAGCCGGCGTTGAGCAGCTCCAGCACAGTGTGCGAGCCGATGAAACCCGCCGCGCCCGTCACCAACACGCGCATGCCTGCTGAGAATGGTATGAAAGAAAGAAATACAACATAGAACCGCACAGTGATAAAAAAAATATGAAAGAACGAGGAGCCACGCAATCCTGCGAAATACACAGCGGACAACCACAATCCACGTCGCCACTGCGCGCCACGCAGTGAAAGCGAGAGAAGATAAGAAGAAAAGCAGAGAGAGAGAGAGAGAGAGAGAGAGAGAGAGAGAGAGAGAGACAGCTGCGATCCACGAAATCGAAACGCGAAACAAAGCGTGCGGGATCCGCAGTGAGACGTGCGTGCTCTGCAAACGGGTCCGAAAAGAATGCATCCCTGCGCGAGAATGACGTGAGAGAGAGGAGAAAGAGAAGAGAGAAAGAGAAGAGAGACATCCAATATTCACCCCACAAGTGCCGCACCCACTCTCTCACCACTCACTGTGTTGGATTGGCGGGAACGAGGCGAGAGTGTGAGAGTTGCCATAATTCCCGCACAACAAAAACACGCTGCTCAAACACCCATATCAAATAATCGGTATCGATTGAGATCGTCTCCCCCGCCTCCCAATTGGTCTCATGTGAAAAAATCAAAATTTATATCATATAAATTATAAAGATACAAACAAATGCAAGTGATCTCACATGGCAAAAAGTGGAAATTGGAAAGTGAAAAATAATTAAGTGCGAATCGGTAATATAAGTGAGGGGCGAATGCAAAAGAGAGTGCGCGGCATAGTGTTACACACTCTCCTATCACAGCGAATATCGCGACGTAACAAACACGCCTAGAACAATAGAAATCTGGAATATACAAGTGGCGTATAAGATGACAAGACAATAAGTGATCACCATTCAGATATTTAGAAGACCCTGTAGAGTCCGATGAGGGAGGCAAGGAGTGAGAAGGAGGCGGTGGTGCGCTGCTCCAGCTGGCCCGCCCACAGAATCTGCAACAAATCAGATATCTACACGGCAACACACAAATGAAACAAACAAACAAACAGGTAATACAAACACTATAATATCCATGCATTATATGAATATAATTTACCTTGTGCGGAAGGGAGTTGACAGCGGAGACGAAATCGGAGGCGAGTCCAATCAACGTGATCCAGTCCTGCTTCGCCTTTTCCGTAGACTTGAGAGAGATCGCGCGGATCTGCAAACTCATTTCAACTCTCTAGCCTCCTCCTCTCTTCCTCCACTCACCTGTCGTCCGATGCCGGCAATGAGGGCGGCTATCCACAGGTAGAGGCACCACCTGAACAGGCGGGCCGAGTCGAGCGAGAGTATCTTGGCATCGGAGAGGAAAGCGAGCAGTTCAACCACTCCATACACACTGTATACTCCCGTCACCGTCGCTGCGCACGCGTTCTCGATCTGAAACCAATACTCACTCAGTTGGACGGCTGTCTGATGGTTATCTAGAAATAAAGCATTGATAAATCAGTCAGAAATGATTAAATCTTCACTTATCAACGACGGGATAAAACTCTATACATGTGATCGCATTAGCACGCCGGCTACATTGTACCCACGAGATCAAATGTCTCATGCTCATCCGATACGAACAGTGCATATGGCAAAGATCTTGTAAAATTACATGACACACACTCACTCGGTCCGCTGGCCCGGCTCCTGCTTTGAGTTGCATGCACGCCTTCATCATGCTGAGGTGGTTGAGCTGTCGCATGACGAGGCGGGCAGAGCTCAGCTGCTTCGCCAGTGCCAGCCATTGCGCCTTCCGCGGACTGTCCTGCAACATACTTCTCCTTCCCATCCCATTTGCACACCCGCGTCAAACGTCAACGTCTGACAAGTATATTTAGGTTTATCGTCCCCTTACTTGTGATTTGAGCTGGAAGAAGAATGCGAGTGATCGGATGGCCTTGTCTCTTCCTGCATATGTTGCGAGAACACGATTCCACTGATCCAACTGAGTCGGAGGAGATGTCATCTAAACGAATACTCATAACAATTTCATGAAAAAAGGAAGAAAATATAGACAGCACTACGGGTGACCGAAATTGGAACGATATGTCTGATTGCAATGAAACACATGACGAGACGACCGATTCAGTATTAGAGCAGGATTCATCCTATACTCTACTGTTGCAGCTCCGCCCACGAGTAGAACCATGTACAGGGTACAGCTACACTGTAGCCGGCGAATCAATTCACGCGGTCAATCAAAAACTGTCGCGTGCATGTGACAACATTCCTTTATCAAATCTAAACTCAACTCGAATACAATAATCAACAACAACAAGCAACACGGGTATCTAACTCCAATAGAATAGCCAGGGGTTTCGGGATAGGAAACACAAACGACGCGCAGATTCGCCAGCATGTGATAACGTAACAATGTGGAACGCGTTAGAAGAAGAAACAAAGAGATAACAACAAAATCGATAAAGGTGGAGAGAATATGAAATATTTCTCCTGAATAAAATGAAGAGACGTAATTGACGGTAGTGTACGAGACTTTAGCAGCGTGGTTGGCTGCATGGGGGTCGCAATGGACTGACCAAGACGATCAAATCGGCATCCAGAACGACTGGAGACGATCAACGTTCGTTGGTGAACTTAGAGCATAGACTCGATCAGGGTGTCGCGCAGCGAGTTGGAGATGGTAGTGGGAGCCTGTTCGCCCAGCTTGAAGATCGACTCGATAACCGACAACTCCGTCGAGGTGGTGTCCAGACCTACAACAGAACATACAAAAAAAGACAAAAAACTTAAAGGTGAATATATCATAAATAAATAGTCCCAATGTCTCACCAGTGAACGCGATCCAATCGTTGACGCACATACCAGCTCCGATGAGCTCAGATCCGCGATTGAGGGTGCCGGCGACAACAGGGATCTGAAGGAGAGCAGCCAACTCACGCTGGGTCTCGGGAGGAGTCTTAGCAGCCACAAGGCAACCCTGGGACGAAAGCGCGGCATAGCTTCCGACCTGAATAATACTATTGAAAAGGAATTTACTCACAAAAAACGAACCAGAGCATTCTGCGCGAGCGACACGCGGAATACTTCGACATTGAGAGTGTCGATGAGAGCCTGCTCAGTCTCCTGGCTGATCTCAGCGTGCACGAGAGCAACGTGGTCGTTGCAAGCAATCACATTTCCAAGAGCCGAAAGACGCTCGTCAACACGTTGAATCTTGACCTGTACAAATGAGAGATATTTTTTTATTAAAAAGTAGATTGAAACCCACATTATCGGGAAGAGCATTACGGAGGTGCTGAATCTCCTGATCAGTGGCTGCGTTGGGAACGAGAAGACCGTGACGATTTCCAACCTACAAGAAGAACCCTCATACTGTAAAATCCACATACCAATTTGCTAACATTCGCTTTCGGGGAAAAACTCACAGTAAGACGTCCGACAATACGAGTTCCAGCAATGGAGGTGTGAACAACGGGGATAACCTCGTTCAGCTCAGACTCGACGATACTGAATTATTCATAATTGAAATATTAACACCATGAAATGCGATAGTGACAATATAATGCAATATTACAACACTTCACAGTGGAATTGCGTAATTTTGAGTAACCTCATCACTAAATCAAAAATCAAGCTACGCGTAAAAGCAAAACACATATTTGTTGTAGAATATACCAGCGAATACCATCTTTAAACAGTCATAAAAAACACGTACCTGTAGAAGTTCTGAGTACCGCCAATACCAACAAGGGCGTAGCTGTTGGTGAGAGTACAGAAAACTCCGACGTCGTTGCTGCCCTCATAATCAGTCCTAAGGGCCATCTTACTCTGCAAAACAATTCACGATAAACACATGGTAACCACATGCAATATTATACATATAAATTATAATCAACAAACGTACATGAATTCGTAAAACAATCAGTTTCGAATCAAAAACTCAGAAAAAAAATCAAAAACAGAAATATCCTCGAGACAGGTTATTCTGTGCGGGACCGATTAAATTGAATATTGTGCAATCAATCTTCAAAGATAACTGCTCTCCGCTAGCGCGGCAGTAGAGCCCCACTGGCGCCCCACTCCAGCCCCACTAGCGGTTGTATGCGCGCTAGTGGCGTCCGACTGGGGCGCCAGTGCGGCAATTGGGGCGCTACTGGGGCACGACTGACGCGCTAGTATCATGGTGAGTCGCCTCGTTGGTAGCTCTCTCCGTGAATTTGGTGTTTTATTTTGTTTTGTTTTTGTCAATTGGCTTCAATCCAAGGTCATTCTGATATACTTTATTCTTGTACTCTTTGTAGGGGAACCATAACAAAACAATTCTTAAACAAACGATCGATTTGAAACACCAAACAACACGATACATAGAAGATTATGATAACAAACAATGATATCATGAACAGGCTACATTGCAACAATATTACGTCGAGAAAATAACAACATTGGACAGATGGCACAAGATTAAATTCTAGAAGATCCGAAACCATGTAGATGTTGATCTGGATGCGGCGGGAGTCGGCAGTCGAGTAGTGGGTGAGTACGGTGATCACGCTGCAAAGGATATAAATAAATAAATACTAAGCTCGCAGACCCAAAATCATACCCGGCTTGTTCCTCCCAGGAGCCAGCACCCAGCTGTCGACGCCCTTGACGATCGGGAAGGACCTGCGAACGTCTATCCTGCAAAGAAATCATTACGAGAATATGAGTAAACGCATGTTTCAGTGCGCACTGTCGAACCAACGCATCCTCTCTCTCTCTCTCTCTCTCTCTCTCTCTCTCTCTCTCTGTTTCTCTCTTTCTCTCTCTCTCCATTAATAGTGCGCGCAGCCCAACCACTGCCAACTTACATCCCTGCTCTTCTTGGGAACCGGCACTTTGTCGTCCTCAAAGTCCTCTTCCTCATCATCCTACAACAGCATACAAATTCAAAATGATGCACCAGAGTCAACATGGGACTGCAACAAACTCATCACAACGCCGATCAATTAATACTTACCATCGCGTTGTACGTCAGTGAATGAGCAGAGTAGACGACCGCCAAAATATTCACCATCTTCTGGGTGAGTGCGACGAGCGCGCGGAGGACAGCGACGAGCGCGCGGAGGAAGCTCGTGAGTTCGCTTCGCTTACTCAAATCTCGAACTCGAAACAATTCGCAAACAAGTGGGGAAAACATCCCTCAAGTTTCACAAACCTTGTTGACTAGCAGAAGATGTCTGTGCGGAGCCGAGATGGGGAAGACGTTGCTCGATGCACGCTCCTTGTCGCCACTTTCCACTGCACACAGCAGAGCACCCGTCAGGAACGCCATCAATTCGGGGATCACCCTACACATCAGACAGCATTGTGGAACTTTTCCCTCTCGGTACGTCGGTACGTCAGAGTCTGCAAGCAATCCATTCGAATGCGCTCACTCACCATGCCTACCTTGATCGGCGACCCTGCTCTTCTTGGCAGCCGGAACTCCATCGTCCTCAAAGTCCTCCTCCTCGTCATTCTAGACATGAGAAATGTTCATGACATGATAAATGAAATACCTTACCTCTCCAGGCTCGTTGTCGCTCTCGTCTCCGACGAGCATGTCGTCAAGGTCTCCGTTCTCGCTGCCGCTCTCCTCCTCGTCCGAATCCTCCTCATCAGATCCATCCTCCTCCGAATCCGTGCGCACTCGCTTCACGGAAGCTTTCTCCACCTGTAACAGAAACATACCATAGCTGTACTATTCCATTATTCGATTTGTATGTCATAATAAACACTGAAAAATAAACTATTCTATTTTAATAGAAACGAGAAGGTAAACAAATCGCACCTTTCCCTTCTGGATGAGCTGACCGTCGTCGTCGAACTGAACAGTGAATCCCTTCTTCTTCCGCTCGATCTTCTTGTGGTCGACGATAGCCTCGTCATCGTCCGCCGAGCGGTGCTGACGAGCGTTCGTCTGAAAGCAACAACGTACATTACAATCATAGGTGAACGTAAATATATCCCCTCGATTCAAGAAATTCACTCTCCGGAGGGGGTCGAAGGACTATATATTACAATCATAAACAAAGTAATTAAATATAACCAACGAGAAAAAAACCGCACCTGCATGTTCAGCTGTCCTTGGCCGCACCAACGGGTCGCATGGCGAATTCTTCATGATGCTCGTGAGCATCTCGAGCTTGTCCGTCTTCTCCACCATCCCGTCCTTGGCGGCCGCCTTCTCCACGCGGTGCTGCTTAGGTGCGCGAGATGAGCTCGTCGACCCTTCGGTCCCTGCGCCATCTCGCCGCCTCCGAAGTGAGCCATCGCCACCACGTCCGCACAGATGGCGGCAGTCATAATCTTGTCATCTCACGAACAATTACTTTACGAATTACGAAGACATATACTTTGCAGTGTTAAACTCTAAAAGAAAGCACTTAATAACAGCCACTGCGTACGTCGTCTGTAAAAACAATTAATAACACATGACAATAAATATGAAAATTGAAATGTTTTCAAAAAAACAAAAACAAAATTCGACTTTCCCGCTGATATGATTTCGAAAATAGTCCGTAGCACTGCTCTCCCATTAGCGCCCCACTCGGTCCACTAGCGCCCCACTTGGGCGCTAATGGGGCACCCTCGACTTGCGCGCTACTGGGGCCACAGTGGGGCGCCACCAGCCCACTTGGGCGCCACCAGCCCGCGTTTATCTGTGTACACTCAGCTATGCACGGCTTAACACTATTGCTCTAATTTACACTGCCATGACAGAACGGCATCCTGGAAAATTCATCACTTCATCATATTATCACATGTGATGAAGTGATGAATTTTCCAGGACACCCCGCAAAACGCACATAACTAAAGTTGTGTTATCTTGTGATCAGTTTGTGGGTGTACTTAGTGTGCACAAGTAACGTTATAAACTATGGTAGTCGTCAGCTGTGGTGATATGCTTTTTTTGTTGTTTGTTGTTTTATTTTATTCCAACGTAATCGTTTATTATCTGTATAACATGCATAAAATTGATATATCATGTAATACGTTTCAGTTTCATCATCTTTCACTTGCCATAGACAACTAACGTACGTAGCCAATCAGACAACATTTTCCCCATGGTACGTTTTTAGTTCTTATTCATACACTCGTTTTTTTAATTGTGTGTTTTAATTATATCATATTTGCTCGCAGGAGGTGCGAAATGGCGTGCGCGAGTTTGGCTCGTGGTCGGAGCAGAAGAGTTCGAGCGGCAAGCGATACTATTACAACAAGGTGAGCTCATATGCCGTTGTAAAAGTAAACCACTCTGTTTTAGGATACGGAGGTGTCTCAGTGGGACAAGCCGGACGAGTGGAAGGAGTGGGAGCGCGTACAGGAGGCGGCGGCGAACACGCGTGTTCCGCCGCCTCCCCTGCCGCCCATGCCGCCCCCGCCGCCTCACCACAACACCTCCGTCCCGCCGCCTCCAATCACCATGCCTTCCATGCACTTCATGCAACAGCCCCCGCCCAACTACGCTCACTCCGCGCATCAGGCAGCGGTATGTCATACATCGAGTTATGTAATGCAACCTCGCAGGCATTCGTGCCGTCGCAGCAGACGCAGTCGTTCAACGCGGCGCAGGTGGCCGCCGCAGCTGCCGCCTTCCACAACGCCATGCCCATAGGCTTTCACCACCACCAGCCTCCGCCCAACATCACGTCAGTATTGATACTTTGTTGTAAAACACAGAGTGTGTTCCCTTTTCAACGTTTGTTTCTGCAGACAGCCGCCGCCAACTCAGCACACGCCCGTCCAGCAGCATCCATTCGTGCAGATGGTGAGTGTGTGCTTCTCTCACCTCACCCTCTCTCTAGTCCACCTCAGTGCCGCCCCCGCCGTCTCCCATGTTCGCCGGCAAACCAACCACCACTACCATGTCCGCTACGTTCTCTCGTGAGTGTCACTTCTTCAAACTGACTATTTTCTGGCATTTCCAGACCACAACACGCCTACTCGTTCATCCTCGCAGACCACATCGAGACATATGTACGGGCAGCACGGAGGGAACAGCGCCCATCACACCCCCTCTTCACACTATGACAGGGCGGCGACGGCGACGCGACAGGATTCGAGCGAGGTGAAGATGGACATCGACAACGACAGCAACTCGGACCGCGCCACTCCCAAGGCGGCTGCCCCTGTGCGGGTGGCCAAGAGGGACAGCCAGAACGAGGAGAGGGAGCGGCCGGCCAAGATGGCCCGCACCGCCGAGCCGTCCCCGCCTGTGCACAGACGCAGCAGTGTCTCCCCCGCACTGTCGAACGGGCCGCCCGCCCCCACCAAGACCGACTCGCCAGTACAGCCGCAGCAGCACGACTGGATGCGCTTCTACTCGAAGGAGCTGTCCGAAAAGGCCAAGCCGCCCGGCGATGATATACAGCAGAAGCTGGTCGACTATGGACTGAACGATGTGAAGCTGCATCTCGAGTTGGGCAAGCAGCTCGTCGATCTCAAGGGAATACGAGCACTCGTCCAGACGGCACAGATGCGCGTCGTGAGTCTTTCTCCTCCTCCTTCTCCTCCTTCTGTCTTTCAACTCGTCTCTTGTAGATTCTGAACGACCGCAAACTAGTGCATCTGGCGGAGGCGCAGCGCACACTGGAGACCAAGATGAGGGAGCACTCGGCAGGCGCGCTCAACATCCCCTTCTCCACCTCCAATACCGCATAGACCTGTTCGCTACTATTGCTTTTGTATGTTGCTATAATTGTTGAAATTGAACACGTTGTATCACTCCAAGATCTTCATAATAAATATTTATCTACATGAACCGTACTGTGTGAGCAATGGGATGTAGCAACTTGATAGTGCGATCCGGTTAGAATCCGCGACACCTCTCTTCGACAGTGCGCTCGCTGCGGGAGGAGACGATCTCCTCCACCTCCAGCTCCGATCGGATCTGCCGGATCTGAACAAGGACATGCGAGAGGAAGCAACATGGATGATACCGTTCCGGTGAGAAGGCGCGCCTGCGGGGAGCCCTTCTCCAGTTGATTCAAGTGCTGCACGTGGGAGGAGAGACAGCTGGTGAGGAGTGCGAGACGCATGCCGTGCAGGGTGTTCAGCTCCTTGCGGATGTCAGCGCATGCCTTGCTGTAGTCGGCGCCCCTCTGCGTCAGCTCCGAGTTGAGCTGGATGTGGATGCGGTCGTCTGCCTTTCGCAGACCCTCCAGACGAGTCATCATACTCGACAAATCAGCGCAGTCATCCATCCTAAACGTGCGGGTGAAAGGGCTTCACAGAATAACGAACAAAGCAGATACTGTAGTCACACTACGCGCGGTCGTCGAGAAACCGTATAATTGAACGATAGTCAGTGATTGAATACAACATTTACTTCATCATTCATATAATTTTCAGCAAAACAACAACAAAACAAAATAACTAGCTATACTAATGCGGATAAACATGAGAGTGAGTTAGTTGAAAGAGGGGGCGGCGCCGTATCCGCCGGACTGGTTCATTTCCTCCTGGAGGCGCTTCTGGAGGGACTGGGAGACGAGGTTCCAGCTCTCCATGAAGCGGTCCATGCAGCGGGTCAGGCACTGCTTCTCGCCAGAAGACAGCGACGAGCCGGGCGCAGTGATGCACTTCTGCGTGCACTTCTCCGACAGGTCCTGCAAGCAACACTTAATATGAACCATAATTACATCCTACATATACATTCAGAAACATACAACAACATACTTCCAAGAAAAAATATAAAATGAACAACAAAAAATAATTGTAAATGACCCACGGTGATGAGGTTTTGGGCGTTGACCATGGCAGCCTGCTGCTTCACGCCGAGTAGAACCTGGATATACAACTCATATTACATACATAAATATTGTGTTTGTACCTACACATTCATTTTAATACGCTCACAGCTGGGTAAATGTACGCTCACCTGCTCCTGCTGCTCGGGAGTGAGCTTCTTCAGGTTCTCCATATCCATCAGCTGCTCCATTTTCTGAAATCGATCTACGTACACAAACAAAACATATAAAACAAAAACAAAAAAACAACATGAAAACTTTTTAGCAGAATGAAAATGATGTAAGAACAAACGGGCTGTCTCCTGTTTTGAGACTTCATTTTTTCTCAACACGATTTTTGATGTACGGTATGTCTTTTAAATCATCACCGTCGTTTGAGCAGTTGATCGCGTTTGTTGTTGGAGCTGAAATGAATTTGTTTATTTTGTGTGTATTATGTTTTATAGTACTGAGATAGGTGATTGCTGTAATAACAGTGATGCGTGTTGCAGATGTGGGGAGGCAGTTTCCAGGAAGAGGATGAGTGCGACGGCCGCCAGTTGGCCGAGTTCAACAAGGGGTACATCAACGAACCCCACATGGAGACGTTCCGTTTCGCCCAGCCCCCACTCGGAATCGATGTGAGTGGTTACTCTCTGACATTCCACAATCTTGTTGCGCGTAGTGTTTGCGTTCAAACTTTTATTTTGTGCTTAATGTCATCATTTCGGTTTTATTCCTGTTTTTGTTTCAGGCCAAGGAGTTTGTGAACACGCACTTCGGGCCGAACTCTGCGGCTAAGAACCTGCAGTTCCGCCGTGGAACCACCACCCTCGCCTTCCAGTACAAGCCCAAGACCGCCAATGACAAGGTATCCAATTGCTGTATCCATCTCTTCACCATTGTTTTTCAGGGAGGTATCGTCG
>CAWZYM010000024.1:0-87500 GCA_963966185.1 Rhabditoides inermis | reverse complement strand
TCTCGTATCCAGGCAGTACGAGCTGGGCGGCTGCACCAAGGGCGCCTTCTGCAACTTCATGCACCTCAAGCCCATCTCGTCCGACCTCCGTCGCAAGCTGTATGGAGGCCGCGGTGGAGGCGGCGGCGGTGGCGGCCGTCGCGGTCCTTCCCCCGTTCCCAGGAGACGGTGAGTATGTTTTATACTGGTTACTAAAATGTTTGTTGTGCTGAAGGAGTAGCGGTGCGTGTTGGTTTCTGGTTAAGTAGGTTGTGTTTATAGCGAGAGGTACGACCGCGACAGGGAGCGTCGCGACGACAGGCGTGGAGGGGACCGCGACCGCCGCCGCTAGACAAGGCACGGCACGTGTCTGCTGCCGCCTCGTATGTTATCTCATTCATCTATTGTTCACCCACCATTCACTGCGGTTTGTCTCCCCGGACTTACCCGAGACCCCTCTTCCTGTTAATTGTTACCGTATACCGTACACTCGCGCGGCGTATCTCATTCGTGTAACTGTTTCACATGTTGTTATCCTCTCCGCTGATACTCGAGTAAATGGGATGTGTATGGCGTGTGTGTTTTGTGATTTTGTTTGACGACGGTCGCATTGGGTCGCATGCGTTCCGGTCGTATCTGTTTCAATAGGAATATAGTTCGGTGAAATGGAAGAGTCAGGAGGCACCATGTTGCCGGAAAAGTTGCTGAACATGTTGCGGCACGGCAGCAACGAGTTGATGGTGAGTGTTGTGTGGACTCACATAGAAACATGGTAGTTGTCTAATACATGCGTTCAGATCCTTGCCGATTTTGACTACACTCTTTCGAAGCGGGAGGAGGGCGGGCGGAGATGCGCCATCGCACACGAGTCACTCAGCAGGGAGAGGCGGTGTGCGAGTGGGAGGACACTCGGAGAGGAGGTGGGCGGCAGGGTGGGGCATTGGTCAATGCATGTACAGCACGACACGATGAATGCGCGGTTCGAGGCGAAGCTGTCACATGTGAAGGGGGAGGGGGAGAGGGACAGGGTGTTGACCGAGTGGTGGAGGACGTCGCACGCATACATGGTGGAGACGGGGCTGCGCAGGGAGCAGCTGCGCCACGAGGTGGACTGCTCCACACTCGCCATCAGGTGCGCCGTCCACGAGTGTCCCCGTACTGGTGTGTGCATGCAGACCCGAGATGGTTGGCCTGCTGCGCGTGGCGGCTGGAAAGGGAGTGCCGGTGGTGGTGCTGTCTGCTGGCATTACAGATGTTATCCAAGCCGTCTTCGACAGACACTTGCCTGGGCACAGCCAATCCTACAGGGTCATCTCCAACTCGATGTACTTTAACGAGAAGGTGTGTTGGTTAGCGTTTGACTGTTTGCACTTTTCAATGAGGTTGACGTGAGATGGGTAGCAAATGGTGTGATGATCATGACGTGGTTGTTTGTAGGACGTGTTGGTGGGATTCACTGACTCGCCCCTACACTCGCTCAACAAGTGGCTGGCTGTGGACGAGGAGACGTGAGTCCATGTAGATTCTATGAAACCATATTCTCGTTTAGGCGTGCGTGGGTATCGTCCCGTGCCCACTGTGTGTTGCTTGGAGACGAGCCGAGTGATGTGAGGATGGCAGATGCCTTTCCCCATCTCAAAGGCTGTTGGACGGTCGGCATCGATGAGAAAGGAGAGGTGAGTATATTAGATGTATCGATTCTTCCGAATTTAGCACGCACTTGATTATGTCGATTGTAAAGATAGTGGTCGTAAAATATGAGTATGATTTGTGTGGCTCTGGTACTTTGTTGAGCAGTTCGTTAGTGATTATTTATTGATATCTACTGATAGAGGGTGCACACACTTTCTACTCGGGAACTTGGGTGGTCTCGCGTAAGTGTTTTTTTTTTCAGGTGAACAAGCGTGGTATGTGTGGTTTGTTCGATCAAGTCGTCTCGGCAGCCGACCTGCCTGCGTGGGTCGACGAGTTCTGCACACTCCTCTAGCCGGGACTTTATTCTTATCTCCTCTACTATACAGTTGCTCTCCAAGGGTCGAACGCCAGCATTTCCAGTAGCCATTCGTTCATTGACATATGCTTATCTCTCCAATATCCCATATGTCCAGGTCATGAATTATCTAGCCCCGTTTTATGTTACAGTATGTGATGTTCAATTTCAACGAATTGATAAAGAATTTATTACCATACTGTTTTTGTGCGTCTCTTGCCTGCAGAGCAGTTGCAATCCGTTGACTCTCGGATGTCATATTTTCTGTCTGTTTTGTGGCAATTATACCTCGAGGCGATGTACTAGTAAACGAATGAGTGTGTATGAGTGTGTAATAGAATGAGAGAGAATGCAAGTAATAGTGCTGTGGCGGGTGAGATAGTGAGAGATACAAACACACACAAAGAAGAACTGCGATTGTCTGCCCGCGAATCACATTGATCTGCGCCCTGCTGCCAGCTGGTATTCACTAGACTATTCAAATCTGAGCTGTCGCAATTGTTATTTGCATCTTGATTGGTGATTGGAGATTGGGTGCGAGTTGTGGTCATTACTGGCTGCAGGCGGGTGGATGCGCGGGTTGGGCAAGGCAGCGGCCACCGCTGCTCTCGCCACCACATCCCTCCACTCACTGCGCGTCTCGCAACGAAGGCCTTTCGCCGTCACTCCCCTCTTCCGAGGTATGCCCCGTTTCCTTCTCCTACTGCTTGCTCACCATGCTTGCTATTGGGTGGTGGTGGTTCTGGTGATATTTTGAAACCTGTACTAGTTCTAGTTGCATGTTTCTGTTTCGTTCAGTAGAAAGTGTTTGATAGTGTGTGATAAGAGCGCGGGACGTGGGGTCATTCTGATGCTTTTTCGTCCAGGGAATGCCCTTGTCCCTATCTCTCGGCAGGGACAGGACAGTAGTCAATGGTCGTAAATTCTCAGTGAGTTTCGTACTATGATTGAAGATGAGAGAGGGTGGGGAGAGAGTTATAGATAGATGGAAGCGTGATAATCGTGTGTAGATAGTGGGATCCCGCCCGGTCTGGTCCCAGGCGGAGGGGTATAAGAGGCTGAGGCTGAGGCGGACGGACCATTCTGCCTATTGGCCACCCGAATTCCACATTTGAATTCATCATCCGAAATGAGCTCGACCGGCCTCATTCCCGTCGCTCTCATCGCAGCGAACAGTGGGTTTCGGGTTTTGTCATTTTGTCTCAGCGGGTTGTGTTTGCTTCGCTAGAAGGAGTTGTCTGTATGTGGCAGAGAGACACTGTTGCCGCCAGCCGCTGGTTAGTGCGGAGTGGTGGTGGTGGGGGCTGGTAGGAAGTGGCAAGGTCGTGTCGCTCTTGTCCACTCGACCGTGAGTGAGTGGCCAGACTAGTAGTGCGTATAATAATTGCCGTCTCGCACTTTTTGACGTTGATCGAGATTGAATCACGTATTTTTTGAGTGACTGCGACGACACTCGAACTTTGGAAACTTTGAAAACTTGGTCGCTGTGATTCGAAACTAGTTGAGTGATTGCACGCGTATAAAAGACAAGAGGAGATGTGCGTCTGGGAGCCGCCTGTCTGGCCGGCATATTCCATCTGTTGGCGAGTGTGATTAGACTCGAGAGAGAGAGGTGCGTTCTCCGGTTCCAGGTGATTGTTTGATCGTCGCTCGCTTTTCCACCTGCAGTCTATGCTATTTGCTCTTCTCATATGCTGTGGTCCTGGTCCGTGTATCAAAAACACAGACGTCAAACATTGCAACGCAAGTGGCGGAGTCGCGCGGAGTCGCGCGGAGGCGGCTGAGGACGAGCAGTTTCCAGACAGTGGCGTGGTATCACGAGCACTGAAAGGAATCGGGTAGCTTATCAGAGATCATAACAGGTGTTGATTGCTGCTAGTGTAGACGAGTGCGCAAAGATTGAATGGGATAGTGAGAGAGTAGTGTCATGCGCGCGCTGTTACACAGTGCAGTCGGAGAGAAAGCGCTTCCATTGCTCCACCCGATTTATGAAAAGTGCCTGCATGTCTGCCTGCTTGTTTTTACATTTCTTTTGCCCGCGCCCTTTCCTTTCCCGTTTCACTGCCTGGCTCCACTTGTCGATTACGGAACGAGGAGGGATTACACCTTTGAATTGATGAGACCTCGTATAATTTCACACTCACTTTTTGTAATGTCGAAGCTGTCTGGTTGTATCCCTGATTGGTTGCTCGTGTTCTGATGCTTGTGTGTTTGCAGTGCCTGAGACTATCTCTTCCACCCCGTCTGTCAGCGACTCTGTGCCCTTCTCCACAGTCGACATCCCCCACAACACAGACATGACCAAGCTGAGCGCGTTCGAGAACATCCTCAACCTCCCCCAGGTGAGTGTCCCCCCTCTCTGTCCCCTCTCATCCCTCCCTCTAGGTGCGCGTGAAGAACCGCAGTGTGGTGGAGGCGAAGCTGCGGGACATGGTGGGAGACGGGTCGGACAAGTTCATGGTCATCACCGACTTTGACTACACTCTGTCGCGTGCCAAGGACGCGGACGGCTCTCGCTGCTGGACCACCCACGGAGTGTTCGACAACGAGGCCGACCGCGTGTCCGCCAACCTCTCGCAGAAGTTCAAGGACCTCAAGGACAAGTTCTACCCCATCGAGTTCGACCCGAACATGAGCAACGAGGAGAAGACGCCCTACATGGAGGAGTGGTGAGTGAGCGGAAAGGGGGCGGGGCTGAATGAGGCTGTTTCAGGTGGAACACTTCGCACGGATACATTATCGAGGCCAAGTTCACGAAGGGACTCATCAACGAGTTTGTCAAGGACAGCAAGATCAAGCTGAGGTATGTGGAGAGGCAGGGGAGGAAAGAGGAGAGAGAGAGAGAGAGTCATTGGTGCATGTTCAGGGACGGTTCTACTTCGATGATGTCCGAGCTCAAGTCGAAGAACGTTCCCTTCGTGGTCTTCTCGGCCGGTCTGGGCAACATCATCGAGATGTTCTTTGATCAGCGCCTCGGAGAGGTCCCCTCCAACGTCCACATCATATCCAACATGATGCAGTTCAACGACAAGGTATGTGTATTGATTGATATATCGATTGCTATTTGCTTCGTCTAGGAGGAGGTGGTGTCGTTCTCGGAGCCGCTGATCCACACGTTCTGCAAGAATGCGTCGGTGATCAAGAAGGAGGCGGGCTTCTTCCACGAGATCTCATCGAGGACGAATGTGATGCTGCTGGGAGACTCGCTGGGAGACCTGCACATGGATGTGGGAGTGGAGAGGGACGGACACACACTCAAGATCGGGTTCCTCAACTTCCAGGTGAGAGAGGGGGAGGGAGAGGGGAGAGATGTGAGTGTGGTGTTGCAGGTTGACACCCTGCTCGACACGTACCTCGACGGATACGACATTGTGCTGATCGACGACCAGTCGATGACTGTGCCCAACCTCATCCAACAAGCCGTCACCGCCGCCAGGCAATAGACGCCCCGCCCCCACAAGCCCCGCCCACTCACAGCCTGACTGTACATAGCATGGCCGATTACACACCCACTGACCCGCGTAGACTACTGACCAGCGCTAGTATCTAGTGTTTATTTTTTGAGTGAGAGACGAGTCGAATGATGCAAGCATTGATTCACTTGTATATGGTATTTCAATTTTGGCATATAGCTCTAGCAGTGACACGCCTCACGCGGCCACGCCCCTTTACTCGTTTTGCCCCGTGTTCGGACCTACATAATGTATATGTGCAACTGTATTATGTACAGATGTAGTCTCGACGGTGAGACTGCCTATTGGACAGAGATATACTCGGTGCGACATCGAGCGATGTTTAATAAATATAATTTGATATTTATCAGGCCATTGAAATACTCATAGTATATTAGGCATGCTCCAGTATAACTCGTAGTAGTAGTGAAAGTATATTGAAGGAGCAAACTCACTGTTCTACCGCGGAGTCTCTTTCTGTATCATGTGATGACTGTATAGTGGACGAAGAGGAGGGAGAAGATAATGATCCTGTCCTAACACGTTAGTGGAAAATCCATTTTCCACCTGGAAAATCCATTTTTCCACTGGATAACTGGATTTTCCAGTTGGATTTTCCATTTTTCCAGTGGAAAAGTGGAAAATCCAGTGACTTGGATTTCCAGTTTTCCACTGCTGTTGAGTATACGAGAGTAGTTTCGACTGAGTTTCGACTGACACGGGCAGCTTGCGCACCTCTTGGCGGATTCTTATGATAACATGGCCATATACACAGTTTTTCATGCTGATTCCGAATATGAGCATAACTTTTCCGGAATAGTAGTTTGAAAGTGAAGTGAGTGATAGAGAAGGTAGATCAACGGCAAATAAAAACTGGAGCATTGGCGGGACATATCGCATTATCTACGTATACCTCTTTAATATCTTCCTCCCCCTCTCTCTTTCTTCTATCCCCTCTCTCACTGGAGGGGCGGGACATGCTAATGTGAGTTGGTCTGATTGGTCTCGATGTGAAGAAATGACGGCGACCAGTGGGCATTCGTTGTTTTGTCGCACGTGCCGAGCGGTCGCATGCCTTCACTCTCTGCCCATCCGAGGATCTACCAAGTCATCACGGTACATCTCACACCTACCTCTTCTCGTCTTGTCTAGTCACCACTCTTCCATCATCTTTCCTCATCACTACCTCTTCTCCCTACCAATCCCATGCATGACTCTCGCACGATTCCTGTCTGTTTATCAAACTTGGCGCCTTAGTTTGGCATCCTCGCGTTTCATCATAACTTTGCCCTCGAATGAGAGGATCTATCAGTCTTGCCCACCTCTCTCTCTTTCTACCCCCTGCCTCTCGCACGATTCCTGGCGGCCCGGCTGGTAATCAAACTTGGCGCCTTAGGGAATACTCGAGTTTCATCATAACTTTGCCCTCGAATGAGAGGATCTATCAGTCTTGCCCACCTCTCTCTACCCCCTGCCTCTCGCACGATTCCTGGCGGCCCGGCTGGTAATCAAACTTGGCGCCTTAGGGAATACTCGAGTTTCATCATAACTTTGCCCTCGAATGAGAGGATCTATCAGTCTTGCCCACCTCTCTCTCTTTCTACCCCCTGCCTCTCGCACGATTCCTGGCGGCCCGGCTGGTAATCAAACTTGGCGCCTTAGGGAATACTCGAGTTTCATCATAACTTTGCCCTCGAATGAGAGGATCTATCAGTCTTGCCCACCTCTCTCTTTCTACCCCCTGCCTCTCGCGCGATTCCTGGCGGCCCGGCTGGTAATCAAACTTGGCGCCTTAGGGAATACTCGAGTTTCATCATAACTTTGCCCTCGAATGAGAGGATCTATCAGTCTTGCCCACCTCTCTCTCTTTCTACCCCCTGCCTCTCGCACGATTCCTGGCGGCCCGGCTGGTAATCAAACTTGGCGCCTTAGGGAATACTCGAGTTTCATCATAACTTTGCCCTCGAATGAGAGGATCTATCAGTCTTGCCCACCTCTCTCTTTCTACCCCCTGCCTCTCGCGCGATTCCTGGCGGCCCGGCTGGTAATCAAACTTGGCGCCTTAGGGAATACTCGAGTTTCATCATAACTTTGCCCTCGAATGAGAGGATCTATCAGTCTTGCCCACCTCTCTCTTTCTACCCCCTGCCTCTCGCGCGATTCCTGGCGGCCCGGCTGGTAATCAAACTTGGCGCCTTAGGGAATACTCGAGTTTCATCATAACTTTGCCCTCGAATGAGAGGATCTATCAGTCTTGCCCACCTCTTTCTTTCTACCCCCTGCCTCTCGCACGATTCCTGGCGGCCCGGCTGGTAATCAAACTTGGCGCCTTAGGGAATACTCGAGTTTCATCATAACTTTGCCCTCGAATGAGAGGATCTATCAGTCTTGCCCACCTCTCTCTTTCTACCCCCTGCCTCTCGCACGATTCCTGGCGGCCCGGCTGGTAATCAAACTTGGCGCCTTAGGGAATACTCGAGTTTCATCATAACTTTGCCCTCGAATGAGAGGATCTATCAGTCTTGCCCACCTCTCTCTTTCTACCCCCTGCCTCTCGCACGATTCCTGGCGGCCCGGCTGGTAATCAAACTTGGCGCCTTAGGGAATACTCGAGTTTCATCATAACTTTGCCTTCGAATGAGAGGATCTATCAGTCTTGCCCACCTCTCTCTTTCTACCCCCTGCCTCTCGCACGATTCCTGGCGGCCCGGCTGGTAATCAAACTTGGCGCCTTAGGGAATACTCGAGTTTCATCATAACTTTGCCCTCGAATGAGAGGATCTATCAGTCTTGCCCACCTCTCTCTTTCTACCCCCTGCCTCTCGCACGATTCCTGGCGGCCCGGCTGGTAATCAAACTTGGCGCCTTAGGGAATACTCGAGTTTCATCATAACTTTGCCCTCGACTGAGAGGATCTATCAGTCTTGCCCACCTCTCTCTCTTTCTACCCCCTGCCTCTCGCACAATTCCTGGCGGCCCAGCTGGTAATCAAACTTGGCGCCTTAGGGAATACTCGAGTTTCATCATAACTTTGCCCTCGAATGAGAGGATCTCAGTCTTGCCCACCTCTCTCTTTCTACCCCCTGCCTCTCGCACGATTCCTGGCGGCCCGGCTGGTAATCAAACTTGGCGCCTTAGGGAATACTCGAGTTTCATCATAACTTTGCCCTCAAATGAGAGGATCTCAGTCTTGCCCACCTCTCTCTTTCTACCCCCTGCCTCTCGCACGATTCCTGTCGGCCCGGCTGGTAATCAATCTTGGCGCCTTAGCTTCGGGAATACTCGAGTTTCATCATAACTTTGCCCTCGAATGAGAGGATCTATGGATCTATCAGTCTTGCCCACCTCTCTCTTTCTACCCCTGCCTCTCGCACGATTCCTGGCGGCCCGGCTGGTAATCAAACTTGGCGCCTTAGGGAATACTCGAGTTTCATCATAACTTTGCCCTCGAATGAGAGGATCTATCAGTCTTGCCCACCTCTCTCTCTTTCTACCCCCTGCCTCTCGCACGATTCCTGGCGGCCCGGCTGGTAATCAAACTTGGTGCCTTAGGGAATACTCGAGTTTCATCATAACTTTGCCCTCGAATGAGAGGATCTATCAGTCTTGCCCACCTCTCTCTTTCTACCCCCTGACTCTCGCACGATTCCTGGCGGCCCGGCTGGTAATCAAACTTGGCGCCTTAGGGAATACTCGAGTTTCATCATAACTTTGCCCTCGAATGAGAGGATCTCAGTCTTGCCCACCTCTCTCTTTCTACCCCCTGCCTCTCGCACGATTCCTGGCGGCCCGGCTGGTAATCAAACTTGGCGCCTTAGGGAATACTCGAGTTTCATCATAACTTTGCCCTCAAGTGATAGGATCTCAGTCTTGCCCACCTCTCTCTTTCTACCCCCTGCCTCTCGCACGATTCCTGGCGGCCCGGCTGGTATTCAATCTTGGCGCCTTAGGGAATACTCGAGTTTCATCATAACTTTGCCCTCGAATGAGAGGATCTATCAGTCTTGCCCACCTCTCTCTCTTTCTACCCCCTGCCTCTCGCACGATTCCTGGCGGCCCGGCTGGTAATCAAACTTGGCGCCTTAGGGAATACTCGAGTTTCATCATAACTTTGCCCTCGAATGAGAGGATCTATCAGTCTTGCCCACCTCTCTCTCTTTCTACCCCCTGCCTCTCGCACGATTCCTGGCGGCCCGGCTGGTAATCAAACTTGGCGCCTTATGGAATACTCGAGTTTCATCATAACTTTGCCCTCGAATGAGAGGATCTCAGTCTTGCCCACCTCTCTCTTTCTACCCCCTGCCTCTCGCACGATTCCTGGCGGCCCGGCTGGTAATCAAACTTGGCGCCTTAGGGAATACTCGAGTTTCATCATAACTTTGCCCTCAAATGAGAGGATCTATCAGTCTTGCCCACCTCTCTCTTTCTACCCCCTGCCTCTCGCACGATTCCTGGCGGCCCGGCTGGTAATCAAACTTGGCGCCTTATGGAATACTCGAGTTTCATCATAACTTTGCCCTCGAATGAGAGGATCTCAGTCTTGCCCACCTCTCTCTTTCTACCCCCTGCCTCTCGCACGATTCCTGGCGGCCCGGCTGGTAATCAAACTTGGCGCCTTAGGGAATACTCGAGTTTCATCATAACTTTGCCCTCAAATGAGAGGATCTCAGTCTTGCCCACCTCTCTCTTTCTACCCCCTGCCTCTCGCACGATTCCTGTCGGCCCGGCTGGTAATCAATCTTGGCGCCTTAGCTTCGGGAATACTCGAGTTTCATCATAACTTTGCCCTCGAATGAGAGGATCTATGGATCTATCAGTCTTGCCCACCTCTCTCTTTCTACCCCTGCCTCTCGCACGATTCCTGGCGGCCCGGCTGGTAATCAAAATTGGCGCCTTAGGGAATACTCGAGTTTCATCATAACTTTGCCCTCGAATGAGAGGATCTATCAGTCTTGCCCACCTCTCTCTCTTTCTACCCCCTGCCTCTCGCACGATTCCTGGCGGCCCGGCTGGTAATCAAACTTGGTGCCTTAGGGAATACTCGAGTTTCATCATAACTTTGCCCTCGAATGAGAGGATCTATCAGTCTTGCCCACCTCTCTCTTTCTACCCCCTGCCTCTCGCACGATTCCTGGCGGCCCGGCTGGTAATCAAACTTGGCGCCTTAGGGAATACTCGAGTTTCATCATAACTTTGCCCTCGAATGAGAGGATCTCAGTCTTGCCCACCTCTCTCTTTCTACCCCCTGCCTCTCGCACGATTCCTGGCGGCCCGGCTGGTAATCAAACTTGGCGCCTTAGGGAATACTCGAGTTTCATCATAACTTTGCCCTCAAGTGATAGGATCTCAGTCTTGCCCACCTCTCTCTTTCTACCCCCTGCCTCTCGCACGATTCCTGGCGGCCCGGCTGGTATTCAATCTTGGCGCCTTAGGGAATACTCGAGTTTCATCATAACTTTGCCCTCGAATGAGAGGATCTATCAGTCTTGCCCACCTCTCTCTCTTTCTACCCCCTGCCTCTCGCACGATTCCTGGCGGCCCGGCTGGTAATCAAACTTGGCGCCTTAGGGAATACTCGAGTTTCATCATAACTTTGCCCTCGAATGAGAGGATCTATCAGTCTTGCCCACCTCTCTCTTTCTACCCCCTGCCTCTCGCACGATTCCTGGCGGCCCGGCTGGTAATCAAACTTGGTGCCTTAGGGAATACTCGAGTTTCATCATAACTTTGCCCTCGAATGAGAGGATCTATCAGTCTTGCCCACCTCTCTCTTTCTACCCCCTGCCTCTCGCACGATTCCTGGCGGCCCGGCTGGTAATCAAACTTGGCGCCTTAGGGAATACTCGAGTTTCATCATAACTTTGCCCTCGAATGAGAGGATCTCAGTCTTGCCCACCTCTCTCTTTCTACCCCCTGCCTCTCGCACGATTCCTGGCGGCCCGGCTGGTAATCAAACTTGGCGCCTTAGGGAATACTCGAGTTTCATCATAACTTTGCCTTCAAGTGATAGGATCTCAGTCTTGCCCACCTCTCTCTTTCTACCCCCTGCCTCTCGCACGATTCCTGGCGGCCCGGCTGGTATTCAATCTTGGCGCCTTAGGGAATACTCGAGTTTCATCATAACTTTGCCCTCGAATGAGAGGATCTATCAGTCTTGCCCACCTCTCTCTCTTTCTACCCCCTGCCTCTCGCACGATTCCTGGCGGCCCGGCTGGTAATCAAACTTGGCGCCTTAGGGAATACTCGAGTTTCATCATAACTTTGCCCTCGAATGAGAGGATCTATCAGTCTTGCCCACCTCTCTCTCTTTCTACCCCCTGCCTCTCGCACGATTCCTGGCGGCCCGGCTGGTAATCAAACTTGGCGCCTTAGGGAATACTCGAGTTTCATCATAACTTTGCCCTCGAATGAGAGGATCTATCAGTCTTGCCCACCTCTCTCTTTCTACCCCCTGCCTCTCGCACGATTCCTGGCGGCCCGGCTGGTAATCAAACTTGGCGCCTTATGGAATACTCGAGTTTCATCATAACTTTGCCCTCGAATGAGAGGATCTCAGTCTTGCCCACCTCTCTCTTTCTACCCCCTGCCTCTCGCACGATTCCTGGCGGCCCGGCTGGTAATCAAACTTGGCGCCTTAGGGAATACTCGAGTTTCATCATAACTTTGCCCTCAAATGAGAGGATCTCAGTCTTGCCCACCTCTCTCTTTCTACCCCCTGCCTCTCGCACGATTCCTGTCGGCCCGGCTGGTAATCAATCTTGGCGCCTTAGCTTCGGGAATACTCGAGTTTCATCATAACTTTGCCCTCGAATGAGAGGATCTATGGATCTATCAGTCTTGCCCACCTCTCTCTTTCTACCCCCTGCCTCTCGCACGATTCCTGGCGGCCCGGCTGGTAATCAAACTTGGCGCCTTAGGGAATACTCGAGTTTCATCATAACTTTGCCCTCGAATGAGAGGATCTATCAGTCTTGCCCACCTCTCTCTTTCTACCCCCTGCCTCTCGCACGATTCCTGGCGGCCCGGCTGGTAATCAAACTTGGCGCCTTATGGAATACTCGAGTTGCATCATAACTTTGCCCTCGAATGAGAGGATCTCAGTCTTACCCACCTCTCTCTTTCTACCCCCTGCCTCTCGCACGATTCCTGGCGGCCCGGCTGGTAATCACACTTGGCGCCTTAAGGAATACTCGAGTTTCATCATAACTTTGCCCTCGAATGAGAGGATCTATCAGTCTTGCCCACCTCTCTCTCTTTCTACCCCCTGCCTCTCGCACGATTCCTGGCGGCCCGGCTGGTAATCAAACTTGGCGCCTTAGGGAATACTCGAGTTTCATCATAACTTTGCCCTCAAGTGATAGGATCTCAGTCTTGCCCACCTCTCTCTTTCTAACCCCTGCCTCTCGCACGATTCCTGGCGGCCCGGCTGGTATTCAATCTTGGCGCCTTAGGGAATACTCGAGTTTCATCATAACTTTGCCCTCGAATGAGAGGATCTATCAGTCTTGCCCACCTCTCTCTTTCTACCCCTGCCTCTCGCACGATTCCTGGCGGCCCGGCTGGTAATCAAACTTGGCGCCTTAGGGAATACTCGAGTTTCATCATAACTTTGCCCTCGAATGAGAGGATCTATCAGTCTTGCCCACCTCTCTCTCTTTCTACCCCCTGCCTCTCGCACGATTCCTGGCGGCCCGGCTGGTAATCAAACTTGGTGCCTTAGGGAATACTCGAGTTTCATCATAACTTTGCCCTCGAATGAGAGGATCTATCAGTCTTGCCCACCTCTCTCTTTCTACCCCCTGCCTCTCGCACGATTCCTGGCGGCCCGGCTGGTAATCAAACTTGGCGCCTTAGGGAATACTCGAGTTTCATCATAACTTTGCCCTCGAATGAGAGGATCTCAGTCTTGCCCACCTCTCTCTTTCTACCCCCTGCCTCTCGCACGATTCCTGGCGGCCCGGCTGGTAATCAAACTTGGCGCCTTAGGGAATACTCGAGTTTCATCATAACTTTGCCCTCAAGTGATAGGATCTCAGTCTTGCCCACCTCTCTCTTTCTACCCCCTGCCTCTCGCACGATTCCTGGCGGCCCGGCTGGTATTCAATCTTGGCGCCTTAGGGAATACTCGAGTTTCATCATAACTTTGCCCTCGAATGAGAGGATCTATCAGTCTTGCCCACCTCTCTCTCTTTCTACCCCCTGCCTCTCGCACGATTCCTGGCGGCCCGGCTGGTAATCAAACTTGGCGCCTTAGGGAATACTCGAGTTTCATCATAACTTTGCCCTCGAATGAGAGGATCTATCAGTCTTGCCCACCTCTCTCTCTCTTTCTACCCCCTGCCTCTCGCACGATTCCTGGCGGCCCGGCTGGTAATCAAACTTGGCGCCTTAGGGAATACTCGAGTTTCATCATAACTTTGCCCTCGAATGAGAGGATCTATCAGTCTTGCCCACCTCTCTCTTTCTACCCCCTGCCTCTCGCACGATTCCTGGCGGCCCGGCTGGTAATCAAACTTGGTGCCTTAGGGAATACTCGAGTTTCATCATAACTTTGCCCTCGAATGAGAGGATCTATCAGTCTTGCCCACCTCTCTCTTTCTACCCCCTGCCTCTCGCACGATTCCTGGCGGCCCGGCTGGTAATCAAACTTGGCGCCTTAGGGAATACTCGAGTTTCATCATAACTTTGCCCTCGAATGAGAGGATCTCAGTCTTGCCCACCTCTCTCTTTCTACCCCCTGCCTCTCGCACGATTCCTGGCGGCCCGGCTGGTAATCAAACTTGGCGCCTTAGGGAATACTCGAGTTTCATCATAACTTTGCCTTCAAGTGATAGGATCTCAGTCTTGCCCACCTCTCTCTTTCTACCCCCTGCCTCTCGCACGATTCCTGGCGGCCCGGCTGGTATTCAATCTTGGCGCCTTAGGGAATACTCGAGTTTCATCATAACTTTGCCCTCGAATGAGAGGATCTATCAGTCTTGCCCACCTCTCTCTCTTTCTACCCCCTGCCTCTCGCACGATTCCTGGCGGCCCGGCTGGTAATCAAACTTGGCGCCTTAGGGAATACTCGAGTTTCATCATAACTTTGCCCTCGAATGAGAGGATCTATCAGTCTTGCCCACCTCTCTCTCTTTCTACCCCCTGCCTCTCGCACGATTCCTGGCGGCCCGGCTGGTAATCAAACTTGGCGCCTTAGGGAATACTCGAGTTTCATCATAACTTTGCCCTCGAATGAGAGGATCTATCAGTCTTGCCCACCTCTCTCTTTCTACCCCCTGCCTCTCGCACGATTCCTGGCGGCCCGGCTGGTAATCAAACTTGGCGCCTTATGGAATACTCGAGTTTCATCATAACTTTGCCCTCGAATGAGAGGATCTCAGTCTTGCCCACCTCTCTCTTTCTACCCCCTGCCTCTCGCACGATTCCTGGCGGCCCGGCTGGTAATCAAACTTGGCGCCTTAGGGAATACTCGAGTTTCATCATAACTTTGCCCTCAAATGAGAGGATCTCAGTCTTGCCCACCTCTCTCTTTCTACCCCCTGCCTCTCGCACGATTCCTGTCGGCCCGGCTGGTAATCAATCTTGGCGCCTTAGCTTCGGGAATACTCGAGTTTCATCATAACTTTGCCCTCGAATGAGAGGATCTATGGATCTATCAGTCTTGCCCACCTCTCTCTTTCTACCCCCTGCCTCTCGCACGATTCCTGGCGGCCCGGCTGGTAATCAAACTTGGCGCCTTAGGGAATACTCGAGTTTCATCATAACTTTGCCCTCGAATGAGAGGATCTATCAGTCTTGCCCACCTCTCTCTTTCTACCCCCTGCCTCTCGCACGATTCCTGGCGGCCCGGCTGGTAATCAAACTTGGCGCCTTATGGAATACTCGAGTTGCATCATAACTTTGCCCTCGAATGAGAGGATCTCAGTCTTACCCACCTCTCTCTTTCTACCCCCTGCCTCTCGCACGATTCCTGGCGGCCCGGCTGGTAATCACACTTGGCGCCTTAGGGAATACTCGAGTTTCATCATAACTTTGCCCTCGAATGAGAGGATCTATCAGTCTTGCGTGGCTAGAGGTGGCTCTCTCTCTTTCTACCCCCTGCCTCTCGCACGATTCCTGGCGGCCCGGCTGGTAATCAAACTTGGCGCCTTAGGGAATACTCGAGTTTCATCATAACTTTGCCCTCAAGTGATAGGATCTCAGTCTTGCCCACCTCTCTCTTTCTAACCCCTGCCTCTCGCACGATTCCTGGCGGCCCGGCTGGTATTCAATCTTGGCGCCTTAGGGAATACTCGAGTTTCATCATAACTTTGCCCTCGAATGAGAGGATCTATCAGTCTTGCCCACCTCTCTCTCTTTCTACCCCCTGCCTCTCGCACGATTCCTGGCGGCCCGGCTGGTAATCAAACTTGGCGCCTTAGGGAATACTCGAGTTTCATCATAACTTTGCCCTCGAATGAGAGGATCTATCAGTCTTGCCCACCTCTCTCTCTTTCTACCCCCTGCCTCTCGCACGATTCCTGGCGGCCCGGCTGGTAATCAAACTTGGCGCCTTAGGGAATACTCGAGTTTCATCATAACTTTGCCCTCGAATGAGAGGATCTATCAGTCTTGCCCACCTCTCTCTTTCTACCCCCTGCCTCTCGCACGATTCCTGGCGGCCCGGCTGGTAATCAAACTTGGCGCCTTATGGAATACTCGAGTTGCATCATAACTTTGCCCTCGAATGAGAGGATCTCAGTCTTGCCCACCTCTCTCTTTCTACCCCCTGCCTCTCGCACGATTCCTGGCGGCCCGGCTGGTAATCACACTTGGCGCCTTAGGGAATACTCGAGTTTCATCATAACTTTGCCCTCGAATGAGAGGATCTATCAGTCTTGCCCACCTCTCTCTCTTTCTACCCCCTGCCTCTCGCACGATTCCTGGCGGCCCGGCTGGTAATCAAACTTGGCGCCTTAGGGAATACTCGAGTTTCATCATAACTTTGCCCTCGAATGAGAGGATCTATCAGTCTTGCCCACCTCTCTCTCTTTCTAACCCCTGCCTCTCGCACGATTCCTGGCGGCCCGGCTGGTAATCAAACTTGGCGCCTTAGGGAATACTCGAGTTTCATCATAACTTTGCCCTCGAATGAGAGGATCTATCAGTCTTGCCCACCTCTCTCTTTCTACCCCCTGCCTCTCGCACGATTCCTGGCGGCCCGGCTGGTAATCAAACTTGGCGCCTTAGGGAATACTCGAGTTTCATCATAACTTTGCCCTCGAATGAGAGGATCTATCAGTCTTGCCCACCTCTCTCTCTTTCTACCCCCTGCCTCTCGCACGATTCCTGGCGGCCCGGCTGGTAATCAAACTTGGCGCCTTAGGGAATACTCGAGTTTCATCATAACTTTGCCCTCGAATGAGAGGATCTATCAGTCTTGCCCACCTCTCTCTTTCTACCCCCTGCCTCTCGCATGATTCCTGGCGGCCCGGCTGGTAATCAAACTTGGCGCCTTAGGGAATACTCGAGTTTCATCATAACTTTGCCCTCGAATGAGAGGATCTATCAGTCTTGCCCACCTCTCTCTTTCTACCCCCTGCCTCTCGCACGATTCCTGGCGGCCCGGCTGGTAATCAAACTTGGCGCCTTAGGGAATACTCGAGTTTCATCATAACTTTGCCTTCGAATGAGAGGATCTATCAGTCTTGCCCACCTCTCTCTTTCTACCCCCTGCCTCTCGCACGATTCCTGGCGGCCCGGCTGGTAATCAAACTTGGCGCCTTAGGGAATACTAGAGTTTCATCATAACTTTGCCCTCGAATGAGAGGATCTCAGTCTTGCCCACCTCTCTCTTTCTACCCCCTGCCTCTCGCACAATTCCTGGCGGCCCGGCTGGTAATCAAACTTGGCGCCTTAGGGAATACTCGAGTTTCATCATAACTTTGCCCTCGAATGAGAGGATCTATCAGTCTTGCCCACCTCTCTCTTTCTACCCCCTGCCTCTCGCACGATTCCTGGCGGCCCGGCTGGTAATCAAACTTGGTGCCTTAGGGAATACTCGAGTTTCATCATAACTTTGCCCTCGAATGAGAGGATCTATCAGTCTTGCCCACCTCTCTCTACCCCCCCCCCCCCCCGCCTCTCGCACGATTCCTGGCGGCCCGGCTGGTAATCAAACTTTGCGCCTTAGGGAATACTCGAGTTTCATCATAACTTTGCCCTCGAATGAGAGGATCTATCAGTCTTGCCCACCTCTCTCTCTTTCTACCCCCTGCCTCTCGCACGATTCCTGGCGGCCCGGCTGGTAATCAAACTTGGCGCCTTAGGGAATACTCGAGTTTCATCATAACTTTGCCCTCGAATGAGAGGATCTATCAGTCTTGCCCACCTCTCTCTCTCTTTCTACCCCCTGCCTCTCGCACGATTCCTGGCGGCCCGGCTGGTAATCAAACTTGGCGCCTTAGGGAATACTCGAGTTTCATCATAACTTTGCCCTCGAATGAGAGGATCTATCAGTCTTGCCCACCTCTCTCTTTCTACCCCCTGCCTCTCGCACGATTCCTGGCGGCCCGGCTGGTAATCAAACTTGGTGCCTTAGGGAATACTCGAGTTTCATCATAACTTTGCCCTCGAATGAGAGGATCTATCAGTCTTGCCCACCTCTCTCTTTCTACCCCCTGCCTCTCGCACGATTCCTGGCGGCCCGGCTGGTAATCAAACTTGGCGCCTTAGGGAATACTAGAGTTTCATCATAACTTTGCCTTCAAGTGATAGGATCTCAGTCTTGCCCACCTCTCTCTTTCTACCCCCTGCCTCTCGCACGATTCCTGGCGGCCCGGCTGGTATTCAATCTTGGCGCCTTAGGGAATACTCGAGTTTCATCATAACTTTGCCCTCGAATGAGAGGATCTATCAGTCTTGCCCACCTCTCTCTCTTTCTACCCCCTGCCTCTCGCACGATTCCTGGCGGCCCGGCTGGTAATCAAACTTGGCGCCTTAGGGAATACTCGAGTTTCATCATAACTTTGCCCTCGAATGAGAGGATCTATCAGTCTTGCCCACCTCTCTCTCTTTCTACCCCCTGCCTCTCGCACGATTCCTGGCGGCCCGGCTGGTAATCAAACTTGGCGCCTTAGGGAATACTCGAGTTTCATCATAACTTTGCCCTCGAATGAGAGGATCTATCAGTCTTGCCCACCTCTCTCTTTCTACCCCCTGCCTCTCGCACGATTCCTGGCGGCCCGGCTGGTAATCAAACTTGGCGCCTTATGGAATACTCGAGTTTCATCATAACTTTGCCCTCGAATGAGAGGATCTCAGTCTTGCCCACCTCTCTCTTTCTACCCCCTGCCTCTCGCACGATTCCTGGCGGCCCGGCTGGTAATCAAACTTGGCGCCTTAGGGAATACTCGAGTTTCATCATAACTTTGCCCTCAAATGAGAGGATCTCAGTCTTGCCCACCTCTCTCTTTCTACCCCCTGCCTCTCGCACGATTCCTGTCGGCCCGGCTGGTAATCAATCTTGGCGCCTTAGCTTCGGGAATACTCGAGTTTCATCATAACTTTGCCCTCGAATGAGAGGATCTATGGATCTATCAGTCTTGCCCACCTCTCTCTTTCTACCCCCTGCCTCTCGCACGATTCCTGGCGGCCCGGCTGGTAATCAAACTTGGCGCCTTAGGGAATACTCGAGTTTCATCATAACTTTGCCCTCGAATGAGAGGATCTATCAGTCTTGCCCACCTCTCTCTTTCTACCCCCTGCCTCTCGCACGATTCCTGGCGGCCCGGCTGGTAATCAAACTTGGCGCCTTATGGAATACTCGAGTTGCATCATAACTTTGCCCTCGAATGAGAGGATCTCAGTCTTACCCACCTCTCTCTTTCTACCCCCTGCCTCTCGCACGATTCCTGGCGGCCCGGCTGGTAATCACACTTGGCGCCTTAGGGAATACTCGAGTTTCATCATAACTTTGCCCTCGAATGAGAGGATCTATCAGTCTTGCGTGGCTAGAGGTGGCTCTCTCTCTTTCTACCCCCTGCCTCTCGCACGATTCCTGGCGGCCCGGCTGGTAATCAAACTTGGCGCCTTAGGGAATACTCGAGTTTCATCATAACTTTGCCCTCAAGTGATAGGATCTCAGTCTTGCCCACCTCTCTCTTTCTAACCCCTGCCTCTCGCACGATTCCTGGCGGCCCGGCTGGTATTCAATCTTGGCGCCTTAGGGAATACTCGAGTTTCATCATAACTTTGCCCTCGAATGAGAGGATCTATCAGTCTTGCCCACCTCTCTCTCTTTCTACCCCCTGCCTCTCGCACGATTCCTGGCGGCCCGGCTGGTAATCAAACTTGGCGCCTTAGGGAATACTCGAGTTTCATCATAACTTTGCCCTCGAATGAGAGGATCTATCAGTCTTGCCCACCTCTCTCTCTTTCTACCCCCTGCCTCTCGCACGATTCCTGGCGGCCCGGCTGGTAATCAAACTTGGCGCCTTAGGGAATACTCGAGTTTCATCATAACTTTGCCCTCGAATGAGAGGATCTATCAGTCTTGCCCACCTCTCTCTTTCTACCCCCTGCCTCTCGCACGATTCCTGGCGGCCCGGCTGGTAATCAAACTTGGCGCCTTATGGAATACTCGAGTTGCATCATAACTTTGCCCTCGAATGAGAGGATCTCAGTCTTACCCACCTCTCTCTTTCTACCCCCTGCCTCTCGCACGATTCCTGGCGGCCCGGCTGGTAATCACACTTGGCGCCTTAGGGAATACTCGAGTTTCATCATAACTTTGCCCTCGAATGAGAGGATCTATCAGTCTTGCCCACCTCTCTCTCTTTCTACCCCCTGCCTCTCGCACGATTCCTGGCGGCCCGGCTGGTAATCAAACTTGGCGCCTTAGGGAATACTCGAGTTTCATCATAACTTTGCCCTCGAATGAGAGGATCTATCAGTCTTGCCCACCTCTCTCTCTTTCTAACCCCTGCCTCTCGCACGATTCCTGGCGGCCCGGCTGGTAATCAAACTTGGCGCCTTAGGGAATACTCGAGTTTCATCATAACTTTGCCCTCGAATGAGAGGATCTATCAGTCTTGCCCACCTCTCTCTTTCTACCCCCTGCCTCTCGCACGATTCCTGGCGGCCCGGCTGGTAATCAAACTTGGCGCCTTAGGGAATACTCGAGTTTCATCATAACTTTGCCCTCGAATGAGAGGATCTATCAGTCTTGCCCACCTCTCTCTCTTTCTACCCCCTGCCTCTCGCACGATTCCTGGCGGCCCGGCTGGTAATCAAACTTGGCGCCTTAGGGAATACTCGAGTTTCATCATAACTTTGCCCTCGAATGAGAGGATCTATCAGTCTTGCCCACCTCTCTCTTTCTACCCCCTGCCTCTCGCATGATTCCTGGCGGCCCGGCTGGTAATCAAACTTGGCGCCTTAGGGAATACTCGAGTTTCATCATAACTTTGCCCTCGAATGAGAGGATCTATCAGTCTTGCCCACCTCTCTCTTTCTACCCCCTGCCTCTCGCACGATTCCTGGCGGCCCGGCTGGTAATCAAACTTGGCGCCTTAGGGAATACTCGAGTTTCATCATAACTTTGCCTTCGAATGAGAGGATCTATCAGTCTTGCCCACCTCTCTCTTTCTACCCCCTGCCTCTCGCACGATTCCTGGCGGCCCGGCTGGTAATCAAACTTGGCGCCTTAGGGAATACTAGAGTTTCATCATAACTTTGCCCTCGAATGAGAGGATCTCAGTCTTGCCCACCTCTCTCTTTCTACCCCCTGCCTCTCGCACAATTCCTGGCGGCCCGGCTGGTAATCAAACTTGGCGCCTTAGGGAATACTCGAGTTTCATCATAACTTTGCCCTCGAATGAGAGGATCTATCAGTCTTGCCCACCTCTCTCTTTCTACCCCCTGCCTCTCGCACGATTCCTGGCGGCCCGGCTGGTAATCAAACTTGGTGCCTTAGGGAATACTCGAGTTTCATCATAACTTTGCCCTCGAATGAGAGGATCTATCAGTCTTGCCCACCTCTCTCTACCCCCCCCCCCCCCCCCCCCGCCTCTCGCACGATTCCTGGCGGCCCGGCTGGTAATCAAACTTTGCGCCTTAGGGAATACTCGAGTTTCATCATAACTTTGCCCTCGAATGAGAGGATCTATCAGTCTTGCCCACCTCTCTCTCTTTCTACCCCCTGCCTCTCGCACGATTCCTGGCGGCCCGGCTGGTAATCAAACTTGGCGCCTTATGGAATACTCGAGTTTCATCATAACTTTGCCCTCGAATGAGAGGATCTATCAGTCTTGCCCACCTCTCTCTCTTTCTAACCCCTGCCTCTCGCACGATTCCTGGCGGCCCGGCTGGTAATCAAACTTGGCGCCTTAGGGAATACTCGAGTTTCATCATAACTTTGCCCTCGAATGAGAGGATCTATCAGTCTTGCCCACCTCTCTCTTTCTACCCCCTGCCTCTCTCACGATTCCTGGCGGCCCGGCTGGTAATCAAACTTGGCGCCTTAGGGAATACTCGAGTTTCATCATAACTTTGCCCTCGAATGAGAGGATCTATCAGTCTTGCCCACCTCTCTCTTTCTACCCCCTGCCTCTCGCACGATTCCTGGCGGCCCGGCTGGTAATCAAACTTGGCGCCTTAGGGAATACTCGAGTTTCATCATAACTTTGCCCTCGAATGAGAGGATCTCAGTCTTGCCCACCTCTCTCTTTCTACCCCCTGCCTCTCGCACGATTCCTGGCGGCCCGGCTGGTAATCAAACTTGGCGCCTTAGGGAATACTCGAGTTTCATCATAACTTTGCCCTCAAGTGATAGGATCTCAGTCTTGCCCACCTCTCTCTTTCTACCCCCTGCCTCTCGCACGATTCCTGGCGGCCCGGCTGGTATTCAATCTTGGCGCCTTAGGGAATACTCGAGTTTCATCATAACTTTGCCCTCGAATGAGAGGATCTATCAGTCTTGCCCACCTCTCTCTCTTTCTACCCCCTGCCTCTCGCACGATTCCTGGCGGCCCGGCTGGTAATCAAACTTGGCGCCTTAGGGAATACTCGAGTTTCATCATAACTTTGCCCTCGAATGAGAGGATCTATCAGTCTTGCCCACCTCTCTCTCTTTCTACCCCCTGCCTCTCGCACGATTCCTGGCGGCCCGGCTGGTAATCAAACTTGGCGCCTTAGGGAATACTCGAGTTTCATCATAACTTTGCCCTCGAATGAGAGGATCTATCAGTCTTGCCCACCTCTCTCTTTCTACCCCCTGCCTCTCGCACGATTCCTGGCGGCCCGGCTGGTAATCAAACTTGGCGCCTTATGGAATACTCGAGTTTCATCATAACTTTGCCCTCGAATGAGAGGATCTCAGTCTTACCCACCTCTCTCTTTCTACCCCCTGCCTCTCGCACGATTCCTGGCGGCCCGGCTGGTAATCACACTTGGCGCCTTAGGGAATACTCGAGTTTCATCATAACTTTGCCCTCGAATGAGAGGATCTATCAGTCTTGCCCACCTCTCTCTCTTTCTACCCCCTGCCTCTCGCACGATTCCTGGCGGCCCGGCTGGTAATCAAACTTGGCGCCTTAGGGAATACTCGAGTTTCATCATAACTTTGCCCTCGAATGAGAGGATCTATCAGTCTTGCCCACCTCTCTCTCTTTCTAACCCCTGCCTCTCGCACGATTCCTGGCGGCCCGGCTGGTAATCAAACTTGGCGCCTTAGGGAATACTCGAGTTTCATCATAACTTTGCCCTCGAATGAGAGGATCTATCAGTCTTGCCCACCTCTCTCTTTCTACCCCCTGCCTCTCGCACGATTCCTGGCGGCCCGGCTGGTAATCAAACTTGGCGCCTTAGGGAATACTCGAGTTTCATCATAACTTTGCCCTCGAATGAGAGGATCTATCAGTCTTGCCCACCTCTCTCTCTTTCTACCCCCTGCCTCTCGCCCGATTCCTGGCGGCCCGGCTGGTAATCAAACTTGGCGCCTTAGGGAATACTCGAGTTTCATCATAACTTTGCCCTCGAATGAGAGGATCTATCAGTCTTGCCCACCTCTCTCTTTCTACCCCCTGCCTCTCGCACGATTCCTGGCGGCCCGGCTGGTAATCAAACTTGGCGCCTTAGGGAATACTCGAGTTTCATCATAACTTTGCCCTCGAATGAGAGGATCTATCAGTCTTGCCCACCTCTCTCTTTCTACCCCCTGCCTCTCGCACGATTCCTGGCGGCCCGGCTGGTAATCAAACTTGGCGCCTTAGGGAATACTCGAGTTTCATCATAACTTTGCCTTCGAATGAGAGGATCTATCAGTCTTGCCCACCTCTCTCTTTCTACCCCCTGCCTCTCGCACGATTCCTGGCGGCCCGGCTGGTAATCAAACTTGGCGCCTTAGGGAATACTAGAGTTTCATCATAACTTTGCCCTCGAATGAGAGGATCTCAGTCTTGCCCACCTCTCTCTTTCTACCCCCTGCCTCTCGCACAATTCCTGGCGGCCCGGCTGGTAATCAAACTTGGCGCCTTAGGGAATACTCGAGTTTCATCATAACTTTGCCCTCGAATGAGAGGATCTATCAGTCTTGCCCACCTCTCTCTTTCTACCCCCTGCCTCTCGCACGATTCCTGGCGGCCCGGCTGGTAATCAAACTTGGTGCCTTAGGGAATACTCGAGTTTCATCATAACTTTGCCCTCGAATGAGAGGATCTATCAGTCTTGCCCACCTCTCTCTACCCCCCCCCCCCCCCCCCCCCCGCCTCTCGCACGATTCCTGGCGGCCCGGCTGGTAATCAAACTTTGCGCCTTAGGGAATACTCGAGTTTCATCATAACTTTGCCCTCGAATGAGAGGATCTATCAGTCTTGCCCACCTCTCTCTCTTTCTACCCCCTGCCTCTCGCACGATTCCTGGCGGCCCGGCTGGTAATCAAACTTGGCGCCTTATGGAATACTCGAGTTTCATCATAACTTTGCCCTCGAATGAGAGGATCTCAGTCTTGCCCACCTCTCTCTTTCTACCCCCTGCCTCTCGCACGATTCCTGGCGGCCCGGCTGGTAATCACACTTGGCGCCTTAGGGAATACTCGAGATTCATCATAACTTTGCCCTCGAATGAGAGGATCTATCAGTCTTGCCTTCCTCTCTCTCTTTCTACCCCCTGCCTCTCGCACGATTCCTGGCGGCCCGGCTGGTAATCAAACTTGGCGCCTTAGGGAATACTCGAGTTTCATCATAACTTTGCCCTCGAATGAGAGGATCTATCAGTCTTGCCCACCTCTCTCTCTTTCTAACCCCTGCCTCTCGCACGATTCCTGGCGGCCCGGCTGGTAATCAAACTTGGCGCCTTAGGGAATACTCGAGTTTCATCATAACTTTGCCCTCGAATGAGAGGATCTATCAGTCTTGCCCACCTCTCTCTTTCTACCCCCTGCCTCTCTCACGATTCCTGGCGGCCCGGCTGGTAATCAAACTTGGCGCCTTAGGGAATACTCGAGTTTCATCATAACTTTGCCCTCGAATGAGAGGATCTATCAGTCTTGCCCACCTCTCTCTTTCTACCCCCTGCCTCTCGCACGATTCCTGGCGGCCCGGCTGGTAATCAAACTTGGCGCCTTAGGGAATACTCGAGTTTCATCATAACTTTGCCTTCGAATGAGAGGATCTATCAGTCTTGCCCACCTCTCTCTTTCTACCCCCTGCCTCTCGCACGATTCCTGGCGGCCCGGCTGGTAATCAAACTTGGCGCCTTAGGGAATACTCGAGTTTCATCATAACTTTGCCCTCGAATGAGAGGATCTATCAGTCTTGCCCACCTCTCTCTTTCTACCCCCTGCCTCTCGCACGATTCCTGGTGGCCCGGCTGGTAATCAAACTTGGCGCCTTAGGGAATACTCGAGTTTCATCATAACTTTGCCCTCGAATGAGAGGATCTATCAGTCTTGCCCACTTCTCTCTTTCTACCCCCTGCCTCTCGCACGATTCCTGGCGGCCCGGCTGGTAATCAAACTTGGCGCCTTAGGGAATACTCGAGTTTCATCATAACTTTGCCTTCGAATGAGATGATCTATCAGTCTTGCCCACCTCTCTCTTTCTACCCCCTGCCTCTCGCACGATTCCTGGCGGCCCGGCTGGTAATCAAACTTGGCGCCTTAGGGAATACTCGAGTTTCATCATAACTTTGCCCTCGAATGAGAGGATCTCAGTCTTGCCCACCTCTCTCTTTCTACCCCCTGCCTCTCGCACAATTCCTGGCGGCCCGGCTGGTAATCAAACTTGGCGCCTTAGGGAATACTCGAGTTTCATCATAACTTTGCCTTCGAATGAGAGGATCTATCAGTCTTGCCCACCTCTCTCTTTCTACCCCCTGCCTCTCGCACGATTCCTGGCGGCCCGGCTGGTAATCAAACTTGGCGCCTTAGGGAATACTCGAGTTTCATCATAACTTTGCCCTCGAATGAGAGGATCTCAGTCTTGCCCACCTCTCTCTTTCTACCCCCTGCCTCTCGCACAATTCCTGGCGGCCCGGCTGGTAATCAAACTTGGCGCCTTAGGGAATACTCGAGTTTCATCATAACTTTGCCCTCGAATGAGAGGATCTATCAGTCTTGCCCACCTCTCTCTCTTTCTACCCCCTGCCTCTCGCACGATTCCTTGCGGCCCGGTTGGTAATCAAACCTGGCGCCTTAGGGAATACTCGAGTTTCATCATAACTTTGCCCTCGAATGAGAGGATCTATCAGTCTTGCCCACCTCTCTCTTTCTACCCCCTGCCTCTCTCACGATTCCTGGCGGCCCGGCTGGTAATCAAACTTGGCGCCTTAGGGAATACTCGAGTTTCATCATAACTTTGCCCTCGAATGAGAGGATCTATCACTCTTGCCCACCTCTCTCTTTCTACCCCCTGCCTCTCGCACGATTCCTGGCGGCCCGGCTGGTAATCAAACTTGGCGCCTTAGGGAATACTCGAGTTTCATCATAACTTTGCCTTCGAATGAGAGGATCTATCAGTCTTGCCCACCTCTCTCTTTCTACCCCCTGCCTCTCGCACGATTCCTGGCGGCCCGGCTGGTAATCAAACTTGGCGCCTTAGGGAATACTCGAGTTTCATCATAACTTTGCCCTCGAATGAGAGGATCTATCAGTCTTGCCCACCTCTCTCTTTCTACCCCCTGCCTCTCGCACGAATCCTGGCGGCCCGGCTGGTAATCAAACTTGGCGCCTTAGGGAATACTCGAGTTTCATCATAACTTTGCCCTCGAATGAGAGGATCTATCAGTCTTGCCCACTTCTCTCTTTCTACCCCCTGCCTCTCGCACGATTCCTGGCGGCCCGGCTGGTAATCAAACTTGGCGCCTTAGGGAATACTCGAGTTTCATCATAACTTTGCCTTCGAATGAGAGGATCTATCAGTCTTGCCCACCTCTCTCTTTCTACCCCCTGCCTCTCGCACGATTCCTGGCGGCCCGGCTGGTAATCAAACTTGGCGCCTTAGGGAATACTCGAGTTTCATCATAACTTTGCCCTCGAATGAGAGGATCTCAGTCTTGCCCACCTCTCTCTTTCTACCCCCTGCCTCTCGCACAATTCCTGGCGGCCCGGCTGGTAATCAAACTTGGCGCCTTAGGGAATACTCGAGTTTCATCATAACTTTGCCCTCGAATGAGAGGATCTATCAGTCTTGCCCACCTCTCTCTCTTTCTACCCCCTGCCTCTCGCACGATTCCTTGCGGCCCGGCTGGTAATCAAACCTGGCGCCTTAGTGAATACTCGAGTTTCATCATAACTTTGCCCTCGAATGAGAGGATCTATCAGTCTTGCCCACCTCTCTCTTTCTACCCCCTGCCTCTCGCACGATTCCTGGCGGCCCGGCTGGTAATCAAACTTGGCGCCTTAGGGAATACTCGAGTTTCATCATAACTTTGCCTTCGAATGAGAGGATCTATCAGTCTTGCCCACCTCTCTCTTTCTACCCCCTGCCTCTCGCACGATTCCTGGCGGCCCGGCAGGTAATCAAACTTGGCGCCTTAGGGAATACTCGAGTTTCATCATAACTTTGCCCTCGAATGAGAGGATCTATCAGTCTTGCCCACCTCTCTCTTTCTACCCCCTGCCTCTCGCACGATTCCTGGCGGCCCGGCTGGTAATCAAACTTGGCGCCTTAGGGAATACTCGAGTTTCATCATAACTTTGCCCTCGAATGAGAGGATCTATCAGTCTTGCCCACTTCTCTCTTTCTACCCCCTGCCTCTCGCACGATTCCTGGCGGCCCGGCTGGTAATCAAACTTGGCGCCTTAGGGAATACTCGAGTTTCATCATAACTTTGCCTTCGAATGAGAGGATCTATCAGTCTTGCCCACCTCTCTCTTTCTACCCCCTGCCTCTCGCACGATTCCTGGCGGCCCGGCTGGTAATCAAACTTGGCGCCTTAGGGAATACTCGAGTTCCATCATAACTTTGCCCTCGAATGAGAGGATCTCAGTCTAGCCCACCTCTCTCTTTCTACCCCCTGCCTCTCGCACAATTCCTGGCGGCCCGGCTGGTAATCAAACTTGGCGCCTTAGGGAATACTCGAGTTTCATCATAACTTTGCCCTCGAATGAGAGGATCTCAGTCTTGCCCACCTCTCTCTTTCTACCCCCTGCCTCTCGCACGATTCCTGGCGGCCCGGCTGGTAATCAAACTTGGCGCCTTAGGGAATACTCGAGTTTCATCATAACTTTGCCCTCGAATGAGAGAGGATCTCAGTCTTGCCCACCTCTCTCTTTCTACCCCTGCCTCTCGCACGATTCCTGGCGGCCCGGCTGGTAATCAAACTTGGCGCCTTAGGGAATACTCGAGTTTCATCATAACTTTGCCCTCGAATGAGAGGATCTATCAGTCTTGCCCACCTCTCTCTCTTTCTACCCCCTGCCTCTCGCACGATTCCTGGCGGCCCGGCTGGTAATCAAACTTGGCGCCTTAGGGAATACTCGAGTTTCATCATAACTTTGCCCTCGAATGAGAGGATCTATCAGTCTTGCCCACCTCTCTCTCTCTTTCTACCCCCTGCCTCTCGCACGATTCCTGGCGGCCCGGCTGGTAATTAAACTTGGCGCCTTAGGGAATACTCGAGTTTCATCATAACTTTGTCCTCGAATGAGAGGATCTCAGTCTTGCCCACCTCTCTCTTTCTACCCCCTGCCTCTCGCACGATTCCTGGCGGCCCGGCTGGTAATCAATCTTGGCGCCTTAGGGAATACTCGAGTTTCATCATAACTTTGCCCTCGAATGAGAGGATCTATGGATCTATCAGTCTTGCCCACCTCTCTCTTTCTACCCCTGCCTCTCGCACGATTCCTGGCGGCCCGGATGGTAATCAAACTTGGCGCCTTAGGGAATTCTCGAGTTTCATCATAACTTTGCCCTCGAATGAGAGGATCTATCAGTCTTGCCCACCTCTCTCTACCCCCTGCCTCTCGCACGATTCCTGGCGGCCCGGCTGGTAATCAAACTTGGCGCCTTAGGGAATACTCGAGTTTCATCATAACTTTGCCCTCGAATGAGAGGATCTATCAGTCTTGCCCACCTCTCTCTTTCTACCCCCTGCCTCTCGCACGATTCCTGGCGGCCCGGCTGGTAATCAAACTTGGCGCCTTAGGGAATACTCGAGTTTCATCATAACTTTGCCCTCGACTGAGAGGATCTATCAGTCTTGCCCACCTCTCTCTCTTTCTACCCCCTGCCTCTCGCACAATTCCTGGCGGCCCGGCTGGTAATCAAACTTGGCGCCTTAGGGAATACTCGAGTTTCATCATAACTTTGCCCTCGAATGAGAGGATCTATCAGTCTTGCCCACCTCTCTCTTTCTACCCCCTGCCTCTCGCACGATTCCTGGCGGCCCGGCTGGTAATCAAACTTGGCGCCTTAGGGAATACTCGAGTTTCATCATAACTTTGCCCTCGACTGAGAGGATCTATCAGTCTTGCCCACCTCTCTCTCTTTCTACCCCCTGCCTCTCGCACAATTCCTGGCGGCCCGGCTGGTAATCAAACTTGGCGCCTTAGGGAATACTCGAGTTTCATCATAACTTTGCCCTCGAATGAGAGGATCTCAGTCTTGCCCACCTCTCTCTTTCTACCCCCTGCCTCTCGCACGATTCCTGGCGGCCCGGCTGGTAATCAAACTTGGCGCCTTAGGGAATACTCGAGTTTCATCATAACTTTGCCCTCAAATGAGAGGATCTCAGTCTTGCCCACCTCTCTCTTTCTACCCCCTGCCTCTCGCACGATTCCTGTCGGCCCGGCTGGTAATCAATCTTGGCGCCTTAGCTTCGGGAATACTCGAGTTTCATCATAACTTTGCCCTCGAATGAGAGGATCTATGGATCTATCAGTCTTGCCCACCTCTCTCTTTCTACCCCTGCCTCTCGCACGATTCCTGGCGGCCCGGCTGGTAATCAAACTTGGCGCCTTAGGGAATACTCGAGTTTCATCATAACTTTGCCCTCGAATGAGAGGATCTATCAGTCTTGCCCACCTCTCTCTCTTTCTACCCCCTGCCTCTCGCACGATTCCTGGCGGCCCGGCTGGTAATCAAACTTGGTGCCTTAGGGAATACTCGAGTTTCATCATAACTTTGCCCTCGAATGAGAGGATCTATCAGTCTTGCCCACCTCTCTCTTTCTACCCCCCGCCTCTCGCACGATTCCTGGCGGCCCGGCTGGTAATCAAACTTTGCGCCTTAGGGAATACTCGAGTTTCATCATAACTTTGCCCTCGAATGAGAGGATCTATCAGTCTTGCCCACCTCTCTCTCTTTCTACCCCCTGCCTCTCGCACGATTCCTGGCGGCCCGGCTGGTAATCAAACTTGGCGCCTTATGGAATACTCGAGTTTCATCATAACTTTGCCCTCGAATGAGAGGATCTCAGTCTTGCCCACCTCTCTCTTTCTACCCCCTGCCTCTCGCACGATTCCTGGCGGCCCGGCTGGTAATCACACTTGGCGCCTTAGGGAATACTCGAGATTCATCATAACTTTGCCCTCGAATGAGAGGATCTATCAGTCTTGCCTTCCTCTCTCTCTTTCTACCCCCTGCCTCTCGCACGATTCCTGGCGGCCCGGCTGGTAATCAAACTTGGCGCCTTAGGGAATACTCGAGTTTCATCATAACTTTGCCCTCGAATGAGAGGATCTATCAGTCTTGCCCACCTCTCTCTCTTTCTACCCCCTGCCTCTCGCACGATTCCTGGCGGCCCGGCTGGTAATCAAACTTGGCGCCTTAGCGAATACTCGAGTTTCATCATAACTTTGCCCTCGAATGAGAGGATCTATCAGTCTTGCCCACCTCTCTCTTTCTACCCCCTGCCTCTCGCACGATTCCTGGCGGCCCGGCTGGTAATCAAACTTGGCGCCTTATGGAATACTCGAGTTTCATCATAACTTTGCCCTCGAATGAGAGGATCTCAGTCTTACCCACCTCTCTCTTTCTACCCCCTGCCTCTCGCACGATTCCTGGCGGCCCGGCTGGTAATCACACTTGGCGCCTTAGGGAATACTCGAGTTTCATCATAACTTTGCCCTCGAATGAGAGGATCTATCAGTCTTGCCCACCTCTCTCTCTTTCTACCCCCTGCCTCTCGCACGATTCCTGGCGGCCCGGCTGGTAATCAAACTTGGCGCCTTAGGGAATACTCGAGTTTCATCATAACTTTGCCCTCGAATGAGAGGATCTATCAGTCTTGCCCACCTCTCTCTCTTTCTAACCCCTGCCTCTCGCACGATTCCTGGCGGCCCGGCTGGTAATCAAACTTGGCGCCTTAGGGAATACTCGAGTTTCATCATAACTTTGCCCTCGAATGAGAGGATCTATCAGTCTTGCCCACCTCTCTCTTTCTACCCCCTGCCTCTCGCACGATTCCTGGCGGCCCGGCTGGTAATCAAACTTGGCGCCTTAGGGAATACTCGAGTTTCATCATAACTTTGCCCTCGAATGAGAGGATCTATCAGTCTTGCCCACCTCTCTCTCTTTCTACCCCCTGCCTCTCGCACGATTCCTGGCGGCCCGGCTGGTAATCAAACTTGGCGCCTTAGGGAATACTCGAGTTTCATCATAACTTTGCCCTCGAATGAGAGGATCTATCAGTCTTGCCCACCTCTCTCTTTCTACCCCCTGCCTCTCGCACGATTCCTGGCGGCCCGGCTGGTAATCAAACTTGGCGCCTTAGGGAATACTCGAGTTTCATCATAACTTTGCCCTCGAATGAGAGGATCTATCAGTCTTGCCCACCTCTCTCTTTCTACCCCCTGCCTCTCGCACGATTCCTGGCGGCCCGGCTGGTAATCAAACTTGGCGCCTTAGGGAATACTCGAGTTTCATCATAACTTTGCCTTCGAATGAGAGGATCTATCAGTCTTGCCCACCTCTCTCTTTCTACCCCCTGCCTCTCGCACGATTCCTGGCGGCCCGGCTGGTAATCAAACTTGGCGCCTTAGGGAATACTAGAGTTTCATCATAACTTTGCCCTCGAATGAGAGGATCTCAGTCTTGCCCACCTCTCTCTTTCTACCCCCTGCCTCTCGCACAATTCCTGGCGGCCCGGCTGGTAATCAAACTTGGCGCCTTAGGGAATACTCGAGTTTCATCATAACTTTGCCCTCGAATGAGAGGATCTATCAGTCTTGCCCACCTCTCTCTTTCTACCCCCTGCCTCTCGCACGATTCCTGGCGGCCCGGCTGGTAATCAAACTTGGTGCCTTAGGGAATACTCGAGTTTCATCATAACTTTGCCCTCGAATGAGAGGATCTATCAGTCTTGCCCACCTCTCTCTACCCCCCCCCCCGCCTCTCGCACGATTCCTGGCGGCCCGGCTGGTAATCAAACTTTGCGCCTTAGGGAATACTCGAGTTTCATCATAACTTTGCCCTCGAATGAGAGGATCTATCAGTCTTGCCCACCTCTCTCTCTTTCTACCCCCTGCCTCTCGCACGATTCCTGGCGGCCCGGCTGGTAATCAAACTTGGCGCCTTATGGAATACTCGAGTTTCATCATAACTTTGCCCTCGAATGAGAGGATCTCAGTCTTGCCCACCTCTCTCTTTCTACCCCCTGCCTCTCGCACGATTCCTGGCGGCCCGGCTGGTAATCACACTTGGCGCCTTAGGGAATACTCGAGATTCATCATAACTTTGCCCTCGAATGAGAGGATCTATCAGTCTTGCCTTCCTCTCTCTCTTTCTACCCCCTGCCTCTCGCACGATTCCTGGCGGCCCGGCTGGTAATCAAACTTGGCGCCTTAGGGAATACTCGAGTTTCATCATAACTTTGCCCTCGAATGAGAGGATCTATCAGTCTTGCCCACCTCTCTCTTTCTACCCCCTGCCTCTCTCACGATTCCTGGCGGCCCGGCTGGTAATCAAACTTGGCGCCTTAGGGAATACTCGAGTTTCATCATAACTTTGCCCTCGAATGAGAGGATCTATCAGTCTTGCCCACCTCTCTCTTTCTACCCCCTGCCTCTCGCACGATTCCTGGCGGCCCGGCTGGTAATCAAACTTGGCGCCTTAGGGAATACTCGAGTTTCATCATAACTTTGCCTTCGAATGAGAGGATCTATCAGTCTTGCCCACCTCTCTCTTTCTACCCCCTGCCTCTCGCACGATTCCTGGCGGCCCGGCTGGTAATCAAACTTGGCGCCTTAGGGAATACTCGAGTTTCATCATAACTTTGCCCTCGAATGAGAGGATCTATCAGTCTTGCCCACCTCTCTCTTTCTACCCCCTGCCTCTCGCACGATTCCTGGCGGCCCGGCTGGTAATCAAACTTGGCGCCTTAGGGAATACTCGAGTTTCATCATAACTTTGCCCTCGAATGAGAGGATCTATCAGTCTTGCCCACTTCTCTCTTTCTACCCCCTGCCTCTCGCACGATTCCTGGCGGCCCGGCTGGTAATCAAACTTGGCGCCTTAGGGAATACTCGAGTTTCATCATAACTTTGCCTTCGAATGAGAGGATCTATCAGTCTTGCCCACCTCTCTCTTTCTACCCCCTGCCTCTCGCACGATTCCTGGCGGCCCGGCTGGTAATCAAACTTGGCGCCTTAGGGAATACTCGAGTTTCATCATAACTTTGCCCTCGAATGAGAGGATCTCAGTCTTGCCCACCTCTCTCTTTCTACCCCCTGCCTCTCGCACGATTCCTGGCGGCCCGGCTGGTAATCAAACTTGGCGCCTTAGGGAATACTCGAGTTTCATCATAACTTTGCCCTCGAATGAGAGGATCTCAGTCTTGCCCACCTCTCTCTCTTTCTACCCCCTGCCTCTCGCACGATTCCTTGCGGCCCGGCTGGTAATCAAACCTGGCGCCTTAGGGAATACTCGAGTTTCATCATAACTTTGCCCTCGAATGAGAGGATCTATCAGTCTTGCCCACCTCTCTCTTTCTACCCCCTGCCTCTCGCACGATTCCTGGCGGCCCGGCTGGTAATCAAACTTGGCGCCTTAGGGAATACTCGAGTTTCATCATAACTTTGCCCTCGAATGAGAGGATCTATCAGTCTTGCCCACCTCTCTCTTTCTACCCCCTGCCTCTCGCACGATTCCTGGCGGCCCGGCTGGTAATCAAACTTGGCGCCTTAGGGAATACTCGAGTTCCATCATAACTTTGCCCTCGAATGAGAGGATCTCAGTCTTGCCCACCTCTCTCTTTCTACCCCCTGCCTCTCGCACAATTCCTGGCGGCCCGGCTGGTAATCAAACTTGGCGCCTTAGGGAATACTCGAGTTTCATCATAACTTTGCCCTCGAATGAGAGGATCTCAGTCTTGCCCACCTCTCTCTTTCTACCCCCTGCCTCTCGCACGATTCCTGGCGGCCCGGCTGGTAATCAAACTTGGCGCCTTAGGGAATACTCGAGTTTCATCATAACTTTGCCCTCGAATGAGAGAGGATCTCAGTCTTGCCCACCTCTCTCTTTCTACCCCCTGCCTCTCGCACGATTCCTGGCGGCCCGGCTGGTAATCAAACTTGGCGCCTTAGGGAATACTCGAGTTTCATCATAACTTTGCCCTCAAGTGAGAGGATCTCAGTCTTGCCCACCTCTCTCTTTCTACCCCCTGCCTCTCGCACGATTCCTGGCGGCCCGGCTGGTAATCAATCTTGGCGCCATAGCTTAGGGAATACTCGAGTTTCATCATAACTTTGCCCTCGATTGAGAGGATCTATGGATCTATCAGTCTTGCCCACCTCTCTCTTTCTACCCCTGCCTCTCGCACGATTCCTGGCGGCCCGGCTGGTAATCAAACTTGGCGCCTTAGGGAATACTCGAGTTTCATCATAACTTTGCCCTCGAATGAGAGGATCTATCAGTCTTGCCCACCTCTCTCTCTTTCTACCCCCTGCCTCTCGCACGATTCCTGGCGGCCCGGCTGGAAATCAAACTTGGCGCCTTAGGGAATACTCGAGTTTCATCATAACTTTGCCCTCGAATGAGAGGATCTATCAGTCTTGCCCACCTCTCTCTTTCTACCCCCTGCCTCTCGCACGATTCCTGGCGGCCCGGCTGGTAATCAAACTTGGCGCCTTAGGGAATACTCGAGTTTCATCATAACTTTGCCCTCGAATGAGAGGATCTATCAGTCTTGCCCACCTCTCTCTCTTTCTACCCCCTGCCTCTCGCACGATTCCTGGCGGCCCGGCTGGTAATTAAACTTGGCGCCTTAGGGAATACTCGAGTTTCATCATAACTTTGTCCTCGAATGAGAGGATCTCAGTCTTGCCCACCTCTCTCTTTCTACCCCCTGCCTCTCGCACGATTCCTGGCGGCCCGGCTGGTAATCAATCTTGGCGCCTTAGGGAATACTCGAGTTTCATCATAACTTTGCCCTCGAATGAGAGGATCTATGGATCTATCAGTCTTGCCCGCCTCTCTCTTTCTACCCCTGCCTCTCGCACGATTCCTGGCGGCCCGGATGGTAATCAAACTTGGCGCCTTAGGGAATTCTCGAGTTTCATCATAACTTTGCCCTCGAATGAGAGGATCTATCAGTCTTGCCCACCTCTCTCTACCCCCTGCCTCTCGCACGATTCCTGGCGGCCCGGCTGGTAATCAAACTTGGCGCCTTAGGGAATACTCGAGTTTCATCATAACTTTGCCCTCGAATGAGAGGATCTATCAGTCTTGCCCACCTCTCTCTCTTTCTACCCCCTGCCTCTCGCACGATTCCTGGCGGCCCGGCTGGTAATCAAACTTGGCGCCTTAGGGAATACTCGAGTTTCATCATAACTTTGCCCTCGAATGAGAGGATCTATCAGTCTTGCCCACCTCTCTCTCTTTCTACCCCCTCCCTCTCGCACGATTCCTGGCGGCCCGGCTGGTAATCAAACTTGTCGCCTTAGGGAATACTCGAGTTTCATCATAACTTTGCCCTCGAATGAGAGGATCTATCAGTCTTGCCCACCTCTCTCTCTTTCTACCCCCTGCCTCTCGCACGATTCCTGGCGGCCCGGCTGGTAATCAAACTTGGCGCCTTAGGGAATACTCGAGTTTCATCATAACTTTGCCCTCGAATGAGAGGATCTATCAGTCTTGCCCACCTCTCTCTCTTTCTACCCCCTGCCTCTCGCACGATTCCTGGCGGCCCGGCTGGTAATCAAAAATGGCACCTTAGGGAATACTCGAGTTTTATCATAACTTTGCCCTCGAATGAGAGGATCTATCAGTCTTGCCCACCTCTATCTTTCTACCCCCTGCCTCTCGCACGATTCCTGGCGGCCCGGCTGGTAATCAAACTTGGCGCCTTAGGGAATACTCGAGTTTCATCATAACTTTGCCCTCGAATGAGAGGATCTATCAGTCTTGCCCACCTCTCTCTTTCTACCCCTGCATCTCGCACGATTCCTGGCGGCCCGGCTGGTAATCAAACTTGGCGCCTTAGGGAATACTCGAGTTTCATCATAACTTTGCCCTCGAATGAGAGGATCTATCAGTCTTGCCCACCTCTCTCTTTCTACCCCCTGCCTCTCGCACGATTCCTGGCGGCCCGGCTGGTAATCAAACTTGGCGCCTTAGGGAATACTCGAGTTTCATCATAACTTTGCCCTCGAATGAGAGGATCTATCAGTCTTGCCCACCTCTCTCTTTCTACCCCCTGCCTCTCGCACGATTCCTGGCGGCCCGGCTGGTAATCAAACTTGGCGCCTTAGGGAAAACTCGAGTTTCATCATAACTTTGCCCTCGAATGAGAGGATCTATCAGTCTTGCCCACCTCTCTCTCTTTCTACCCCCTGCCTCTCGCACGATTCCTGGCGGCCCGGCTGGTAATCAAACTTGGCGCCTTAGGGAATACTCGAGTTTCATCATAACTTTGCCCTCGAATGAGAGGATCTATCAGTCTTGCCCACCTCTCTCTTTCTACCTCCTGCCTCTCGCACGATTCCTGGCGGCCCGGCTGGTAATCAAACTTGGCGCCTTATGGAATACTCGAGTTTCATCATAACTTTGCCCTCGAATGAGAGGATCTCAGTCTTGCCCACCTCTCTCTTTCTACCCCCTGCCTCTCGCACGATTCCTGGCGGCCCGGCTGGTAATCACACTTGGCGCCTTAGGGAATACTCGAGTTTCATCATAACTTTGCCCTCGAATGAGAGGATCTATCAGTCTTGCCCACCTCTTTCTCTTTCTACCCCCTGCCTCTCGCACGATTCCTGGCGGCCCGGCTGGTAATCAAACTTGGCGCCTTAGGGAATACTCGAGTTTCATCATAACTTTGCCCTCGAATGAGAGGATCTATCAGTCTTGCCCACCTCTCTCTCTTTCTACCCCCTGCCTCTCGCACGATTCCTGGCGGCCCGGCTGGTAATCAAACTTGGCGCCTTAGGGAATACTCGAGTTTTATCATAACTTTGCCCTCGAATGAGAGGATCTATCAGTCTTGCCCACCTCTATCTTTCTACCCCCTGCCTCTCTCACGATTCCTGGCGGCCCGGCTGGTAATCAAACTTGGCGCCTTAGGGAATACTCGAGTTTCATCATAACTTTGCCCTCGAATGAGAGGATCTATCAGTCTTGCCCACCTCTCTCTTTCTACCCCTGCATCTCGCACGATTCCTGGCGGCCCGGCTGGTAATCAAACTTGGCGCCTTAGGGAATACTCGAGTTTCATCATAACTTTGTCCTCGAATGAGAGGATCTCAGTCTTGCCCACCTCTCTCTTTCTACCCCCTGCCTCTCGCACGATTCCTGGCGGCCCGGCTGGTAATCAAACTTGGCGCCTTAGGGAATACTCGAGTTTCATCATAACTTTGCCTTCGAATGAGAGGATCTATCAGTCTTGCCCACCTCTCTCTTTCTACCCCCTGCCTCTCGCACGATTCCTGGCGGCCCGGCTGGTAATCAAACTTGGCGCCTTAGGGAATACTCGAGTTTCATCATAACTTTGCCCTCGAATGAGAGGATCTATCAGTCTTGCCCACCTCTCTCTCTTTCTACCCCCTGCCTCTCGCACGATTCCTGGCGGCCCGGCTGGTAATCAAACTTGGCGCCTTAGGGAATACTCGAGTTTCATCATAACTTTGCCCTCGAATGAGAGGATCTATCAGTCTTGCCCACCTCTCTCTTTCTACCCCCTGCCTCTCGCACGATTCCTGGCGGCCCGGCTGGTAATCAAACTTGGCGCCTTATGGAATACTCGAGTTTCATCATAACTTTGCCCTCGAATGAGAGGATCTCAGTCTTGCCCACCTCTCTCTTTCTACCCCCTGCCTCTCGCACGATTCCTGGCGGCCCGGCTGGTAATCACACTTGGCGCCTTAGGGAATACTCGAGTTTCATCATAACTTTGCCCTCGAATGAGAGGATCTATCAGTCTTGCCCACCTCTTTCTCTTTCTACCCCCTGCCTCTCGCACGATTCCTGGCGGCTCGGCTGGTAATCAAACTTGGCGCCTTAGGGAATACTCGAGTTTCATCATAACTTTGCCCTCGAATGAGAGGATCTATCAGTCTTGCCCACCTCTCTCTCTTTCTACCCCCTGCCTCTCGCACGATTCCTGGCGGCCCGGCTGGTAATCAAACTTGGCGCCTTAGGGAATACTCGAGTTTTATCATAACTTTGCCCTCGAATGAGAGGATCTATCAGTCTTGCCCACCTCTATCTTTCTACCCCCTGCCTCTCGCACGATTCCTGGCGGCCCGGCTGGTAATCAAACTTGGCGCCTTAGGGAATACTCGAGTTTCATCATAACTTTGCCCTCGAATGAGAGGATCTATCAGTCTTGCCCACCTCTCTCTTTCTACCCCTGCATCTCGCACGATTCCTGGCGGCCCGGCTGGTAATCAAACTTGGCGCCTTAGGGAATACTCGAGTTTCATCATAACTTTGTCCTCGAATGAGAGGATCTCAGTCTTGCCCACCTCTCTCTTTCTACCCCCTGCCTCTCGCACGATTCCTGGCGGCCCGGCTGGTAATCAAACTTGGCGCCTTAAGGAATACTCGAGTTTCATCATAACTTTGCCTTCGAATGAGAGGATCTATCAGTCTTGCCCACCTCTCTCTTTCTACCCCCTGCCTCTCGCACGATTCCTGGCGGCCCGGCTGGTAATCAAACTTGGCGCCTTAGGGAATACTCGAGTTTCATCATAACTTTGCCCTCGAATGAGAGGATCTATCAGTCTTGCCCACCTCTCTCTCTTTCTACCCCCTGCCTCTCGCACGATTCCTGGCGGCCCGGCTGGTAATCAAACTTGGCGCCTTAGGGAATACTCGAGTTTCATCATAACTTTGTCCTCGAATGAGAGGATCTATCAGTCTTGCCCACCTCTCTCTCTTTCTACCCCCTGCCTCTCGCACGATTCCTGGCGGCCCGGCTGGTAATCAAACTTGGCGCCTTAAGGAATACTCGAGTTTCATCATAACTTTGCCCTCGAATGAGAGGATCTATCAGTCTTGCCCACCTCTCTCTCTTTCTACCCCCTGCCTCTCGCACGATTCCTGGCGGCCCGGCTGGTAATCAAACTTGGCGCCTTAGGGAATACTCGAGTTTCATCATAACTTTGCCCTCGAATGAGAGGATCTCAGTCTTGCCCACCTCTCTCTTTCTACCCCCTGCCTCTCGCACGATTCCTGGCGGCCCGGCTGGTAATCAATCTTGGCGCCTTAGGGAATACTCGAGTTTCATCATAACTTTGCCCTCGAATGAGAGGATCTATGGATCTATCAGTCTTGCCCACCTCTCTCTTTCTACCCCTGCCTCTCGCACGATTCCTGGCGGCCCGGATGGTAATCAAACTTGGCGCCTTAGGGAATTCTCGAGTTTCATCATAACTTTGCCCTCGAATGAGAGGATCTATCAGTCTTGCCCACCTCTCTCTACCCCCTGCCTCTCGCACAATTCCTGGCGGCCTGGCTGGTGATCAAATTTGGCGCCTTAGGGAATACTCGAGTTTCATCATAACTTTGCCCTCGAATGAGAGGATCTATCAGTCTTGCCCACCTCTCTCTCTTTCTACCCCCTGCCTCTCGCACGATTCCTGGCGGCCCGGCTGGTAATCAAACTTGGCGCCTTAGGAAATACTCGAGTTTCATCATAACTTTGCCCTGGAATGAGAGGATCTGACATTCTTGCCCACCTCTCTCTTTCTACCCCCTGCCTCTCGCAAGATTCCTGGCGGCCCGGCTGGTAATCAAACTTGGCGTCTTAGGGAATTCTCGAGTTTCATCATAACTTTGCCCTCGAATGAGAGGATCTATCAGTCTTGCCCACCTCTCTCTACCCCCCCCCCCCCCCCGCCTCTCGCACGATTCCTGGCGGCCCGGCTGGTAATCAAACTTGGCGCCTTAGGGAATACTCGAGTTTCATCATAACTTTGCCCTCGAATGAGAGGATCTATCAGTCTTGCCCACCTCTCTCTCTTTCTACCCCCTGCCTCTCGCACGATTCCTGGCGGCCCGGCTGGTAATCAAACTTGGCGCCTTAGGGAATACTCGAGTTTCATCATAACTTTGCCCTCGAATGAGAGGATCTATCAGTCTTGCCCACCTCTCTCTCTTTCTACCCCCTCCCTCTCGCACGATTCCTGGCGGCCCGGCTGGTAATCAAACTTGGCGCCTTAGGGAATACTCGAGTTTCATCATAACTTTGCCCTCGAATGAGAGGATCTATCAGTCTTGCCCACCTCTCTCTCTTTCTACCCCCTGCCTCTCGCACGATTCCTGGCGGCCCGGCTGGTAATCAAACTTGGCGCCTTATGGAATACTCGAGTTTCATCATAACTTTGCCCTCGAATGAGAGGATCTCAGTCTTGCCCACCTCTCTCTTTCTACCCCCTGCCTCTCGCACGATTCCTGGCGGCCCGGCTGGTAATCAAACTTGGCGCCTTAGGGAATACTCGAGTTTCATCATAACTTTGCCCTCGAATGAGAGGATCTATCAGTCTTGCCCACCTCTCTCTTTCTACCCCTGCATCTCGCACGATTCCTGGCGGCCCGGCTGGTAATCAAACTTGGCGCCTTAGGGAATACTCGAGTTTCATCATAACTTTGTCCTCGAATGAGAGGATCTCAGTCTTGCCCACCTCTCTCTTTCTACCCCCTGCCTCTCGCACGATTCCTGGCGGCCCGGCTGGTAATCAAACTTGGCGCCTTAGGGAATACTCGAGTTTCATCATAACTTTGCCTTCGAATGAGAGGATCTATCAGTCTTGCCCACCTCTCTCTTTCTACCCCCTGCCTCTCGCACGATTCCTGGCGGCCCGGCTGGTAATCAAACTTGGCGCCTTAGGGAATACTCGAGTTTCATCATAACTTTGCCCTCGAATGAGAGGATCTATCAGTCTTGCCCACCTCTCTCTCTTTCTACCCCCTGCCTCTCGCACGATTCCTGGCGGCCCGGCTGGTAATCAAACTTGGCGCCTTAAGGAATACTCGAGTTTCATCATAACTTTGCCCTCGAATGAGAGGATCTATCAGTCTTGCCCACCTCTCTCTCTTTCTACCCCCTGCCTCTCGCACGATTCCTGGCGGCCCGGCTGGTAATCAAACTTGGCGCCTTAGGGAATACTCGAGTTTCATCATAACTTTGCCCTCGAATGAGAGGATCTCAGTCTTGCTCACCTCTCTCTTTCTACCCCCTGCCTCTCGCACGATTCCTGGCGGCCCGGCTGGTATTCAATCTTGGCGCCTTAGGGAATACTCGAGTTTCATCATAACTTTGCCCTCGAATGAGAGGATCTATCAGTCTTGCCCACCTCTCTCTCTTTCTACCCCCTGCCTCTCGCACGATTCCTGGCGGCCCGGCTGGTAATCAAACTTGGCGCCTTAGGGAATACTCGAGTTTCATCATAACTTTGCCTTCGAATGAGAGGATCTATCAGTCTTGCCCACCTCTCTCTTTCTACCCCCTGCCTCTCGCACGATTCCTGGCGGCCCGGCTGGTAATCAAACTTGGCGCCTTAGGGAATACTCGAGTTTCATCATAACTTTGCCCTCGAATGAGAGGATCTATCAGTCTTGCCCACCTCTCTCTTTCTACCCCCTGCCTCTCGCACGATTCCTGGCGGCCCGGCTGGTAATCAAACTTGGCGCCTTAGGGAATACTCGAGTTTCATCATAACTTTGCCCTCGAATGAGAGGATCTATCAGTCTTGCCCACTTCTCTCTTTCTACCCCCTGCCTCTCGCACGATTCCTGGCGGCCCGGCTGGTAATCAAACTTGGCGCCTTAGGGAATACTCGAGTTTCATCATAACTTTGCCTTCGAATGAGAGGATCTATCAGTCTTGCCCACCTCTCTCTTTCTACCCCCTGCCTCTCGCACGATTCCTGGCGGCCCGGCTGGTAATCAAACTTGGCGCCTTAGGGAATACTCGAGTTTCATCATAACTTTGCCCTCGAATGAGAGGATCTCAGTCTTGCCCACCTCTCTCTTTCTACCCCCTGCCTCTCGCACAATTCCTGGCGGCCCGGCTGGTAATCAAACTTGGCGCCTTAGGGAATACTCGAGTTTCATCATAACTTTGCCCTCGAATGAGAGGATCTATCAGTCTTGCCCACCTCTCTCTCTTTCTACCCCCTGCCTCTCGCACGATTCCTTGCGGCCCGGCTGGTAATCAAACCTGGCGCCTTAGGGAATACTCGAGTTTCATCATAACTTTGCCCTCGAATGAGAGGATCTATCAGTCTTGCCCACCTCTCTCTTTCTACCCCCTGCCTCTCGCACGATTCCTGGCGGCCCGGCTGGTAATCAAACTTGGCGCCTTAGGGAATACTCGAGTTTCATCATAACTTTGCCCTCGAATGAGAGGATCTATCAGTCTTGCCCACCTCTCTCTTTCTACCCCCTGCCTCTCGCACGATTCCTGGCGGCCCGGCTGGTAATCAAACTTGGCGCCTTAGGGAATACTCGAGTTCCATCATAACTTTGCCCTCGAATGAGAGGATCTCAGTCTTGCCCACCTCTCTCTTTCTACCCCCTGCCTCTCGCACAATTCCTGGCGGCCCGGCTGGTAATCAAACTTGGCGCCTTAGGGAATACTCGAGTTTCATCATAACTTTGCCCTCGAATGAGAGGATCTCAGTCTTGCCCACCTCTCTCTTTCTACCCCCTGCCTCTCGCACGATTCCTGGCGGCCCGGCTGGTAATCAAACTTGGCGCCTTAGGGAATACTCGAGTTTCATCATAACTTTGCCCTCGAATGAGAGAGGATCTCAGTCTTGCCCACCTCTCTCTTTCTACCCCCTGCCTCTCGCACGATTCCTGGCGGCCCGGCTGGTAATCAAACTTGGCGCCTTAGGGAATACTCGAGTTTCATCATAACTTTGCCCTCAAGTGAGAGGATCTCAGTCTTGCCCACCTCTCTCTTTCTACCCCCTGCCTCTCGCACGATTCCTGGCGGCCCGGCTGGTAATCAATCTTGGCGCCTTAGCTTAGGGAATACTCGAGTTTCATCATAACTTTGCCCTCGATTGAGAGGATCTATGGATCTATCAGTCTTGCCCACCTCTCTCTTTCTACCCCTGCCTCTCGCACGATTCCTGGCGGCCCGGCTGGTAATCAAACTTGGCGCCTTAGGGAATACTCGAGTTTCATCATAACTTTGCCCTCGAATGAGAGGATCTATCAGTCTTGCCCACCTCTCTCTCTTTCTACCCCCTGCCTCTCGCACGATTCCTGGCGGCCCGGCTGGTAATCAAACTTGGCGCCTTAGGGAATACTCGAGTTTCATCATAACTTTGCCCTCGAATGAGAGGATCTATCAGTCTTGCCCACCTCTCTCTTTCTACCCCCTGCCTCTCGCACGATTCCTGGCGGCCCGGCTGGTAATCAAACTTGGCGCCTTAGGGAATACTCGAGTTTCATCATAACTTTGCCCTCGAATGAGAGGATCTATCAGTCTTGCCCACCTCTCTCTCTTTCTACCCCCTGCCTCTCGCACGATTCCTGGCGGCCCGGCTGGTAATTAAACTTGGCGCCTTAGGGAATACTCGAGTTTCATCATAACTTTGTCCTCGAATGAGAGGATCTCAGTCTTCCCACCTCTCTCTTTCTACCCCCTGCCTCTCGCACGATTCCTGGCGGCCCGGCTGGTAATAAATCTTGGCGCCTTAGGGAATACTCGAGTTTCATCATAACTTTGCCCTCGAATGAGAGGATCTATGGATCTATCAGTCTTGCCCGCCTCTCTCTTTCTACCCCTGCCTCTCGCACGATTCCTGGCGGCCCGGATGGTAATCAAACTTGGCGCCTTAGGGAATTCTCGAGTTTCATCATAACTTTGCCCTCGAATGAGAGGATCTATCAGTCTTGCCCACCTCTCTCTACCCCCTGCCTCTCGCACGATTCCTGGCGGCCCGGCTGGTAATCAAACTTGGCGCCTTAGGGAATACTCGAGTTTCATCATAACTTTGCCCTCGAATGAGAGGATCTATCAGTCTTGCCCACCTCTCTCTCTTTCTACCCCCTGCCTCTCGCACGATTCCTGGCGGCCCGGCTGGTAATCAAACTTGGCGCCTTAGGGAATACTCGAGTTTCATCATAACTTTGCCCTCGAATGAGAGGATCTATCAGTCTTGCCCACCTCTCTCTCTTTCTACCCCCTCCCTCTCGCACGATTCCTGGCGGCCCGGCTGGTAATCAAACTTGGCGCCTTAGGGAATACTCGAGTTTCATCATAACTTTGCCCTCGAATGAGAGGATCTATCAGTCTTGCCCACCTCTCTCTCTTTCTACCCCCTGCCTCTCGCACGATTCCTGGCGGCCCGGCTGGTAATCAAACTTGGCGCCTTAGGGAATACTCGAGTTTCATCATAACTTTGCCCTCGAATGAGAGGATCTATCAGTCTTGCCCACCTCTCTCTCTTTCTACCCCCTGCCTCTCGCACGATTCCTGGCGGCCCGGCTGGTAATCAAAAATGGCACCTTAGGGAATACTCGAGTTTTATCATAACTTTGCCCTCGAATGAGAGGATCTATCAGTCTTGCCCACCTCTATCTTTCTACCCCCTGCCTCTCGCACGATTCCTGGCGGCCCGGCTGGTAATCAAACTTGGCGCCTTAGGGAATACTCGAGTTTCATCATAACTTTGCCCTCGAATGAGAGGATCTATCAGTCTTGCCCACCTCTCTCTTTCTACCCCTGCATCTCGCACGATTCCTGGCGGCCCGGCTGGTAATCAAACTTGGCGCCTTAGGGAATACTCGAGTTTCATCATAACTTTGCCCTCGAATGAGAGGATCTATCAGTCTTGCCCACCTCTCTCTTTCTACCCCCTGCCTCTCGCACGATTCCTGGCGGCCCGGCTGGTAATCAAACTTGGCGCCTTAGGGAATACTCGAGTTTCATCATAACTTTGCCCTCGAATGAGAGGATCTATCAGTCTTGCCCACCTCTCTCTTTCTACCCCCTGCCTCTCGCACGATTCCTGGCGGCCCGGCTGGTAATCAAACTTGGCGCCTTAGGGAAAACTCGAGTTTCATCATAACTTTGCCCTCGAATGAGAGGATCTATCAGTCTTGCCCACCTCTCTCTCTTTCTACCCCCTGCCTCTCGCACGATTCCTGGCGGCCCGGCTGGTAATCAAACTTGGCGCCTTAGGGAATACTCGAGTTTCATCATAACTTTGCCCTCGAATGAGAGGATCTATCAGTCTTGCCCACCTCTCTCTTTCTACCCCCTGCCTCTCGCACGATTCCTGGCGGCCCGGCTGGTAATCAAACTTGGCGCCTTATGGAATACTCGAGTTTCATCATAACTTTGCCCTCGAATGAGAGGATCTCAGTCTTGCCCACCTCTCTCTTTCTACCCCCTGCCTCTCGCACGATTCCTGGCGGCCCGGCTGGTAATCACACTTGGCGCCTTAGGGAATACTCGAGTTTCATCATAACTTTGCCCTCGAATGAGAGGATCTATCAGTCTTGCCCACCTCTTTCTCTTTCTACCCCCTGCCTCTCGCACGATTCCTGGCGGCCCGGCTGGTAATCAAACTTGGCGCCTTAGGGAATACTCGAGTTTCATCATAACTTTGCCCTCGAATGAGAGGATCTATCAGTCTTGCCCACCTCTCTCTCTTTCTACCCCCTGCCTCTCGCACGATTCCTGGCGGCCCGGCTGGTAATCAAACTTGGCGCCTTAGGGAATACTCGAGTTTTATCATAACTTTGCCCTCGAATGAGAGGATCTATCAGTCTTGCCCACCTCTATCTTTCTACCCCCTGCCTCTCGCACGATTCCTGGCGGCCCGGCTGGTAATCAAACTTGGCGCCTTAGGGAATACTCGAGTTTCATCATAACTTTGCCCTCGAATGAGAGGATCTATCAGTCTTGCCCACCTCTCTCTTTCTACCCCTGCATCTCGCACGATTCCTGGCGGCCCGGCTGGTAATCAAACTTGGCGCCTTAGGGAATACTCGAGTTTCATCATAACTTTGTCCTCGAATGAGAGGATCTCAGTCTTGCCCACCTCTCTCTTTCTACCCCCTGCCTCTCGCACGATTCCTGGCGGCCCGGCTGGTAATCAAACTTGGCGCCTTAGGGAATACTCGAGTTTCATCATAACTTTGCCTTCGAATGAGAGGATCTATCAGTCTTGCCCACCTCTCTCTTTCTACCCCCTGCCTCTCGCACGATTCCTGGCGGCCCGGCTGGTAATCAAACTTGGCGCCTTAGGGAATACTCGAGTTTCATCATAACTTTGCCCTCGAATGAGAGGATCTATCAGTCTTGCCCACCTCTCTCTCTTTCTACCCCCTGCCTCTCGCACGATTCCTGGCGGCCCGGCTGGTAATCAAACTTGGCGCCTTAGGGAATACTCGAGTTTCATCATAACTTTGCCCTCGAATGAGAGGATCTATCAGTCTTGCCCACCTCTCTCTTTCTACCCCCTGCCTCTCGCACGATTCCTGGCGGCCCGGCTGGTAATCAAACTTGGCGCCTTATGGAATACTCGAGTTTCATCATAACTTTGCCCTCGAATGAGAGGATCTCAGTCTTGCCCACCTCTCTCTTTCTACCCCCTGCCTCTCGCACGATTCCTGGCGGCCCGGCTGGTAATCACACTTGGCGCCTTAGGGAATACTCGAGTTTCATCATAACTTTGCCCTCGAATGAGAGGATCTATCAGTCTTGCCCACCTCTTTCTCTTTCTACCCCCTGCCTCTCGCACGATTCCTGGCGGCTCGGCTGGTAATCAAACTTGGCGCCTTAGGGAATACTCGAGTTTCATCATAACTTTGCCCTCGAATGAGAGGATCTATCAGTCTTGCCCACCTCTCTCTCTTTCTACCCCCTGCCTCTCGCACGATTCCTGGCGGCCCGGCTGGTAATCAAACTTGGCGCCTTAGGGAATACTCGAGTTTTATCATAACTTTGCCCTCGAATGAGAGGATCTATCAGTCTTGCCCACCTCTATCTTTCTACCCCCTGCCTCTCGCACGATTCCTGGCGGCCCGGCTGGTAATCAAACTTGGCGCCTTAGGGAATACTCGAGTTTCATCATAACTTTGCCCTCGAATGAGAGGATCTATCAGTCTTGCCCACCTCTCTCTTTCTACCCCTGCATCTCGCACGATTCCTGGCGGCCCGGCTGGTAATCAAACTTGGCGCCTTAGGGAATACTCGAGTTTCATCATAACTTTGTCCTCGAATGAGAGGATCTCAGTCTTGCCCACCTCTCTCTTTCTACCCCCTGCCTCTCGCACGATTCCTGGCGGCCCGGCTGGTAATCAAACTTGGCGCCTTAGGGAATACTCGAGTTTCATCATAACTTTGCCTTCGAATGAGAGGATCTATCAGTCTTGCCCACCTCTCTCTTTCTACCCCCTGCCTCTCGCACGATTCCTGGCGGCCCGGCTGGTAATCAAACTTGGCGCCTTAGGGAATACTCGAGTTTCATCATAACTTTGCCCTCGAATGAGAGGATCTATCAGTCTTGCCCACCTCTCTCTCTTTCTACCCCCTGCCTCTCGCACGATTCCTGGCGGCCCGGCTGGTAATCAAACTTGGCGCCTTAGGGAATACTCGAGTTTCATCATAACTTTGTCCTCGAATGAGAGGATCTCAGTCTTGCCCACCTCTCTCTTTCTACCCCTGCCTCTCGCACGATTCCTGGCGGCCCGGCTGGTAATCAATCTTGGCGCCTTAGGGAATACTCGAGTTTCATCATAACTTTGCCCTCGAATGAGAGGATCTATGGATCTATCAGTCTTGCCCACCTCTCTCTTTCTACCCCCTGCCTCTCGCACGATTCCTGGCGGCCCGGCTGGTAATCAAACTTGGCGCCTTAGGGAATACTCGAGTTTCATCATAACTTTGCCCTCGAATGAGAGGATCTATCAGTCTTGCCCACTCTCTCTTTCTACCCCCTGCCTCTCGCACGATTCCTGGCGGCCCGGCTGGTAATCAAACTTGGCGCCTTAGGGAATACTCGAGTTTCATCATAACTTTGCCCTCGAATGAGAGGATCTATCAGTCTTGCCCACCTCTCTCTTTCTACCCCCTGCCTCTCGCACGATTCCTGGCGGCCCGGCTGGTAATCAAACTTGGCGCCTTAGGAATACTCGAGTTTCATCATAACTTTGCCCTCGAATGAGAGGATCTATCAGTCTTGCCCACCTCTCTCTACCCCCTGCCTCTCGCACGATTCCTGGCGGCCCGGCTGGTAATCAAACTTGGCGCCTTAGGGAATACTCGAGTTTCATCATAACTTTGCCCTCGAATGAGAGGATCTATCAGTCTTGCCCACCTCTCTCTCTTTCTACCCCCTGCCTCTCGCACGATTCCTGGCGGCCCGGCTGGTAATCAAACTTGGCGCCTTAGGGAATACTCGAGTTTCATCATAACTTTGCCCTCGAATGAGAGGATCTATCAGTCTTGCCCACCTCTCTCTCTTTCTACCCCCTGCCTCTCGCACGATTCCTGGCGGCCCGGCTGGTAATCAAACTTGGCGCCTTAGGGAATACTCGAGTTTCATCATAACTTTGCCCTCGAATGAGAGGATCTATCAGTCTTGCCCACCTCTCTCTCTTTCTACCCCCTGCCTCTCGCACGATTCCTGGCGGCCCGGCTGGTAATCAAACTTGGCGCCTTAGGGAATACTCGAGTTTCATCATAACTTTGCCCTCGAATGAGAGGATCTCAGTCTTGCCCACCTCTCTCTTTCTACCCCCTGCCTCTCGCACGATTCCTGGCGGCCCGGCTGGTAATCAAACTTGGCGCCTTAGGGAATACTCGAGTTTCATCATAACTTTGCCCTCGAATGAGAGGATCTATCAGTCTTGCCCACCTCTCTCTTTCTACCCCTGCATCTCGCACGATTCCTGGCGGCCCGGCTGGTAATCAAACTTGGCGCCTTAGGGAATACTCGAGTTTCATCATAACTTTGTCCTCGAATGAGAGGATCTCAGTCTTGCCCACCTCTCTCTTTCTACCCCTGCCTCTCGCACGATTCCTGGCGGCACGGCTGGTAATCAAACTTGGCGCCTTAGGGAATACTCGAGTTTCATCATAACTTTGCCTTCGAATGAGAGGATCCATCAGTCTTGCCCACCTCTCTCTTTCTACCCCCTGCCTCTCGCACGATTCCTGGCGGCCCGGCTGGTAATCAAACTTGGCGCCTTAGGGAATACTCGAGTTTCATCATAACTTTGCCCTCGAATGAGAGGATCTATCAGTCTTGCCCACCTCTCTCTCTTTCTACCCCCTGCCTCTCGCACGATTCCTGGCGGCCCGGCTGGTAATCAAACTTGGCGCCTTAAGGAATACTCGAGTTTCATCATAACTTTGCCCTCGAATGAGAGGATCTATCAGTCTTGCCCACCTCTCTCTCTTTATACCCCCTGCCTCTCGCACGATTCCTGGCGGCCCGGCTGGTAATCAAACTTGGCGCCTTAGGGAATACTCGAGTTTCATCATAACTTTGCCCTCGAATGAGAGGATCTATCAGTCTTGCCCACCTCTCTCTCTTTCTACCCCCTCCCTCTCGCACGATTCCTGGCGGCCCGGCTGGTAATCAAACTTGGCGCCTTAGGGAATACTCGAGTTTCATCATAACTTTGCCCTCGAATGAGAGGATCTATCAGTCTTGCCCACCTCTCTCTCTTTCTACCCCCTGCCTCTCGCACGATTCCTGGCGGCCCGGCTGGTAATCAAACTTGGCGCCTTATGGAATACTCGAGTTTCATCATAACTTTGCCCTCGAATGAGAGGATCTATCAGTCTTGCCCACCTCTCTCTCTTTCTACCCCCTGCCTCTCGCACGATTCCTGGCGGTCCGGCTGGTAATCAAACTTGGCGCCTTAGGGAATACTCGAGTTTCATCATAACTTTGCCCTCGAATGAGAGGATCTATCAGTCTTGCCCACCTCTCTCTTTCTACCCCCTGCCTCTCGCACGATTCCTGGCGGCCCGGCTGGTAATCAAACTTGGCGCCTTATGGAATACTCGAGTTTCATCATAACTCTGCCCTCGAATGAGAGGATCTCAGTCTTGCCCACCTCTCTCTTTCTACCCCCTGCCTCTCGCACGATTCCTGGCGGCCCGGCTGGTAATCAAACTTGGCGCCTTAGGGAATACTCGAGTTTCATCATAACTTTGCCCTCGAATGAGAGGATCTATCAGTCTTGCCCACCTCTCTCTTTCTACCCCCTGCCTCTCGAACGATTCCTGGCGGCCCGGCTGGTAATCAAACTTGGCGCCTTAGGGAATACTCGAGTTTCATCATAACTTTGCCCTCGAATGAGAGGATCTATCAGTCTTGCCCACCTCTCTCTTTCTACCCCCTGCCTCTCGCACGATTCCTGGCGGCCCGGCTGGTAATCAAACTTGGCGCCTTATGGAATACTCGAGTTTCATCATAACTTTGCCCTCGAATGAGAGGATCTCAGTCTTGCCCACCTCTCTCTTTCTACCCCCTGCCTCTCGCACGATTCCTGGCGGCCCGGCTGGTAATCACACTTGGCGCCTTAGGGAATACTCGAGTTTCATCATAACTTTGCCCTCGAATGAGAGGATCTATCAGTCTTGCCCACCTCTCTCTCTTTCTACCCCCTCCCTCTCGCACGATTCCTGGCGGCCCGGCTGGTAATCAAACTTGGCGCCTTAGGGAATACTCGAGTTTCATCATAACTTTGCCCTCGAATGAGAGGATCTATCAGTCTTGCCCACCTCTCTCTCTTTCTACCCCCTGCCTCTCGCACGATTCCTGGCGGCCCGGCTGGTAATCAAACTTGGCGCCTTATGGAATACTCGAGTTTCATCATAACTTTGCCCTCGAATGAGAGGATCTATCAGTCTTGCCCACCTCTCTCTCTTTCTACCCCCTGCCTCTCGCACGATTCCTGGCGGCCCGGCTGGTAATCACACTTGGCGCCTTAGGGAATACTCGAGTTTCATCATAACTTTGCCCTCGAATGAGAGGATCTATCAGTCTTGCCCACCTCTCTCTCTTTCTACCCCCTCCCTCTCGCACGATTCCTGGCGGCCCGGCTGGTAATCAAACTTGGCGCCTTAGGGAATACTCGAGTTTCATCATAACTTTGCCCTCGAATGAGAGGATCTATCAGTCTTGCCCACCTCTCTCTCTTTCTACCCCCTGCCTCTCGCACGATTCCTGGCGGCCCGGCTGGTAATCAAACTTGGCGCCTTATGGAATACTCGAGTTTCATCATAACTTTGCCCTCGAATGAGAGGATCTATCAGTCTTGCCCACCTCTCTCTCTTTCTACCCCCTGCCTCTCGCACGATTCCTGGCGGCCCGGCTGGTAATCAAACTTGGCGCCTTAGGGAATACTCGAGTTTCATCATAACTTTGCCCTCGAATGAGAGGATCTATCAGTCTTGCCCACCTCTCTCTTTCTACCCCCTGCCTCTCGCACGATTCCTGGCGGCCCGGCTGGTAATCAAACTTGGCGCCTTATGGAATACTCGAGTTTCATCATAACTCTGCCCTCGAATGAGAGGATCTCAGTCTTGCCCACCTCTCTCTTTCTACCCCCTGCCTCTCGCACGATTCCTGGCGGCCCGGCTGGTAATCAAACTTGGCGCCTTAGGGAATACTCGAGTTTCATCATAACTTTGCCCTCGAATGAGAGGATCTATCAGTCTTGCCCACCTCTCTCTTTCTACCCCCTGCCTCTCGAACGATTCCTGGCGGCCCGGCTGGTAATCAAACTTGGCGCCTTAGGGAATACTCGAGTTTCATCATAACTTTGCCCTCGAATGAGAGGATCTATCAGTCTTGCCCACCTCTCTCTTTCTACCCCCTGCCTCTCGCACGATTCCTGGCGGCCCGGCTGGTAATCAAACTTGGCGCCTTATGGAATACTCGAGTTTCATCATAACTTTGCCCTCGAATGAGAGGATCTATCAGTCTTGCCCACCTCTCTCTCTTTCTACCCCCTGCCTCTCGCACGATTCCTGGCGGCCCGGCTGGTAATCACACTTGGCGCCTTAGGGAATACTCGAGTTTCATCATAACTTTGCCCTCGAATGAGAGGATCTATCAGTCTTGCCCACCTCTTTCTCTTTCTACCCCCTGCCTCTCGCACGATTCCTGGCGGCTCGGCTGGTAATCAAACTTGGCGCCTTAGGGAATACTCGAGTTTCATCATAACTTTGCCCTCGAATGAGAGGATCTATCAGTCTTGCCCACCTCTCTCTCTTTCTACCCCCTGCCTCTCGCACGATTCCTGGAGGCCCGGCTGGTAATCAAACTTGGCGCCTTAGGGAATACTCGAGTTTTATCATGACTTTGCCCTCGAATGAGAGGATCTATCAGTCTTGCCCACCTCTATCTTTCTACCCCCTGCCTCTCGCACGATTCCTGGCGGCCCGGCTGGTAATCAAACTTGGCGCCTTAGGGAATACTCGAGTTTCATCATAACTTTGCCCTCGAATGAGAGGATCTATCAGTCTTGCCCACCTCTCTCTTTCTACCCCTGCATCTCGCACGATTCCTGGCGGCCCGGCTGGTAATCAAACTTGGCGCCTTAGGGAATACTCGAGTTTCATCATAACTTTGTCCTCGAATGAGAGGATCTCAGTCTTGCCCACCTCTCTCTTTCTACCCCCTGCCTCTCGCACGATTCCTGGCGGCCCGGCTGGTAATCAAACTTGGCGCCTTAGGGAATACTCGAGTTTCATCATAACTTTGCCTTCGAATGAGAGGATCTATCAGTCTTGCCCACCTCTCTCTTTCTACCCCCTGCCTCTCGCACGATTCCTGGCGGCCCGGCTGGTAATCAAACTTGGCGCCTTAGGGAATACTCGAGTTTCATCATAACTTTGCCCTCGAATGAGAGGATCTATCAGTCTTGCCCACCTCTCTCTCTTTCTACCCCCTGCCTCTCGCACGATTCCTGGCGGCCCGGCTGGTAATCAAACTTGGCGCCTTAGGGAATACTCGAGTTTCATCATAACTTTGCCCTCGAATGAGAGGATCTGACATTCTTGCCCACCTCTCTCTTTCTACCCCCTGCCTCTCGCACGATTCCGGGCGGCCCGGCTGGTAATCAAACTTGTCGCCTTAGGGAATTCTCGAGTTTCATCATAACTTTGCCCTCGAATGAGAGGATCTATCAGTCTTGCCCACCTCTCTCTACCCCCCCCCCCCGCCTCTCGCACGATTCCTGGCGGCCCGGCTGGTAATCAAACTTGGCGCCTTAAGGAATACTCGAGTTTCATCATAACTTTGCCCTCGAATGAGAGGATCTATCAGTCTTGCCCACCTCTCTCTCTTTCTACCCCCTGCCTCTCGCACGATTCCTGGCGGCCCGGCTGGTAATCAAACTTGGCGCCTTAGGGAATACTCGAGTTTCATCATAACTTTGCCCTCGAATGAGAGGATCTATCAGTCTTGCCCACCTCTCTCTCTTTCTACCCCCTGCCTCTCGCACGATTCCTGGCGGCCCGGCTGGTAATCAAACTTGGCGCCTTAGGGAATACTCGAGTTTCATCATAACTTTGCCCTCGAATGAGAGGATCTATCAGTCTTGCCCACCTCTCTCTTTCTACCCCCTGCCTCTCGCACGATTCCTGGCGGCCCGGCTGGTAATCAAACTTGGCGCCTTAGGGAATACTCGAGTTTCATCATAACTTTGCCCTCGAATGAGAGGATCTATCAGTCTTGCCCACCTCTCTCTTTCTACCCCCTGCCTCTCGCACGATTCCTGGCGGCCCGGCTGGTAATCAAACTTGGCGCCTTAGGGATTACTCGAGTTTCATCATAACTTTGCCCTCGAATGAGAGGATCTATCAGTCTTGCCCACCTCTCTCTCTTTCTACCCCCTGCCTCTCGCACGATTCCTGGCGGCCCGGCTGGTAATCAAACTTGGTGCCTTAGGGAATACTCGAGTTTCATCATAACTTTGCCCTCGAATGAGAGGATCTATCAGTCTTGCCCACCTCTCTCTTTCTACCCCCTGCCTCTCGCACGATTCCTGGCGGCCCGGCTGGTAATCAAACTTGGCGCCTTATGGAATACTCGAGTTTCATCATAACTTTGCCCTCGAATGAGAGGATCTCAGTCTTGCCTACCTCTCTCTTTCTACCCCCTGCCTCTCGCACGATTCCTGGCGGCCCGGCTGGTAATCACACTTGGCGCCTTAGGGAATACTCGAGTTTCATCATAACTTTGCCCTCGAATGAGAGGATCTATCAGTCTTGCCCACCTCTCTCTCTTTCTACTCCCTGCCTCTCGCACGATTCCTGGCGGCCCGGCTGGTAATCAAACTTGGCGCCTTAGGGAATACTCGAGTTTCATCATAACTTTGCCCTCGAATGAGAGGATCTATCAGTCTTGCTCACCTCTCTCTCTTTCTACCCCCTGCCTCTCGCACGATTCCTGGCGGCCCGGCTGGTAATCAAACTTGGCGCCTTAGGGAATACTCGAGTTTTATCATAACTTTGCCCTCGAATGAAAGATCTATCAGTCTTGCCCACCTCTCTCTTTCTACCCCCTGCCTCTCGCACGATTCCTGGCGGCCCGGCTGGTAATCAAACTTGGCGCCTTAGGGAATACTCGAGTTTCATCATAACTTTGCCCTCGAATGAGAGGATCTATCAGTCTTGCCCACCTCTCTCTTTCTACCCCTGCATCTCGCACGATTCCTGGCGGCCCGGCTGGTAATCAAACTTGGCGCCTTAGGGAATACTCGAGTTTCATCATAACTTTGCCCTCGAATGAGAGGATCTATCAGTCTTGCCCACCTCTCTCTTTCTACCCCCTGCCTCTCGCACGATTCCTGGCGGCCCGGCTGGTAATCAAACTTGGCGCCTTAGGGAATACTCGAGTTTCATCATAACTTTGCCCTCGAATGAGAGGATCTATCAGTCTTGCCCACCTCTCTCTTTCTACCCCCTGCCTCTCGCACGATTCCTGGCGGCCCGGCTGGTAATCAAACTTGGCGCCTTAGGGAATACTCGAGTTTCATAATAACTTTGCCCTCGAATGAGAGGATCTATCAGTCTTGCCCACCTCTCTCTCTTTCTACCCCCTGCCTCTCGCACGATTCCTGGCGGCCCGGCTGGTAATCAAACTTGGCGCCTTAGGGAATACTCGAGTTTCATCATAACTTTGTCCTCGAATGAGAGGATCTCAGTCTTGCCCACCTCTCTCTTTCTACCCCCTGCCTCTCGCACGATTCCTGGCGGCCCGGCTGGTAATCAATCTTGGCGCCTTAGGGAATACTCGAGTTTCATCATAACTTTGCCCTCGAATGAGAGGATCTATGGATCTATCAGTCTTGCCCACCTCTCTCTTTCTACCCCTGCCTCTCGCACGATTCCTGGCGGCCCGGCTGGTAATCAAACTTGGCGCCTTAGGAAATACTCGAGTTTCATCATAACTTTGCCCTGGAATGAGAGGATCTGACATTCTTTCCCACCTCTCTCTTTCTACCCCCTGCCTCTCGCACGATTCCTGGCGGCCCGGCTGGTAATCAAACTTGGCGCCTACAAGCAAATGGCAACAGGTCACCCCCCACAACTCGCTATGTTTTAATGAATTCTTGTAGGCATGTCCCATACCAAGCCCTAACCGAAATTGAAAATCTCGGAGAGCACCGGAAGTTCACGTGCATTTCCATGCGCGATAGGTCATTGCGCATGACATCCCGAAATGCGGACAGAGAAACAACGGTTTGACGGCCTAGTGGCTAGTGTGCTAACTCGGAATTAGTGATGACCAAGGTACGGTCCCCGTCGGTGCAAAACGTTTTGCCAAATATGAAACACATTTTTGCATCGCAAGTCCTCACATCAGAAATAAAGAATGAGTGAATTTTGATCTTCAATTGGTTTCTTTACTAGCACTATTAGAATATAAATCGACTGCGAAGCGAGAGAATAAGTCATTCTGTCGTCAATCTTCCAAATGAAGCACAGGAAGGCCTTCAAATAACTCAAATAACTTCTAAAAACGATTTTTTTTATATATGATCCTATACTTGTGTTTTTTTCTCTCGAAAAAATGTGTTTCAAATTTAGCAAAAGGCTTTGCACCCACGGGGACCGTACCTTGGTCATCACTAGTTCCGAGTTGGCACACTAGCCACTAGGCCGCCCAACCGTTGTTTCACTGTCCGCATTTCGGGATCTCATGCGCAATGACCTATCGCGCATGGAAATGCTCGTGAACTTCCGGTGCTTAATTAAGACACTTCCGGTGCTCTCCGAGATTTTTAATTTCGGCTAGGGCTTGGTATAGGGCATGTCTACAAGAATCCATTAAAACATAGCGAGTTGTGGGGGGTGACCTGTTGCTATTTGCTTGTTAGGGAATTCTCGAGTTTCATCATAACTTTGCCCTCGAATGAGAGGATCTATCATTCTTGCCCACCTCTCTCTACCCCCCCCCCCGCCTCTCGCACGATTCCTGGCGGCCCGGCTGGTAATCAAACTTTGCGCCTTAGGGAATACTCGAGTTTCATCATAACTTTGCCCTCGAATGAGAGGATCTATCAGTCTTGCCCACCTCTCTCTCTTTCTACCCCCTCCCTCTCGCACGATTCCTGGCGGCCCGGCTGGTAACAAAATTGGCGCCTTAGGGAATACTCGAGTTTCATCATAACTTTGCCCTCGAATGAGAGGATCTATCAGTCTTGCCCACCTCTCTCTCTTTCTACCCCCTCCCTCTCGCACGATTCCTGGCGGCCCGGCTGGTAATCAAACTTGGCGCCTTAGGGAATACTCGAGTTTCATCATAACTTTGCCCTCGAATGAGAGGATCTATCAGTCTTGCCCACCTCTCTCTTTCTACCCCCTGCCTCTCGAACGATTCCTGGCGGCCCGGCTGGTAATCAAACTTGGCCTTAGGGAATACTCGAGTTTCATCATAACTTTGCCCTCGAATGAGAGGATCTATCAGTCTTGCCCACCTCTCTCTTTCTACCCCCTGCCTCTCGCACGATTCCTGGCGGCCCGGCTGGTAATCAAACTTGGCGCCTTAGAAAATACTCGAGTTTCATCATAACTTTGCCCTCGAATGAGAGGATCTATCAGTCTTGCCCACCTCTCTCTCTTTCTACCCCCTGCCTCTCGCACGATTCCTGGCGGCCCGGCTGGTAATCAAACTTGGCGCCTTAGGGAATAATCGAGTTTCATCATAACTTTGCCCTCGAATGAGAGGATCTGACATTCTTGCCCACCTCTCTCTTTCTACCCCCTGCCTCTCGCACGATTCCTGGCGGCCCGGCTGGTAATCAAACTTGTCGCCTTAGGGAATTCTCGAGTTTCATCATAACTTTGCCCTCGAATGAGAGGATCTATCAGTCTTGCCCACCTCTCTCTACCCCCCCCCCCCCCGCCTCTCGCACGATTCCTGGCGGCCCGGCTGGTAATCAAACTTGGCGCCTTAAGGAATACTCGAGTTTCATCATAACTTTGCCCTCGAATGAGAGGATCTATCAGTCTTGCCCACCTCTCTCTTTCTACCCCCTGCCTCTCGCACGATTCCTGGCGGCCCGGCTGGTAATCAAACTTGGCGCCTTATGGAATACTCGAGTTTCATCATAACTTTGCCCTCGAATGAGAGGATCTCAGTCTTGCCCACCTCTCTCTTTCTACCCCCTGCCTCTCGCACGATTCCTGGCGGCCCGGCTGGTAATCAAACTTGGCGCCTTAGGGAATACTCGAGTTTCATCATAACTTTGCCCTCGAATGAGAGGATCTATCAGTCTTGCCCACCTCTCTCTTTCTACCCCCTGCCTCTCGAACGATTCCTGGCGGCCCGGCTGGTAATCAAACTTGGCGCCTTAGGGAATACTCGAGTTTCATCATAACTTTGCCCTCGAATGAGAGGATCTATCAGTCTTGCCCACCTCTCTCTTTCTACCCCCTGCCTCTCGCACGATTCCTGGCGGCCCGGCTGGTAATCAAACTTGGCGCCTTAGGGAATACTCGAGTTTCATCATAACTTTGCCCTCGAATGAGAGGATCTATCAGTCTTGCCCACCTCTCTCTCTTTCTACCCCCTGCCTCTCGCACGATTCCTGGCGGCCCGGCTGGTAATCAAACTTGGCGCCTTAGGGAATACTCGAGTTTCATCATAACTTTGCCCTCGAATGAGAGGATCTATCAGTCTTGCCCACCTCTCTCTCTTTCTACCCCCTGCCTCTCGCACGATTCCTGGCGGCCCGGCTGGTAATCAAACTTGGCGCTTTATGGAATACTCGAGTTTCATCATAACTTTGCCCTCGAATGAGAGGATCTCAGTCTTGCCCACCTCTCTCTTTCTACCCCCTGCCTCTCGCACGATTCCTGGCGGCCCGGCTGGTAATCAAACTTGGCGCCTTAGGGAATACTCGAGTTTCATCATAACTTTGCCCTCGAATGAGAGGATCTATCAGTCTTGCCCACCTCTCTCTTTCTACCCCTGCATCTCGCACGATTCCTGGCGGCCCGGCTGGTAATCAAACTTGGCGCCTTAGGGAATACTCGAGTTTCATCATAACTTTGTCCTCGAATGAGAGGATCTCAGTCTTGCCCACCTCTCTCTTTCTACCCCCTGCCTCTCGCACGATTCCTGGCGGCCCGGCTGGTAATCAAACTTGGCGCCTTAGGGAATACTCGAGTTTCATCATAACTTTGCCTTCGAATGAGAGGATCTATCAGTCTTGCCCACCTCTCTCTTTCTACCCCCTGCCTCTCGCACGATTCCTGGCGGCCCGGCTGGTAATCAAACTTGGCGCCTTAGGGAATACTCGAGTTTCATCATAACTTTGCCCTCGAATGAGAGGATCTATCAGTCTTGCCCACCTCTCTCTCTTTCTACCCCCTGCCTCTCGCACGATTCCTGGCGGCCCGGCTGGTAATCAAACTTGGCGCCTTAAGGAATACTCGAGTTTCATCATAACTTTGCCCTCGAATGAGAGGATCTATCAGTCTTGCCCACCTCTCTCTCTTTATACCCCCTGCCTCTCGCACGATTCCTGGCGGCCCGGCTGGTAATCAAACTTGGCGCCTTAGGGAATACTCGAGTTTCATCATAACTTTGCCCTCGAATGAGAGGATCTATCAGTCTTGCCCACCTCTCTCTCTTTCTACCCCCTCCCTCTCGCACGATTCCTGGCGGCCCGGCTGGTAATCAAACTTGGCGCCTTAGGGAATACTCGAGTTTCATCATAACTTTGCCCTCGAATGAGAGGATCTATCAGTCTTGCCCACCTCTCTCTCTTTCTACCCCCTGCCTCTCGCACGATTCCTGGCGGCCCGGCTGGTAATCAAACTTGGCGCCTTATGGAATACTCGAGTTTCATCATAACTTTGCCCTCGAATGAGAGGATCTATCAGTCTTGCCCACCTCTCTCTCTTTCTACCCCCTGCCTCTCGCACGATTCCTGGCGGTCCGGCTGGTAATCAAACTTGGCGCCTTAGGGAATACTCGAGTTTCATCATAACTTTGCCCTCGAATGAGAGGATCTATCAGTCTTGCCCACCTCTCTCTTTCTACCCCCTGCCTCTCGCACGATTCCTGGCGGCCCGGCTGGTAATCAAACTTGGCGCCTTATGGAATACTCGAGTTTCATCATAACTCTGCCCTCGAATGAGAGGATCTCAGTCTTGCCCACCTCTCTCTTTCTACCCCCTGCCTCTCGCACGATTCCTGGCGGCCCGGCTGGTAATCAAACTTGGCGCCTTAGGGAATACTCGAGTTTCATCATAACTTTGCCCTCGAATGAGAGGATCTATCAGTCTTGCCCACCTCTCTCTTTCTACCCCCTGCCTCTCGAACGATTCCTGGCGGCCCGGCTGGTAATCAAACTTGGCGCCTTAGGGAATACTCGAGTTTCATCATAACTTTGCCCTCGAATGAGAGGATCTATCAGTCTTGCCCACCTCTCTCTTTCTACCCCCTGCCTCTCGCACGATTCCTGGCGGCCCGGCTGGTAATCAAACTTGGCGCCTTATGGAATACTCGAGTTTCATCATAACTTTGCCCTCGAATGAGAGGATCTCAGTCTTGCCCACCTCTCTCTTTCTACCCCCTGCCTCTCGCACGATTCCTGGCGGCCCGGCTGGTAATCACACTTGGCGCCTTAGGGAATACTCGAGTTTCATCATAACTTTGCCCTCGAATGAGAGGATCTATCAGTCTTGCCCACCTCTCTCTCTTTCTACCCCCTCCCTCTCGCACGATTCCTGGCGGCCCGGCTGGTAATCAAACTTGGCGCCTTAGGGAATACTCGAGTTTCATCATAACTTTGCCCTCGAATGAGAGGATCTATCAGTCTTGCCCACCTCTCTCTCTTTCTACCCCCTGCCTCTCGCACGATTCCTGGCGGCCCGGCTGGTAATCAAACTTGGCGCCTTATGGAATACTCGAGTTTCATCATAACTTTGCCCTCGAATGAGAGGATCTATCAGTCTTGCCCACCTCTCTCTCTTTCTACCCCCTGCCTCTCGCACGATTCCTGGCGGCCCGGCTGGTAATCACACTTGGCGCCTTAGGGAATACTCGAGTTTCATCATAACTTTGCCCTCGAATGAGAGGATCTATCAGTCTTGCCCACCTCTCTCTCTTTCTACCCCCTCCCTCTCGCACGATTCCTGGCGGCCCGGCTGGTAATCAAACTTGGCGCCTTAGGGAATACTCGAGTTTCATCATAACTTTGCCCTCGAATGAGAGGATCTATCAGTCTTGCCCACCTCTCTCTCTTTCTACCCCCTGCCTCTCGCACGATTCCTGGCGGCCCGGCTGGTAATCAAACTTGGCGCCTTATGGAATACTCGAGTTTCATCATAACTTTGCCCTCGAATGAGAGGATCTATCAGTCTTGCCCACCTCTCTCTCTTTCTACCCCCTGCCTCTCGCACGATTCCTGGCGGCCCGGCTGGTAATCAAACTTGGCGCCTTAGGGAATACTCGAGTTTCATCATAACTTTGCCCTCGAATGAGAGGATCTATCAGTCTTGCCCACCTCTCTCTTTCTACCCCCTGCCTCTCGCACGATTCCTGGCGGCCCGGCTGGTAATCAAACTTGGCGCCTTAGGGAATACTCGAGTTTCATCATAACTTTGCCCTCGAATGAGAGGATCTATCAGTCTTGCCCACCTCTCTCTTTCTACCCCCTGCCTCTCGAACGATTCCTGGCGGCCCGGCTGGTAATCAAACTTGGCGCCTTAGGGAATACTCGAGTTTCATCATAACTTTGCCCTCGAATGAGAGGATCTATCAGTCTTGCCCACCTCTCTCTTTCTACCCCCTGCCTCTCGCACGATTCCTGGCGGCCCGGCTGGTAATCAAACTTGGCGCCTTATGGAATACTCGAGTTTCATCATAACTTTGCCCTCGAATGAGAGGATCTATCAGTCTTGCCCACCTCTCTCTCTTTCTACCCCCTGCCTCTCGCACGATTCCTGGCGGCCCGGCTGGTAATCACACTTGGCGCCTTAGGGAATACTCGAGTTTCATCATAACTTTGCCCTCGAATGAGAGGATCTATCAGTCTTGCCCACCTCTTTCTCTTTCTACCCCCTGCCTCTCGCACGATTCCTGGCGGCTCGGCTGGTAATCAAACTTGGCGCCTTAGGGAATACTCGAGTTTCATCATAACTTTGCCCTCGAATGAGAGGATCTATCAGTCTTGCCCACCTCTCTCTCTTTCTACCCCCTGCCTCTCGCACGATTCCTGGAGACCCGGCTGGTAATCAAACTTGGCGCCTTAGGGAATACTCGAGTTTTATCATGACTTTGCCCTCGAATGAGAGGATCTATCAGTCTTGCCCACCTCTATCTTTCTACCCCCTGCCTCTCGCACGATTCCTGGCGGCCCGGCTGGTAATCAAACTTGGCGCCTTAGGGAATACTCGAGTTTCATCATAACTTTGCCCTCGAATGAGAGGATCTATCAGTCTTGCCCACCTCTCTCTTTCTACCCCTGCATCTCGCACGATTCCTGGCGGCCCGGCTGGTAATCAAACTTGGCGCCTTAGGGAATACTCGAGTTTCATCATAACTTTGTCCTCGAATGAGAGGATCTCAGTCTTGCCCACCTCTCTCTTTCTACCCCCTGCCTCTCGCACGATTCCTGGCGGCCCGGCTGGTAATCAAACTTGGCGCCTTAGGGAATACTCGAGTTTCATCATAACTTTGCCTTCGAATGAGAGGATCTATCAGTCTTGCCCACCTCTCTCTTTCTACCCCCTGCCTCTCGCACGATTCCTGGCGGCCCGGCTGGTAATCAAACTTGGCGCCTTAGGGAATACTCGAGTTTCATCATAACTTTGCCCTCGAATGAGAGGATCTATCAGTCTTGCCCACCTCTCTCTCTTTCTACCCCCTGCCTCTCGCACGATTCCTGGCGGCCCGGCTGGTAATCAAACTTGGCGCCTTAGGGAATACTCGAGTTTCATCATAACTTTGCCCTCGAATGAGAGGATCTGACATTCTTGCCCACCTCTCTCTTTCTACCCCCTGCCTCTCGCACGATTCCGGGCGGCCCGGCTGGTAATCAAACTTGTCGCCTTAGGGAATTCTCGAGTTTCATCATAACTTTGCCCTCGAATGAGAGGATCTATCAGTCTTGCCCACCTCTCTCTACCCCCCCCCCCCCCGCCTCTCGCACGATTCCTGGCGGCCCGGCTGGTAATCAAACTTGGCGCCTTAAGGAATACTCGAGTTTCATCATAACTTTGCCCTCGAATGAGAGGATCTATCAGTCTTGCCCACCTCTCTCTCTTTCTACCCCCTGCCTCTCGCACGATTCCTGGCGGCCCGGCTGGTAATCAAACTTGGCGCCTTAGGGAATACTCGAGTTTCATCATAACTTTGCCCTCGAATGAGAGGATCTATCAGTCTTGCCCACCTCTCTCTCTTTCTACCCCCTGCCTCTCGCACGATTCCTGGCGGCCCGGCTGGTAATCAAACTTGGCGCCTTAGGGAATACTCGAGTTTCATCATAACTTTGCCCTCGAATGAGAGGATCTATCAGTCTTGCCCACCTCTCTCTTTCTACCCCCTGCCTCTCGCACGATTCCTGGCGGCCCGGCTGGTAATCAAACTTGGCGCCTTAGGGAATACTCGAGTTTCATCATAACTTTGCCCTCGAATGAGAGGATCTATCAGTCTTGCCCACCTCTCTCTTTCTACCCCCTGCCTCTCGCACGATTCCTGGCGGCCCGGCTGGTAATCAAACTTGGCGCCTTAGGGATTACTCGAGTTTCATCATAACTTTGCCCTCGAATGAGAGGATCTATCAGTCTTGCCCACCTCTCTCTCTTTCTACCCCCTGCCTCTCGCACGATTCCTGGCGGCCCGGCTGGTAATCAAACTTGGTGCCTTAGGGAATACTCGAGTTTCATCATAACTTTGCCCTCGAATGAGAGGATCTATCAGTCTTGCCCACCTCTCTCTTTCTACCCCCTGCCTCTCGCACGATTCCTGGCGGCCCGGCTGGTAATCAAACTTGGCGCCTTATGGAATACTCGAGTTTCATCATAACTTTGCCCTCGAATGAGAGGATCTCAGTCTTGCCTACCTCTCTCTTTCTACCCCCTGCCTCTCGCACGATTCCTGGCGGCCCGGCTGGTAATCACACTTGGCGCCTTAGGGAATACTCGAGTTTCATCATAACTTTGCCCTCGAATGAGAGGATCTATCAGTCTTGCCCACCTCTCTCTCTTTCTACTCCCTGCCTCTCGCACGATTCCTGGCGGCCCGGCTGGTAATCAAACTTGGCGCCTTAGGGAATACTCGAGTTTCATCATAACTTTGCCCTCGAATGAGAGGATCTATCAGTCTTGCTCACCTCTCTCTCTTTCTACCCCCTGCCTCTCGCACGATTCCTGGCGGCCCGGCTGGTAATCAAACTTGGCGCCTTAGGGAATACTCGAGTTTTATCATAACTTTGCCCTCGAATGAAAGATCTATCAGTCTTGCCCACCTCTCTCTTTCTACCCCCTGCCTCTCGCACGATTCCTGGCGGCCCGGCTGGTAATCAAACTTGGCGCCTTAGGGAATACTCGAGTTTCATCATAACTTTGCCCTCGAATGAGAGGATCTATCAGTCTTGCCCACCTCTCTCTTTCTACCCCTGCATCTCGCACGATTCCTGGCGGCCCGGCTGGTAATCAAACTTGGCGCCTTAGGGAATACTCGAGTTTCATCATAACTTTGCCCTCGAATGAGAGGATCTATCAGTCTTGCCCACCTCTCTCTTTCTACCCCCTGCCTCTCGCACGATTCCTGGCGGCCCGGCTGGTAATCAAACTTGGCGCCTTAGGGAATACTCGAGTTTCATCATAACTTTGCCCTCGAATGAGAGGATCTATCAGTCTTGCCCACCTCTCTCTTTCTACCCCCTGCCTCTCGCACGATTCCTGGCGGCCCGGCTGGTAATCAAACTTGGCGCCTTAGGGAATACTCGAGTTTCATAATAACTTTGCCCTCGAATGAGAGGATCTATCAGTCTTGCCCACCTCTCTCTCTTTCTACCCCCTGCCTCTCGCACGATTCCTGGCGGCCCGGCTGGTAATCAAACTTGGCGCCTTAGGGAATACTCGAGTTTCATCATAACTTTGTCCTCGAATGAGAGGATCTCAGTCTTGCCCACCTCTCTCTTTCTACCCCCTGCCTCTCGCACGATTCCTGGCGGCCCGGCTGGTAATCAATCTTGGCGCCTTAGGGAATACTCGAGTTTCATCATAACTTTGCCCTCGAATGAGAGGATCTATGGATCTATCAGTCTTGCCCACCTCTCTCTTTCTACCCCTGCCTCTCGCACGATTCCTGGCGGCCCGGCTGGTAATCAAACTTGGCGCCTTAGGAAATACTCGAGTTTCATCATAACTTTGCCCTGGAATGAGAGGATCTGACATTCTTTCCCACCTCTCTCTTTCTACCCCCTGCCTCTCGCACGATTCCTGGCGGCCCGGCTGGTAATCAAACTTGGCGCCTACAAGCAAATGGCAACAGGTCACCCCCCACAACTCGCTATGTTTTAATGAATTCTTGTAGGCATGTCCCATACCAAGCCCTAACCGAAATTGAAAATCTCGGAGAGCACCGGAAGTTCACGTGCATTTCCATGCGCGATAGGTCATTGCGCATGACATCCCGAAATGCGGACAGAGAAACAACGGTTTGACGGCCTAGTGGCTAGTGTGCTAACTCGGAATTAGTGATGACCAAGGTACGGTCCCCGTCGGTGCAAAACGTTTTGCCAAATATGAAACACATTTTTGCATCGCAAGTCCTCACATCAGAAATAAAGAATGAGTGAATTTTGATCTTCAATTGGTTTCTTTACTAGCACTATTAGAATATAAATCGACTGCGAAGCGAGAGAATAAGTCATTCTGTCGTCAATCTTCCAAATGAAGCACAGGAAGGCCTTCAAATAACTCAAATAACTTCTAAAAACGATTTTTTTTTTATATATGATCCTATACTTGTGTTTTTTTCTCTCGAAAAAATGTGTTTCAAATTTAGCAAAAGGCTTTGCACCCACGGGGACCGTACCTTGGTCATCACTAGTTCCGAGTTGGCACACTAGCCACTAGGCCGCCCAACCGTTGTTTCACTGTCCGCATTTCGGGATCTCATGCGCAATGACCTATCGCGCATGGAAATGCTCGTGAACTTCCGGTGCTTAATTAAGACACTTCCGGTGCTCTCCGAGATTTTTAATTTCGGCTAGGGCTTGGTATAGGGCATGTCTACAAGAATCCATTAAAACATAGCGAGTTGTGGGGGGTGACCTGTTGCTATTTGCTTGTTAGGGAATTCTCGAGTTTCATCATAACTTTGCCCTCGAATGAGAGGATCTATCATTCTTGCCCACCTCTCTCTACCCCCCCCCCGCCTCTCGCACGATTCCTGGCGGCCCGGCTGGTAATCAAACTTTGCGCCTTAGGGAATACTCGAGTTTCATCATAACTTTGCCCTCGAATGAGAGGATCTATCAGTCTTGCCCACCTCTCTCTCTTTCTACCCCCTCCCTCTCGCACGATTCCTGGCGGCCCGGCTGGTAACAAAATTGGCGCCTTAGGGAATACTCGAGTTTCATCATAACTTTGCCCTCGAATGAGAGGATCTATCAGTCTTGCCCACCTCTCTCTCTTTCTACCCCCTCCCTCTCGCACGATTCCTGGCGGCCCGGCTGGTAATCAAACTTGGCGCCTTAGGGAATACTCGAGTTTCATCATAACTTTGCCCTCGAATGAGAGGATCTATCAGTCTTGCCCACCTCTCTCTTTCTACCCCCTGCCTCTCGCACGATTCCTGGCGGCCCGGCTGGTAATCAAACTTGGCGCCTTAGGGAATACTCGAGTTTCATCATAACTTTGCCCTCGAATGAGAGGATCTATCAGTCTTGCCCACCTCTCTCTTTCTATTCCCTGCCTCTCGCACGATTCCTGGCGGCCCGGCTGGTAATCAAACTTGGCGCCTTAGGGAATACTCGAGTTTCATAATAACTTTGCCCTCGAATGAGAGGATCTATCAGTCTTGCCCACCTCTCTCTCTTTCTACCCCCTGCCTCTCGCACGATTCCTGGCGGCCCGGCTGGTAATCAAACTTGGCGCCTTAGGGAATACTCGAGTTTCATCATAACTTTGCCCTCGAATGAGAGGATCTATCAGTCTTGCCCACCTCTCTCTACCCCCCCCCCGCCTCTCGCACGATTCCTGGCGGCCCGGCTGGTAATCAAACTTGGCGCCTTAAGGAATACTCGAGTTTCATCATAACTTTGCCCTCGAATGAGAGGATCTATCAGTCTTGCCCACCTCTCTCTCTTTCTACCCCCTGCCTCTCGCACGATTCCTGGCGGCCCGGCTGGTAATCAAACTTGGCGCCTTAGGGAATTCTCGAGTTTCATCATAACTTTGCCCTCGAATGAGAGGATCTATCAGTCTTGCCCACCTCTCTCTACCCCCCCCCCGCCTCTCGCACGATTCCTGGCGGCCCGGCTGGTAATCAAACTTTGCGCCTTAGGGAATACTCGAGTTTCATCATAACTTTGCCCTCGAATGAGAGGATCTATCAGTCTTGCCCACCTCTCTCTCTTTCTACCCCCTCCCTCTCGCACGATTCCTGGCGGCCCGGCTGGTAATCAAACTTGGCGCCTTAGGGAATACTCGAGTTTCATCATAACTTTGCCCTCGAATGAGAGGATCTATCAGTCTTGCCCACCTCTCTCTCTTTCTACCCCCTCCCTCTCGCACGATTCCTGGCGGCCCGGCTGGTAATCAAACTTGGCGCCTTAGGGAATACTCGAGTTTCATGATAACTTTGCCCTCGAATGAGAGGATCTATCAGTCTTGCCCACCTCTCTCTCTTTCTACCCCCTGCCTCTCGCACGATTCCTGGCGGCCCGGCTGGTAATCAAACTTGGCGCCTTAGGGAATACTCGAGTTTCATCATAACTTTGCCCTCGAATGAGAGGATCTATCAGTCTTGCCCACCTCTCTCTTTCTACCCCCTGCCTCTCGCACGATTCCTGGCGGCCCGGCTGGTAATCAAACTTGGCGCCTTAGGGAATACTCGAGTTTCATCATAACTTTGCCCTCGAATGAGAGGATCTATCAGTCTTGCCCACCTCTCTCTTTCTACCCCCTGCCTCTCGCACGATTCCTGGCGGCCCGGCTGGTAATCAAACTTGGCGCCTTACGGAATACTCGAGTTTCATCATAACTTTGCCCTCGAATGAGAGGATCTCAGTCTTGCCCACCTCTCTCTTTCTACCCCCTGCCTCTCGCACGATTCCTGGCGGCCCGGCTGGTAATCAAACTTGGCGCCTTAGGGAATACTCGAGTTTCATCATAACTTTGCCCTCGAATGAGAGGATCTATCAGTCTTGCCCACCTCTCTCTTTCTACCCCCTGCCTCTCGAACGATTCCTGGCGGCCCGGCTGGTAATCAAACTTGGCGCCTTAGGGAATACTCGAGTTTCATCATAACTTTGCCCTCGAATGAGAGGATCTATCAGTCTTGCCCACCTCTCTCTTTCTACCCCCTGCCTCTCGCACGATTCCTGGCGGCCCGGCTGGTAATCAAACTTGGCCCCTTAGAAAATACTCGAGTTTCATCATAACTTTGCCCTCGAATGAGAGGATCTATCAGTCTTGCCCACCTCTCTCTTTCTACCCCCTGCCTCTCGCACGATTCCTGGCGGCCCGGCTGGTAATCAAACTTGGCGCCTTAGGGAATTCTCGAGTTTCATCATAACTTTGCCCTCGAATGAGAGGATCTATCAGTCTTGCCCACCTCTCTCTACCCCCCCCCCCCGCCTCTCGCACGATTCCTGGCGGCCCGGCTGGTAATCAAACTTGGCGCCTTAGGGAATACTCGAGTTTCATCATAACTTTGCCCTCGAATGAGAGGATCTATCAGTCTTGCCCACCTCTCTCTCTTTCTACCCCCTGCCTCTCGCACGATTCCTGGCGGCCCGGCTGGTAATCAAACTTGGCGCCTTAGGGAATACTCGAGTTTCATCATAACTTTGCCCTCGAATGAGAGGATCTATCAGTCTTGCCCACCTCTCTCTCTTTCTACCCCCTGCCTCTCGCACGATTCCTGGCGGCCCGGCTGGTAATCAAACTTGGCGCCTTAGGGAATACTCGAGTTTCATCATAACTTTGTCCTCGAATGAGAGGATCTCAGTCTTGCCCACCTCTCTCTTTCTACCCCTGCCTCTCGCACGATTCCTGGCGGCCCGGCTGGTAATCAATCTTGGCGCCTTAGGGAATACTCGAGTTTCATCATAACTTTGCCCTCGAATGAGAGGATCTATGGATCTATCAGTCTTGCCCACCTCTCTCTTTCTACCCCTGCCTCTCGCACGATTCCTGGCGGCCCGGATGGTAATCAAACTTGGCGCCTTAGGGAATTCTCGAGTTTCATCATAACTTTGCCCTCGAATGAGAGGATCTATCAGTCTTGCCCACCTCTCTCTACCCCCTGCCTCTCGCACGATTCCTGGCGGCCCGGCTGGTAATCAAACTTGGCGCCTTAGGGAATACTCGAGTTTCATCATAACTTTGCCCTCGAATGAGAGGATCTATCAGTCTTGCCCACCTCTCTCTCTTTCTACCCCCTGCCTCTCGCACGATTCCTGGCGGCCCGGCTGGTAATCAAACTTGGCGCCTTAGGAAATACTCGAGTTTCATCATAACTTTGCCCTGGAATGAGAGGATCTGACATTCTTTCCCACCTCTCTCTTTCTACCCCCTGCCTCTCGCACGATTCCTGGCGGCCCGGCTGGTAATCAAACTTGGCGCCTTAGGGAATTCTCGAGTTTCATCATAACTTTGCCCTCGAATGAGAGGATCTATCAGTCTTGCCCACCTCTCTCTACCCCCCCCCCCCCCCCCGCCTCTCGCACGATTCCTGGCGGCCCGGCTGGTAATCAAACTTTGCGCCTTAGGGAATACTCGAGTTTCATCATAACTTTGCCCTCGAATGAGAGGATCTATCAGTCTTGCCCACCTCTCTCTCTTTCTACCCCCTCCCTCTCGCACGATTCCTGGCGGCCCGGCTGGTAATCAAACTTGGCGCCTTAGGGAATACTCGAGTTTCATCATAACTTTGCCCTCGAATGAGAGGATCTATCAGTCTTGCCCACCTCTCTCTCTTTCTACCCCCTCCCTCTCGCACGATTCCTGGCGGCCCGGCTGGTAATCAAACTTGGCGCCTTAGGGAATACTCGAGTTTCATGATAACTTTGCCCTCGAATGAGAGGATCTATCAGTCTTGCCCACCTCTCTCTCTTTCTACCCCCTGCCTCTCGCACGATTCCTGGCGGCCCGGCTGGTAATCAAACTTGGCGCCTTAGGGAATACTCGAGTTTCATCATAACTTTGCCCTCGAATGAGAGGATCTATCAGTCTTGCCCACCTCTCTCTTTCTACCCCCTGCCTCTCGCACGATTCCTGGCGGCCCGGCTGGTAATCAAACTTGGCGCCTTAGGGAATACTCGAGTTTCATCATAACTTTGCCCTCGAATGAGAGGATCTATCAGTCTTGCCCACCTCTCTCTTTCTACCCCCTGCCTCTCGCACGATTCCTGGCGGCCCGGCTGGTAATCAAACTTGGCGCCTTACGGAATACTCGAGTTTCATCATAACTTTGCCCTCGAATGAGAGGATCTCAGTCTTGCCCACCTCTCTCTTTCTACCCCCTGCCTCTCGCACGATTCCTGGCGGCCCGGCTGGTAATCAAACTTGGCGCCTTAGGGAATACTCGAGTTTCATCATAACTTTGCCCTCGAATGAGAGGATCTATCAGTCTTGCCCACCTCTCTCTTTCTACCCCCTGCCTCTCGAACGATTCCTGGCGGCCCGGCTGGTAATCAAACTTGGCGCCTTAGGGAATACTCGAGTTTCATCATAACTTTGCCCTCGAATGAGAGGATCTATCAGTCTTGCCCACCTCTCTCTTTCTACCCCCTGCCTCTCGCACGATTCCTGGCGGCCCGGCTGGTAATCAAACTTGGCCCCTTAGAAAATACTCGAGTTTCATCATAACTTTGCCCTCGAATGAGAGGATCTATCAGTCTTGCCCACCTCTCTCTTTCTACCCCCTGCCTCTCGCACGATTCCTGGCGGCCCGGCTGGTAATCAAACTTGGCGCCTTAGGGAATTCTCGAGTTTCATCATAACTTTGCCCTCGAATGAGAGGATCTATCAGTCTTGCCCACCTCTCTCTACCCCCCCCCCCCCCCGCCTCTCGCACGATTCCTGGCGGCCCGGCTGGTAATCAAACTTGGCGCCTTAGGGAATACTCGAGTTTCATCATAACTTTGCCCTCGAATGAGAGGATCTATCAGTCTTGCCCACCTCTCTCTCTTTCTACCCCCTGCCTCTCGCACGATTCCTGGCGGCCCGGCTGGTAATCAAACTTGGCGCCTTAGGGAATACTCGAGTTTCATCATAACTTTGCCCTCGAATGAGAGGATCTATCAGTCTTGCCCACCTCTCTCTCTTTCTACCCCCTGCCTCTCGCACGATTCCTGGCGGCCCGGCTGGTAATCAAACTTGGCGCCTTAGGGAATACTCGAGTTTCATCATAACTTTGCCCTCGAATGAGAGGATCTATCAGTCTTGCCCACCTCTCTCTTTCTACCCCCTGCCTCTCGCACGATTCCTGGCGGCCCGGCTGGTAATCAAACTTGGCGCCTTATGGAATACTCGAGTTTCATCATAACTTTGCCCTCGAATGAGAGGATCTCAGTCTTGCCCACCTCTCTCTTTCTACCCCCTGCCTCTCGCACGATTCCTGGCGGCCCGGCTGGTAATCACACTTGGCGCCTTAGGGAATACTCGAGTTTCATCATAACTTTGCCCTCGAATGAGAGGATCTATCAGTCTTGCCCACCTCTCTCTCTTTCTACTCCCTGCCTCTCGCACGATTCCTGGCGGCCCGGCTGGTAATCAAACTTGGCGCCTTAGGGAATACTCGAGTTTCATCATAACTTTGCCCTCGAATGAGAGGATCTATCAGTCTTGCTCACCTCTCTCTCTTTCTACCCCCTGCCTCTCGCACGATTCCTGGCGGCCCGGCTGGTTATCAAACTTGGCGCCTTAGGGAATACTCGAGTTTTATCATAACTTTGCCCTCGAATGAAAGATCTATCAGTCTTGCCCACCTCTCTCTTTCTACCCCCTGCCTCTCGCACGATTCCTGGCGGCCCGGCTGGTAATCAAACTTGGCGCCTTAGGGAATACTCGAGTTTCATCATAACTTTGCCCTCGAATGAGAGGATCTATCAGTCTTGCCCACCTCTCTCTTTCTACCCCTGCATCTCGCACGATTCCTGGCGGCCCGGCTGGTAATCAAACTTGGCGCCTTAGGGAATACTCGAGTTTCATCATAACTTTGCCCTCGAATGAGAGGATCTATCAGTCTTGCCCACCTCTCTCTTTCTACCCCCTGCCTCTCGCACGATTCCTGGCGGCCCGGCTGGTAATCAAACTTGGCGCCTTAGGGAATACTCGAGTTTCATCATAACTTTGCCCTCGAATGAGAGGATCTATCAGTCTTGCCCACCTCTCTCTTTCTACCCCCTGCCTCTCGCACGATTCCTGGCGGCCCGGCTGGTAATCAAACTTGGCGCCTTAGGGAATACTCGAGTTTCATAATAACTTTGCCCTCGAATGAGAGGATCTATCAGTCTTGCCCACCTCTCTCTCTTTCTACCCCCTGCCTCTCGCACGATTCCTGGCGGCCCGGCTGGTAATCAAACTTGGCGCCTTAGGGAATACTCGAGTTTCATCATAACTTTGTCCTCGAATGAGAGGATCTCAGTCTTGCCCACCTCTCTCTTTCTACCCCCTGCCTCTCGCACGATTCCTGGCGGCCCGGCTGGTAATCAATCTTGGCGCCTTAGGGAATACTCGAGTTTCATCATAACTTTGCCCTCGAATGAGAGGATCTATGGATCTATCAGTCTTGCCCACCTCTCTCTTTCTACCCCTGCCTCTCGCACGATTCCTGGCGGCCCGGATGGTAATCAAACTTGGCGCCTTAGGGAATTCTCGAGTTTCATCATAACTTTGCCCTCGAATGAGAGGATCTATCAGTCTTGCCCACCTCTCTCTACCCCCTGCCTCTCGCACGATTCCTGGCGGCCCGGCTGGTAATCAAACTTGGCGCCTTAGGGAATACTCGAGTTTCATCATAACTTTGCCCTCGAATGAGAGGATCTATCAGTCTTGCCCACCTCTCTCTCTTTCTACCCCCTGCCTCTCGCACGATTCCTGGCGGCCCGGCTGGTAATCAAACTTGGCGCCTTAGGAAATACTCGAGTTTCATCATAACTTTGCCCTGGAATGAGAGGATCTGACATTCTTGCCCACCTCTCTCTTTCTACCCCCTGCCTCTCGCACGATTCCTAGCGGCCCGGCTGGTAATCAAACTTGGCGCCTTAGGGAATTCTCGAGTTTCATCATAACTTTGCCCTCGAATGAGAGGATCTATCAGTCTTGCCCACCTCTCTCTACCCCCCCCCCCCCCGCCTCTCGCACGATTCCTGGCGGCCCGGCTGGTAATCAAACTTTGCGCCTTAGGGAATACTCGAGTTTCATCATAACTTTGCCCTCGAATGAGAGGATCTATCAGTCTTGCCCACCTCTCTCTCTTTCTACCCCCTCCCTCTCGCACGATTCCTGGCGGCCCGGCTGGTAATCAAACTTGGTGCCTTAGGGAATACTCGAGTTTCATCATAACTTTGCCCTCGAATGAGAGGATCTATCAGTCTTGCCCACCTCTCTCTCTTTCTACCCCCTCCCTATCGCACGATTCCTGGCGGCCCGGCTGGTAATCAAACTTGGCGCCTTAGGGAATACTCGAGTTTCATCATAACTTTGCCCTCGAATGAGAGGATCTATCAGTCTTGCCCACCTCTCTCTCTTTCTACCCCCTGCCTCTCGCACGATTCCTGGCGGCCCGGCTGGTAATCAAACTTGGCGCCTTAGGGAATACTCGAGTTTCATCATAACTTTGCCCTCGAATGAGAGGATCTATCAGTCTTGCCCACCTCTCTCTTTCTACCCCCTGCCTCTCGCACGATTCCTGGCGGCCCGGCTGGTAATCAAACTTGGCGCCTTAGGGAATACTCGAGTTTCATCATAACTTTGCCCTCGAATGAGAGGATCTATCAGTCTTGCCCACCTCTCTCTTTCTACCCCCTGCCTCTCGCACGATTCCTGGCGGCCCGGCTGGTAATCAAACTTGGCGCCTTATGGAATACTCGAGTTTCATCATAACTTTGCCCTCGAATGAGAGGATCTCAGTCTTGCCCACCTCTCTCTACCCCCTGCCTCTCGCACGATTCCTGGCGGCCCGGCTGGTAATCAAACTTGGCGCCTTAGGGAATACTCGAGTTTCATCATAACTTTGCCCTCGAATGAGAGGATCTATCAGTCTTGCCCACCTCTCTCTTTCTACCCCCTGCCTCTCGCACGATTCCTGGCGGCCCGGCTGGTAATCAAACTTGGCGCCTTAGGGAATTCTCGAGTTTCATCATAACTTTGCCCTCGAATGAGAGGATCTATCAGTCTTGCCCACCTCTCTCTACCCCCCCCCCCCCCGCCTCTCGCACGATTCCTGGCGGCCCGGCTGGTAATCAAACTTGGCGCCTTAGGGAATACTCGAGTTTCATCATAACTTTGCCCTCGAATGAGAGGATCTATCAGTCTTGCCCACCTCTCTCTCTTTCTACCCCCTGCCTCTCGCACGATTCCTGGCGGCCCGGCTGGTAATCAAACTTGGCGCCTTAGGGAATACTCGAGTTTCATCATAACTTTGCCCTCGAATGAGAGGATCTATCAGTCTTGCCCACCTCTCTCTCTTTCTACCCCCTGCCTCTCGCACGATTCCTGGCGGCCCGGCTGGTAATCAAACTTGGCGCCTTAGGGAATACTCGAGTTTCATCATAACTTTGCCCTCGAATGAGAGGATCTATCAGTCTTGCCCACCTCTCTCTTTCTACCCCCTGCCTCTCGCACGATTCCTGGCGGCCCGGCTGGTAATCAAACTTGGCGCCTTAGGGAATACTCGAGTTTCATCATAACTTTGCCTTCGAATGAGAGGATCTATCAGTCTTGCCCACCTCTCTCTTTCTACCCCCTGCCTCTCGCACGATTCCTGGCGGCCCGGCTGGTAATCAAACTTGGCGCCTTAGGGAATACTCGAGTTTCATCATAACTTTGCCCTCGAATGAGAGGATCTCAGTCTTGCCCACCTCTCTCTTTCTACCCCCTGCCTCTCGCACAATTCCTGGCGGCCCGGCTGGTAATCAAACTTGGCGCCTTAGGGAATACTCGAGTTTCATCATAACTTTGCCCTCGAATGAGAGGATCTATCAGTCTTGCCCACCTCTCTCTCTTTCTACCCCCTGCCTCTCGCACGATTCCTGGCGGCCCGGCTGGTAATCAAACTTGGCGCCTTAGGGAATACTCGAGTTTCATCATAACTTTGCCCTCGAATGAGAGGAACTATCAGTCTTGCCCACCTCTCTCTTTCTACCCCCTGCCTCTCGCACGATTCCTGGCGGCCCGGCTGGTAATCAAACTTGGCGCCTTAGGGAATACTCGAGTTTCATCATAACTTTGCCCTCGAATGAGAGGATCTCAGTCTTGCCCACCTCTCTCTTTCTACCCCCTGCCTCTCGCACGATTCCTGGCGGCCCAGCTGGTAATCAAACTTGGCGCCTTAGGGAATACTCGAGTTTCATCATAACTTTGCCCTCGAATGAGAGGATCTATCAGTCTTGCCCACCTCTCTCTTTCTACCCCCTGCCTCTCGCACGATTCCTGGCGGCCCGGCTGGTAATCAAACTTGGCGCCTTAGGGAATTCTCGAGTTTCATCATAACTTTGCCCTCGAATGAGAGGATCTATCAGTCTTGCCCACCTCTCTCTACCCCCCCCCCCCCCCGCCTCTCGCACGATTCCTGGCGGCCCGGCTGGTAATCAAACTTGGCGCCTTAGGGAATACTCGAGTTTCATCATAACTTTGCCCTCGAATGAGAGGATCTATCAGTCTTGCCCACCTCTCTCTCTTTCTACCCCCTGCCTCTCGCACGATTCCTGGCGGCCCGGCTGGTAATCAAACTTGGCGCCTTAGGGAATACTCGAGTTTCATCATAACTTTGCCCTCGAATGAGAGGATCTATCAGTCTTGCCCACCTCTCTCTCTTTCTACCCCCTGCCTCTCGCACGATTCCTGGCGGCCCGGCTGGTAATCAAACTTGGCGCCTTAGGGAATACTCGAGTTTCATCATAACTTTGCCCTCGAATGAGAGGATCTATCAGTCTTGCCCACCTCTCTCTTTCTACCCCCTGCCTCTCGCACGATTCCTGGCGGCCCGGCTGGTAATCAAACTTGGCGCCTTAGGGAATACTCGAGTTTCATCATAACTTTGCCTTCGAATGAGAGGATCTATCAGTCTTGCCCACCTCTCTCTTTCTACCCCCTGCCTCTCGCACGATTCCTGGCGGCCCGGCTGGTAATCAAACTTGGCGCCTTAGGGAATACTCGAGTTTCATCATAACTTTGCCCTCGAATGAGAGGATCTCAGTCTTGCCCACCTCTCTCTTTCTACCCCCTGCCTCTCGCACAATTCCTGGCGGCCCGGCTGGTAATCAAACTTGGCGCCTTAGGGAATACTCGAGTTTCATCATAACTTTGCCCTCGAATGAGAGGATCTATCAGTCTTGCCCACCTCTCTCTCTTTCTACCCCCTGCCTCTCGCACGATTCCTGGCGGCCCGGCTGGTAATCAAACTTGGCGCCTTAGGGAATACTCGAGTTTCATCATAACTTTGCCCTCGAATGAGAGGAACTATCAGTCTTGCCCACCTCTCTCTTTCTACCCCCTGCCTCTCGCACGATTCCTGGCGGCCCGGCTGGTAATCAAACTTGGCGCCTTAGGGAATACTCGAGTTTCATCATAACTTTGCCCTCGAATGAGAGGATCTCAGTCTTGCCCACCTCTCTCTTTCTACCCCCTGCCTCTCGCACGATTCCTGGCGGCCCAGCTGGTAATCAAACTTGGCGCCTTAGGGAATACTCGAGTTTCATCATAACTTTGCCCTCAAATGAGAGGATCTCAGTCTTGCCCACCTCTCTCTTTCTACCCCCTGCCTCTCGCACGATTCCTGGCGGCCCGGCTGGTAATCAATCTTGGCGCCTTAGGGAATACTCGAGTTTCATCATAACTTTGCCCTCGAATGAGAGGACCTATCAGTCTTGCCCACCTCTCTCTCTTTCTACCCCCTACCTCTCGCACGATTCCTGGCGGCCCGGCTGGTAATCAAACTTGGCGCCTTAGGGAATACTCGAGTTTCATCATAACTTTGCCCTCGAATGAGAGGATCTATCAGTTTTGCCCACCTCTCTCTTTCTACCCCCTGCCTCTCGCACGATTCCTGGCGGCCCGGCTGGTAATCAAACTTGGCGCCTTAGGGAATACTCGAGTTTCATCATAACTTTGCCCTCGAATGAGAGAGGATCTCAGTCTTGCCCACCTCTCTCTTTCTACCCCCTGCCTCTCGCACGATTCCTGGCGGCCCGGCTGGTAATCAAACTTGGCGCCTTAGGGAATACTCGAGTTTCATCATAACTTTGCCCTCAAGTGAGAGGATCTCAGTCTTGCCCACCTCTCTCTTTCTACCCCCTGCCTCTCGCACGATTCCTGGCGGCCCGGCTGGTAATCAATCTTGGCGCCTTAGCTTAGGGAATACTCGAGTTTCATCATAACTTTGCCCTCGAATGAGAGGATCTATGGATCTATCAGTCTTGCCCACCTCTCTCTTTCTACCCCTGCCTCTCGCACGATTCCTGGCGGCCCGGCTGGTAATCAAACTTGGCGCCTTAGGGAATACTCGAGTTTCATCATAACTTTGCCCTCGAATGAGAGGATCTATCAGTCTTGCCCACCTCTCTCTCTTTCTACCCCCTGCCTCTCGCACGATTCCTGGCGGCCCGGCTGGTAATCAAACTTGGCGCCTTAGGGAATACTCGAGTTTCATCATAACTTTGCCCTGGAATGAGAGGATCTGACATTCTTGCCCACCTCTCTCTTTCTACCCCCTGCCTCTCGCACGATTCCTGGCGGCCCGGCTGGTAATCAAACTTGGCGCCTTAGGGAATTCTCGAGTTTCATCATAACTTTGCCCTCGAATGAGAGGATCTATCAGTCTTGCCCACCTCTCTCTACCCCCCCCCCCCCCCCCCCCCGCCTCTCGCACGATTCCTGGCGGCCCGGCTGGTAATCAAACTTGGCGCCTTAGGGAATACTCGAGTTTCATCATAACTTTGCCCTCGAATGAGAGGATCTATCAGTCTTGCCCACCTCTCTCTCTTTCTACCCCCTCCCTCTCGCACGATTCCTGGCGGCCCGGCTGGTAATCAAACTTGGCGCCTTAGGGAATACTCGAGTTTCATCATAACTTTACCCTCGAATGAGAGGATCTATCAGTCTTGCCCACCTCTCTCTCTTTCTACCCCCTGCCTCTCGCACGATTCCTGGCGGCCCGGCTGGTAATCAAACTTGGCGCCTTATGGAATACTCGAGTTTCATCATAACTTTGCCCTCGAATGAGAGGATCTATCAGTCTTGCCCACCTCTCTCTCTTTCTACCCCCTGCCTCTCGCACGATTCCTGGCGGCCCGGCTGGTAATCAAACTTGGCGCCTTAGGGAATACTCGAGTTTCATCATAACTTTGCCCTCGAATGAGAGGATCTATCAGTCTTGCCCACCTCTCTCTTTCTACCCCCTGCCTCTCGCACGATTCCTGGCGGCCCGGCTGGTAATCAAACTTGGCGCCTTAGGGAATACTCGAGTTTCATCATAACTTTGCCCTCGAATGAGAGGATCTCTCAGTCTTGCCCACCTCTCTCTTTCTACCCCCTGCCTCTCGCACGATTCCTGGCGGCCCGGCTGGTAATCAAACTTGGCGCCTTAGGGAATACTCGAGTTTCATCATAACTTTGCCCTCGAATGAGAGGATCTATCAGTCTTGCCCACCTCTCTCTTTCTACCCCCTGCCTCTCGCACGATTCCTGGCGGCCCGGCTGGTAATCAAACTTGGCGCCTTAGGGAATACTCGAGTTTCATCATAACTTTCCCTTCGAATGAGAGGATCTATCAGTCTTGCCCACCTCTCTCTTTCTACCCCCTGCCTCTCGCACGATTCCTGGCGGCCCGGCTGGTAATCAAACTTGGCGCCTTAGGGAATACTCGAGTTTCATCATAACTTTGCCCTCGAATGAGAGGATCTCAGTCTTGCCCACCTCTCTCTTTCTACCCCCTGCCTCTCGCACAATTCCTGGCGGCCCGGCTGGTAATCAAACTTGGCGCCTTAGGGAATACTCGAGTGTCATCATATCTTTGCCCTCGAATGAGAGGATCTATCAGTCTTGCCCACCTCTCTCTTTCTACCCCCTGCCTCTCGCACGATTCCTGGCGGCCCGGCTGGTAATCAAACTTGGCGCCTTAGGGAATACTCGAGTTTCATCATAACTTTGCCCTCGAATGAGAGGATCTCAGTCTTGCCCACCTCTCTCTTTCTACCCCCTGCCTCTCGCACGATTCCTGGCGGCCCAGCTGGTAATCAAACTTGGCGGCTTAGGGAATACTCGAGTTTCATCATAACTTTGCCCTCAAATGAGAGGATCTCAGTCTTGCCCACCTCTCTCTTTCTACCCCCTGCCTCTCGCACGATTCCTGGCGGCCCGGCTGGTAATCAATCTTGGCGCCTTAGGGAATACTCGAGTTTCATCATAACTTTGCCCTCGAATGAGAGGACCTATCAGTCTTGCCCACCTCTCTCTCTTTCTACCCCCTACCTCTCGCACGATTCCTGGCGGCCCGGCTGGTAATCAAACTTGGCGCCTTAGGGAATACTCGAGTTTCATCATAACTTTGCCCTCGAATGAGAGGATCTATCAGTCTTGCCCACCTCTCTCTTTCTACCCCCTGCCTCTCGCACGATTCCTGGCGGCCCGGCTGGTAATCAAACTTGGCGCCTTAGGGAATACTCGAGTTTCATCATAACTTTGCCCTCGAATGAGAGAGGATCTCAGTCTTGCCCACCTCTCTCTTTCTACCCCCTGCCTCTCGCACGATTCCTGGCGGCCCGGCTGGTAATCAAACTTGGCGCCTTAGGGAATACTCGAGTTTCATCATAACTTTGCCCTCAAGTGAGAGGATCTCAGTCTTGCCCACCTCTCTCTTTCTACCCCCTGCCTCTCGCACGATTCCTGGCGGCCCGGCTGGTAATCAATCTTGGCGCCTTAGCTTAGGGAATACTCGAGTTTCATCATAACTTTGCCCTCGAATGAGAGGATCTATGGATCTATCAGTCTTGCCCACCTCTCTCTTTCTACCCCTGCCTCTCGCACGATTCCTGGCGGCCCGGCTGGTAATCAAACTTGGCGCCTTAGGGAATACTCGATTCCTGGCGGCCCGGCTGGTAATCAACTTGGCGCCTTAGTTTTCATCGTAACTTTGCCCTCGAATGAGAGGATCTATCAGTCTTGCCCACCTCTCTCTCTTTCTACCCCCTGCCTCTCGCACGATTCCTGGCGGCCCGGCTGGTAATCAAACTTGGCGCCTTAGGGAATACTCGAGTTTCATCATAACTTTGCCCTCGAATGAGAGGATCTATCAGTCTTGCCCACCTCTCTCTTTCTACCCCCTGCCTCTCGCACGATTCCTGGCGGCCCGGCTGGTAATCAAACTTGGCGCCTTAGGGAATACTCGAGTTTCATCATAACTTTGCCCTCGAATGAGAGGATCTATCAGTCTTGCCCACCTCTCTCTTTCTACCCCCTGCCTCTCGCACGATTCCTGGCGGCCCGGCTGGTAATCAAACTTGGCGCCTTAGGGAATACTCGAGTTTCATCATAACTTTCCCTTCGAATGAGAGGATCTATCAGTCTTGCCCACCTCTCTCTTTCTACCCCCTGCCTCTCGCACGATTCCTGGCGGCCCGGCTGGTAATCAAACTTGGCGCCTTAGGGAATACTCGAGTTTCATCATAACTTTGCCCTCGAATGAGAGGATCTCAGTCTTGCCCACCTCTCTCTTTCTACCCCCTGCCTCTCGCACAATTCCTGGCGGCCCGGCTGGTAATCAAACTTGGCGCCTTAGGGAATACTCGAGTGTCATCATATCTTTGCCCTCGAATGAGAGGATCTATCAGTCTTGCCCACCTCTCTCTTTCTACCCCCTGCCTCTCGCACGATTCCTGGCGGCCCGGCTGGTAATCAAACTTGGCGCCTTAGGGAATACTCGAGTTTCATCATAACTTTGCCCTCGAATGAGAGGATCTCAGTCTTGCCCACCTCTCTCTTTCTACCCCCTGCCTCTCGCACGATTCCTGGCGGCCCAGCTGGTAATCAAACTTGGCGGCTTAGGGAATACTCGAGTTTCATCATAACTTTGCCCTCAAATGAGAGGATCTCAGTCTTGCCCACCTCTCTCTTTCTACCCCCTGCCTCTCGCACGATTCCTGGCGGCCCGGCTGGTAATCAATCTTGGCGCCTTAGGGAATACTCGAGTTTCATCATAACTTTGCCCTCGAATGAGAGGACCTATCAGTCTTGCCCACCTCTCTCTCTTTCTACCCCCTACCTCTCGCACGATTCCTGGCGGCCCGGCTGGTAATCAAACTTGGCGCCTTAGGGAATACTCGAGTTTCATCATAACTTTGCCCTCGAATGAGAGGATCTATCAGTCTTGCCCACCTCTCTCTTTCTACCCCCTGCCTCTCGCACGATTCCTGGCGGCCCGGCTGGTAATCAAACTTGGCGCCTTAGGGAATACTCGAGTTTCATCATAACTTTGCCCTCGAATGAGAGAGGATCTCAGTCTTACCCACCTCTCTCTTTCTACCCCCTGCCTCTCGCACGATTCCTGGCGGCCCGGCTGGTAATCAAACTTGGCGCCTTAGGGAATACTCGAGTTTCATCATAACTTTGCCCTCAAGTGAGAGGATCTCAGTCTTGCCCACCTCTCTCTTTCTACCCCCTGCCTCTCGCACGATTCCTGGCGGCCCGGCTGGTAATCAATCTTGGCGCCTTAGCTTAGGGAATACTCGAGTTTCATCATAACTTTGCCCTCGAATGAGAGGATCTATGGATCTATCAGTCTTGCCCACCTCTCTCTTTCTACCCCTGCCTCTCGCACGATTCCTGGCGGCCCGGCTGGTAATCAAACTTGGCGCCTTAGGGAATACTCGATTCCTGGCGGCCCGGCTGGTAATCAACTTGGCGCCTTAGTTTTCATCGTAACTTTGCCCTCGAATGAGAGGATCTATCAGTCTTGCCCACCTCTCTCTCTTTCTACCCCCTGCCTCTCGCACGATTCCTGGCGGCCCGGCTGGTAATCAAACTTGGCGCCTTAGGGAATACTCGAGTTTCATCATAACTTTGCCCTCGAATGAGAGGATCTATCAGTCTTGCCCACCTCTCTCTTTCTACCCCCTGCCTCTCGCACGATTCCTGGCGGCCCGGCTGGTAATCAAACTTGGCGCCTTAGGGAATACTCGAGTTTCATCATAACTTTGCCCTCGAATGAGAGGATCTATCAGTCTTGCCCACCTCTCTCTTTCTACCCCCTGCCTCTCGCACGATTCCTGGCGGCCCGGCTGGTAATCAATCTTGGCGCCTTAGGGAATACTCGAGTTTCATCATAACTTTGCCCTCGAATGAGAGGATCTATCAGTCTTGCCCACCTCTCTCTCTTTCTACCCCCTGCCTCTCGCACGATTCCTGGCGGCCCGGCTGGTAATCAAACTTGGCGCCTTAGGGAATACTCGAGTTTCATCATAACTTTGCCCTCAAGTGAGAGGATCTCAGTCTTGCCCACCTCTCTCTTTCTACCCCCTGCCTCTCGCACGATTCCTGGCGGACCGGCTGGTAATCAAACTTGGCGCCTTAGGGAATACTCGAGTTTCATCATAACTTTGTCCTCCAATGAGAGGATCTCAGTCTTGCCCACCTCTCTCTTTCTACCCCCTGCCTCTCGCACGATTCCTGGCGGCCCGGCTGGTAATCAATCTTGGCGCCTTAGGGAATACTCGAGTTTCATCATAACTTTGCCCTCGAATGAGAGGATCTATGGATCTATCAGTCTCGCCCACCTCTCTCTTTCTACCCCTGCCTCTCGCACGATTCCTGGCGGCCCGGATGGTAATCAAACTTGGCGCCTTAGGGAATTCTCGAGTTTCATCATAACTTTGCCCTCGAATGAGAGGATCTATCAGTCTTGCCCACCTCTCTCTACCCCCTGCCTCTCGCACGATTCCTGGCGGCCCGGCTGGTAATCAAACTTGGCGCCTTAGGGAATACTCGAGTTTCATCATAACTTTGCCCTCGAATGAGAGGATCTATCAGTCTTGCCCACCTCTCTCTCTTTCTACCCCCTGCCTCTCGCACGATTCCTGGCGGCCCGGCTGGTAATCAAACTTGGCGCCTTAGGGAATACTCGAGTTTCATCATAACTTTGCCCTCAAGTGAGAGGATCTCAGTCTTGCCCACCTCTCTCTTTCTACCCCCTGCCTCTCGCACGATTCCTGGCGGCCCGGCTGGTAATCAATCTTGGCGCCTTAGCTTAGGGAATACTCGAGTTTCATCATAACTTTGCCCTCGAATGAGAGGATCTATGGATCTATCAGTCTTGCCCACCTCTCTCTTTCTACCCCTGCCTCTCGCACGATTCCTGGCGGCCCGGCTGGTAATCAAACTTGGCGCCTTAGGGAATACTCGATTCCTGGCGGCCCGGCTGGTAATCAACTTGGCGCCTTAGTTTTCATCGTAACTTTGCCCTCGAATGAGAGGATCTATCAGTCTTGCCCACCTCTCTCTCTTTCTACCCCCTGCCTCTCGCACGATTCCTGGCGGCCCGGCTGGTAATCAAACTTGGCGCCTTAGGGAATACTCGAGTTTCATCATAACTTTACCCTCGAATGAGAGGATCTATCAGTCTTGCCCACCTCTCTCTTTCTACCCCCTGCCTCTCGCACGATTCCTGGCGGCCCGGCTGGTAATCAAACTTGGCGCCTTAGGGAATACTCGAGTTTCATCATAACTTTGCCCTCGAATGAGAGGATCTATCAGTCTTGCCCACCTCTCTCTTTCTACCCCCTGCCTCTCGCACGATTCCTGGCGGCCCGGCTGGTAATCAATCTTGGCGCCTTAGGGAATACTCGAGTTTCATCATAACTTTGCCCTCGAATGAGAGGATCTATCAGTCTTGCCCACCTCTCTCTCTTTCTACCCCCTGCCTCTCGCACGATTCCTGGCGGCCCGGCTGGTAATCAAACTTGGCGCCTTAGGGAATACTCGAGTTTCATCATAACTTTGCCCTCAAGTGAGAGGATCTCAGTCTTGCCCACCTCTCTCTTTCTACCCCCTGCCTCTCGCACGATTCCTGGCGGACCGGCTGGTAATCAAACTTGGCGCCTTAGGGAATACTCGAGTTTCATCATAACTTTGTCCTCCAATGAGAGGATCTCAGTCTTGCCCACCTCTCTCTTTCTACCCCCTGCCTCTCGCACGATTCCTGGCGGCCCGGCTGGTAATCAATCTTGGCGCCTTAGGGAATACTCGAGTTTCATCATAACTTTGCCCTCGAATGAGAGGATCTATGGATCTATCAGTCTCGCCCACCTCTCTCTTTCTACCCCTGCCTCTCGCACGATTCCTGGCGGCCCGGATGGTAATCAAACTTGGCGCCTTAGGGAATTCTCGAGTTTCATCATAACTTTGCCCTCGAATGAGAGGATCTATCAGTCTTGCCCACCTCTCTCTACCCCCTGCCTCTCGCACGATTCCTGGCGGCCCGGCTGGTAATCAAACTTGGCGCCTTAGGGAATACTCGAGTTTCATCATAACTTTGCCCTCGAATGAGAGGATCTATCAGTCTTGCCCACCTCTCTCTCTTTCTACCCCCTGCCTCTCGCACGATTCCTGGCGGCCCGGCTGGTAATCAAACTTGGCGCCTTAGGGAATACTCGAGTTTCATCATAACTTTGCCCTCGAATGAGAGGATCTATCAGTCTTGCCCACCTCTCTCTCTTTCTACCCCCTGCCTCTCGCACGATTCCTGGCGGCCCGGCTGGTAATCAAACTTGGCGCCTTAGGGAATACTCGAGTTTCATCATAACTTTGCCCTCGAATGAGAGGATCTCAGTCTTGCCCACCTCTCTCTTTCTACCCCCTGCCTCTCGCACGATTCCTGGCGGCCCAGCTGGTAATCAAACTTGGCGGCTTAGGGAATACTCGAGTTTCATCATAACTTTGCCCTCAAATGAGAGGATCTCAGTCTTGCCCACCTCTCTCTTTCTACCCCCTGCCTCTCGCACGATTCCTGGCGGCCCGGCTGGTAATCAAACTTGGCGCCTTAGGGAATACTCGAGTTTCATCATAACTTTGCCCTCGAATGAGAGGATCTATCAGTCTTGCCCACCTCTCTCTTTCTACCCCTGCCTCTCGCACGATTCCTGGCGGCCCCGCTGGTAATCAAACTTGGCGCCTTAGGGAATACTCGAGTTTCATCATAACTTTGCCCTCGAATGAGAGGATCTATCAGTCTTGCCCACCTCTCTCTCTTTCTACCCCCTGCCTCTCGCACGATTCCTGGCGGCCCGGCTGGTAATCAAACTTGGCGCCTTAGGGAATACTCGAGTTTCATCATAACTTTGCCCTCGAATGAGAGGATCTATCAGTCTTGCCCACCTCTCTCTTTCTACCCCTGCCTCTCGCACGATTCCTGGCGGCCCGGCTGGTAATCAAACTTGGCGCCTTAGGGAATACTCGAGTTTCATCATAACTTTGCCCTCGAATGAGAGGATCTATCAGTCTTGCCCACCTCTCTCTCTTTCTACCCCCTGCCTCTCGCACGATTCCTGGCGGCCCGGCTGGTAATCAAACTTGGCGCCTTAGGGAATACTCGAGTTTCATCATAACTTTGTCCTCCAATGAGAGGATCTCAGTCTTGCCCACCTCTCTCTTTCTACCCCCTGCCTCTCGCACGATTCCTGGCGGCCCGGCTGGTAATCAATCTTGGCGCCTTAGGGAATACTCGAGTTTCATCATAACTTTGCCCTCGAATGAGAGGATCTATGGATCTATCAGTCTTGCCCACCTCTCTCTTTCTACCCCTGCCTCTCGCACGATTCCTGGCGGCCCGGATGGTAATCAAACTTGGCGCCTTAGGGAATTCTCGAGTTTCATCATAACTTTGCCCTCGAATGAGAGGATCTATCAGTCTTGCCCACCTCTCTCTACCCCCTGCCTCTCGCACGATTCCTGGCGGCCCGGCTGGTAATCAAACTTGGCGCCTTAGGGAATACTCGAGTTTCATCATAACTTTGCCCTCGAATGAGAGGATCTATCAGTCTTGCCCACCTCTCTCTCTTTCTACCCCCTGCCTCTCGCACGATTCCTGGCGGCCCGGCTGGTAATCAAACTTGGCGCCTTAGGGAATACTCGAGTTTCATCATAACTTTGCCCTCGAATGAGAGGATCTATCAGTCTTGCCCACCTCTCTCTCTTTCTACCCCCTGCCTCTCGCACGATTCCTGGCGGCCCGGCTGGTAATCAAACTTGGCGCCTTAGGGAATACTCGAGTTTCATCATAACTTTGCCCTCGAATGAGAGGATCTCAGTCTTGCCCACCTCTCTCTTTCTACCCCCTGCCTCTCGCACGATTCCTGGCGGCCCAGCTGGTAATCAAACTTGGCGGCTTAGGGAATACTCGAGTTTCATCATAACTTTGCCCTCAAATGAGAGGATCTCAGTCTTGCCCACCTCTCTCTTTCTACCCCCTGCCTCTCGCACGATTCCTGGCGGCCCGGCTGGTAATCAAACTTGGCGCCTTAGGGAATACTCGAGTTTCATCATAACTTTGCCCTCGAATGAGAGGATCTATCAGTCTTGCCCACCTCTCTCTTTCTACCCCTGCCTCTCGCACGATTCCTGGCGGCCCGGCTGGTAATCAAACTTGGCGCCTTAGGGAATACTCGAGTTTCATCATAACTTTGCCCTCGAATGAGAGGATCTATCAGTCTTGCCCACCTCTCTCTCTTTCTACCCCTGCCTCTCGCACGATTCCTGGCGGCCCGGCTGGTAATCAAACTTGGCGCCTTAGGGAATACTCGAGTTTCATCATAACTTTGCCCTCGAATGAGAGGATCTATCAGTCTTGCCCACCTCTCTCTTTCTACCCCTGCCTCTCGCACGATTCCTGGCGGCCCGGCTGGTAATCAAACTTGGCGCCTTAGGGAATACTCGAGTTTCATCATAACTTTGCCCTCGAATGAGAGGATCTATCAGTCTTGCCCACCTCTCTCTCTTTCTACCCCCTGCCTCTCGCACGATTCCTGGCGGCCCGGCTGGTAATCAAACTTGGCGCCTTAGGGAATACTCGAGTTTCATCATAACTTTGTCCTCCAATGAGAGGATCTCAGTCTTGCCCACCTCTCTCTTTCTACCCCCTGCCTCTCGCACGATTCCTGGCGGCCCGGCTGGTAATCAATCTTGGCGCCTTAGGAATACTCGAGTTTCATCATAACTTTGCCCTCGAATGAGAGGATCTATGGATCTATCAGTCTTGCCCACCTCTCTCTTTCTACCCCTGCCTCTCGCACGATTCCTGGCGGCCCGGATGGTAATCAAACTTG
>CAWZYM010000023.1:0-91994 GCA_963966185.1 Rhabditoides inermis | reverse complement strand
AATGATTAATTGACAAAATTGGAGAGTGGATAACTAACTGGCAAAGTTATTTAGTCATATTCATATAGGCAGGATGATCTCGCAGTAAAATTTGACTTGTGAAATACATAGAATTATGTTGAAAAGTGATGTTCAGCCGATATACCGCGAGTGAAACAGTTTATTCCGACGTTTCGCCTTCATGGCAACATCAGGGAAAGCATTACCTACAAAATACAATGTAAAAATGTGATAAAATCTGACAACAATATTAAGCTCAAAAAAGCAACAATACAATACGCAATAGAAAAAAAAGAATGCGGCAAAAACAATGTGGGTGGATGATGACTACATAATTGGACATGATTGTACAGTACTGATGGCTTCGACAATAGACCGTTGCTTGGGGTGCGGATGAGTGGACATAAAATTAAACGACTTATTTTATTTCGGAATTATGACAATTTGCACACAATATACACGGACCCTACTAGTGAAAATATGTGTTCGTGGTAGAAATAGTGACAAAACGATTGCGCGGCAAACGTCACATCTACTGCAGCTTGGAAGGCAGACTGTGACAATGTATCATTAATATGCTACAATGAAGTTTGCATACTTAGACATTGAACAAGAGAGATTCCATGAAACTGCTTTCTTCCGAAATTCATTTGCTCGGGAACAGACATCAATTATGTAAACTTGTGACAGCCGATAAAGTAACACATCCAAGATCCGAGATTTTTTGAAGAAAGAAAATTTCATAATTGTGCATTGTGATGTCAGGTGATAGATGATAGAGAGTGAAATATAGACAAACATTCACACACTAGTTTATTCGAAACACGTTCTCATGCCGGCCGTTAGCTTATGTAGCAAGGAAAACGCAGAACCATTGAAGTTAGTTCATTGGACATTGGAGAGTACCACGGAATCGCCGGCTTGACAGCTGTTCTCTAGAGTTCTCTGATGTGCTCAGCAGAGCCTTACGAGCGACACACGTTCTACGTGAATATTCAGTCGTTCAGATTTCCTAATCGACGTTCTGAATACGTCGTCATAAACACCTAGTCATAAGCTATATTATATATCTCTGTTGACACTTTAATCACAACTTCTTTTTATATTGACTGTTAGCTGTCTATCTGTTGTTGACGATACTGTAAATGACACTTGTAATAGACCAACGCTGATCAATTTGAGATTCATTTTAACTGCACAGCTATCGAACTGTGGACACTCGCGCTAGCATTTGTTGTCGTGTAGTGAGAACTCAGAGAATTTGTTTTATTATATTTTTTACTAATTCAGTTTCGAACGATTGTCGTTTTGAAATAGAGATCACTTCACGGACTACATATGCATGTGCTGTTTTTGTTAATTATATTTTTGATTATTTGATATCACATGTGTTCTCCGATTTTAGTTCTCGTTTCAACTTTTGCGATACGGTTTTCGTTAAAGAAGAACTCCGGGAAAAATATGAATGCCGGTCAATAGGGGCGAAATGATACTTCGGAACACGATTCTGTCATCAAAAATTCTGAGAGGCTTCAAAAAGTTACGTTTTTGAATTATAGATTACGATTCCTTTGTCCAAATAGCCTAACTGGACGAGGGCGGAGCCACAATCTGCTGCCCGCCGCTGCCCTACTGCGGTTTCCCGCCAAAATCTGGTTCCGGGCGCGCTAATGTTTTGGGCAGGTGACGGTTTCCCCGGAGTTCTTCGTTAAAGAAGGACTCCTTGGAATGTGCCAGCCGGCGCAAAATGCTCGCCCCAGTGCCAGTCTGCCGCATGTCTTCGTGTTGAGACCAAGTTCACTATTTTCTGCCGTGTCTCTGTCACTGGGTCAGCCCTCGTTTGCGCGGGAAATCAACAGCAGTGAGGGAGAGTGTACGTGACTCGCGCGGATTCTTTCATCTTGTGCCAGCCAAACACAGAATCGATCACCAAAAAGGCGCGAACTCGTCTCGTGGAGGAAAACTCGTGTCTCTGTGATTGCGCCTGCCCAGCTGACTGGGGGCGGTCTTGCGGCACTGGCAAAATGCCAAAATCTTGCGCCCAAAGTGGCGGTCAATAGTATTCGTACTGCCGAAAAAAATTCGTTATGCAAATTTTGATGAGTAAAAAAATTCTTTCTTTTGTAGATATGTTAAAATCACGATACCCTATAAATTATTACCTCTAATGTTGTTTTCCGTGGAGGCCTTCTTTAAAATTAATGATCTTGACAAGTGCCTCTAGTTGTCAGAAAAGTTGTCCTCATTCTTTTTTTCTTGACCACAAGAATCATAATGAACTAGTGCTACTCGCTATAGACTAGCGGGACGTCTATACGAAATCTACCACGGCTCTTGAGCATCTTTTTCTTTCTCACCGACTTATCAGTAAGGTACATTTTGGTATCAGTAAGCAACTGTGTTTGCGAGAAAAAGTTTCAAAAAAAAATTCGAGACAACTCGACGAACTACAAATCTCTTAAAAAATGTTTCGAAATTATAAACACGGCGACCTAGTATACTCATTACGTTATACTGTGCAGAGCTGCGCGTCTTCCTCAATCTCGATTTCATTTTTCGACGCTACTTTACATACCATGGTATAACCTTTCCACTCCTGCGGTGGTGAGAAGGCATATGGGTACACACGTGGTCACTCGCGTGCAATCCGTTTCTTACGCCCTTCTCACGCCCTTTCTTACGCCCAATCCGTTTCTTACGCATCATTTATCTACCCAAAAATTACGATACCATGTAAAATATTTTATTTGTATTTCAGTACATTCATTGATCCGTATGCCTTTGTTTGATCATTAATTAAAAACAATACAAAATATTACAATCTGGATTATTGTCACCGGTTTGACGACTGTCACAAGATTTATGGGCGGTCTTATAAAAAAGCGCTTCAAGAACTTCACTTATCATTCGTCAACATATACGTAAACCCGTAAACATCTCATGCGATGTATCTCATGCTCAACTCTTGATTTGAGAAAGCTGAATTGAACCTATCGATTATCATTAGGGTAATAATGATGCATGATAACAGTAGTGTCTATTCTCTCGACATAATGGTAATCATCTTGATAGCAGGGGTGAAGTTTGAGTATGATGAAAATGATTGTTATTAATCGTCATACACGAAGGAACCTTCATTTATGTTTATTATTATTAGGAAGTTATGTGCACTCAAAATCGGTGTCGATTCAAGTTTAAATAAATTACAAACTTCAATTTGAGTGCAACATCCATTTCTCGGTGCTGTTCGAAACAGCACGTCGAAGCATTCATTATTGATCCTGAAAAAATTAGATACTACATTCATTGCCAGAATATTTAAACCTAGTTGATATGCGTCCTACTTGATTCGTGGCATTCATTTCTTTAACTAAAACGCTGCACATAGTACTTAGGGTGTGAGCAATATTCATGCTCGCGAGATGTTGCCGTCTCTGACTCAATCACTTTATCACACACCGTCTGCGAAACATGAACGCATTTTTGACGTATATTCACATGTGTTTCTCAAGTTGGTCACACTTTGCAAATGCATCTTGCCGATAAACAGTTCCGTGAAATGACCTGTACATATACGTACATGTTCGAAGTCTGTGAGTTGTGCCGGCATGAGTCATATAACGAAGAAAGTGCATGATTTAGCGGACACTGTCAGGTTGTACGAATAGCATGAGCATCAATAAATGTGCACAGATGAGGATCAATGCACTGAAACAACACAAACACACTTGTGTTCGATTCATCAATCTCATTGTTTTTTCATCAATCTCATTCTCGGATTTCGCAACATGATGGTGACGTATGGATTGACCGGAAGCAAGTATGCAAATGGACGCGAGAAGTTCAAGAACGTTCGACGGTAGAGGCAACGCGGTTCATAGAATGGATCAAGGCCGCATACCGTATGGAAGAAGAAAAAAAGATTCTCAAAAGTTGCTAACCATCGGATGAGGCTTTTCTATAGGGAGCATTACCCTCCAAGGACCCATCGGGGGGGGGGGGGCAAAATACTAAACCTTGGTACATTCCGCGCCAAGTTTGTATTTTGTGTTTTGTGTTATGTCTGCACCTATGGCTATGGATAAACCATTATTATTATCACAGGCGTTAATCATGAAGCGAACAATCAGCAGCGTCAAGTCAAGTTTGTTCATAAAGACAATATGAAAAATAAAGACGACTGGGAATATACATACATTCTACGATGGCATGAGATAACTTGTCGTGAGTCGTGGAAGTTGTTCGTCAATCGCGCTCAAAGAACATTGTAACCGTGGATATGAATTGTGTTTTGTCTCATTATCATAGCGCCAATATGCCCACGCGGAACTGTGAAATGGGCAGTTTTAAATACGTGACGGTACCCCAGCAGAACAGAAGAAATTATATAAGAAAAAAGAAGAAATTATGTAACTGTTTCTAGAAAAGTGATGAGCTTGATGAGGAAACGTGAGAGTGGACAGAAGAAATTATATAACTGTTTCTAGAAATATGATGAGCTCGATGCGGAGACGTTAGAGTAGAAATAAGAAATTATATAACTGTTTCTAGAAAACTGATGAGCTTGATGCGGAAACGTGAGAGTAGACAGAAGAAATTATATAACTGTTTCTAGAAAAATGATGAGCTCGATGCGGAGACGTGAGAGTAGACAGAAGAGAGCATAAAACTGTTTCTAGAAAAATGATACAATAAATACAAAATTATAAAACAGAAAACACAGGTTCCCAATTGAGCACTATCGACTTTAGTGTAATTAAAATTGATGTGCGAACCTGTGCGCTTTTAGAGAAATTTCTGAAATTCTGTTAACAAATCCTAGGTATGAATCGTATGAATACTAATATTAAATGTACTATAGTCGCCGCCTGGTGGATAGTTTCTGTTATTGCCAGCCGGGGTCAGTTGGCGAAACTCAGTTTCGAGCCAGAGAGGCCAGACAGCGCGGGTCGAGTGTCTTGCGGCCTCTTTGATTGATGATTCGCATGCCGGCTTCTTTGATCAATATAATCGTTTGAAAGCGCGCGCTTGGGTCTCCTCACGACTAGAAGGTAGATTGAATGCGACTCGAGGGTAGATCGATTTTCTACCGTAATCTGGCGAACTACTGTTACTGTATCTCCCAGAATAATATTATAATACTGCATTTATTTATCGACTTTTGTGCTGGGGTACCGTCACGTATTTAAAACTGCCCATTTCACAGTTCCGCGTGGGCATATTGGCGCTATGATAATGAGACAAAACACAATTCATATCCACGGTTACAATGTTCTTTGAGCGCGATTGACGAACAACTTCCACGACTCACGACAAGTTATCTCATGCCATCGTAGAATGTATGTATATTCCCAGTCGTCTTTATTTTTCATATTGTCTTTATGAACAAACTTGACTTGACGCTGCTGATTGTTCGCTTCATGATTAACGCCTGTGATAATAATAATGGTTTATCCATAGCCATAGGTGCAGACATAACACAAAACACAAAATACAAACTTGGCGCGGAATGTACCAAGGTTTAGTATTTTGCCCCCCCCCCCCGATGGGTCCTTGGAGGGTAATGCTCCCTATAGAAAAGCCTCATCCGATGGTTAGCAACTTTTGAGAATCTTTTTTTCTTCTTCCATACGGTATGCGGCCTTGATCCATTCTATGAACCGCGTTGCCTCTACCGTCGAACGTTCTTGAACTTCTCGCGTCCATTTGCATACTTGCTTCCGGTCAATCCATACGTCACCATCATGTTGCGAAATCCGAGAATGAGATTGATGAAAAAACAATGAGATTGATGAATCGAACACAAGTGTGTTTGTGTTGTTTCAGTGCATTGATCCTCATCTGTGCACATTTATTGATGCTCATGCTATTCGTACAACCTGACAGTGTCCGCTAAATCATGCACTTTCTTCGTTATATGACTCATGCCGGCACAACTCACAGACTTCGAACATGTACGTATATGTACAGGTCATTTCACGGAACTGTTTATCGGCAAGATGCATTTGCAAAGTGTGACCAACTTGAGAAACACATGTGAATATACGTCAAAAATGCGTTCATGTTTCGCAGACGGTGTGTGATAAAGTGATTGAGTCAGAGACGGCAACATCTCGCGAGCATGAATATTGCTCACACCCTAAGTACTATGTGCAGCGTTTTAGTTAAAGAAATGAATGCCACGAATCAAGTAGGACGCATATCAACTAGGTTTAAATATTCTGGCAATGAATGTAGTATCTAATTTTTTCAGGATCAATAATGAATGCTTCGACGTGCTGTTTCGAACAGCACCGAGAAATGGATGTTGCACTCAAATTGAAGTTTGTAATTTATTTAAACTTGAATCGACACCGATTTTGAGTGCACATAACTTCCTAATAATAATAAACATAAATGAAGGTTCCTTCGTGTATGACGATTAATAACAATCATTTTCATCATACTCAAACTTCACCCCTGCTATCAAGATGATTACCATTATGTCGAGAGAATAGACACTACTGTTATCATGCATCATTATTACCCTAATGATAATCGATAGGTTCAATTCAGCTTTCTCAAATCAAGAGTTGAGCATGAGATACATCGCATGAGATGTTTACGGGTTTACGTATATGTTGACGAATGATAAGTGAAGTTCTTGAAGCGCTTTTTTATAAGACCGCCCATAAATCTTGTGACAGTCGTCAAACCGGTGACAATAATCCAGATTGTAATATTTTGTATTGTTTTTAATTAATGATCAAACAAAGGCATACGGATCAATGAATGTACTGAAATACAAATAAAATATTTTACATGGTATCGTAATTTTTGGGTAGATAAATGATGCGTAAGAAACGGATTGGGCGTAAGAAAGGGCGTGAGAAGGGCGTAAGAAACGGATTGCACGCGAGTGACCACGTGTGTACCCATATGCCTTCTCACCACCGCAGGAGTGGAAAGGTTATACCATGGTATGTAAAGTAGCGTCGAAAAATGAAATCGAGATTGAGGAAGACGCGCAGCTCTGCACAGTATAACGTAATGAGTATACTAGGTCGCCGTGTTTATAATTTCGAAACATTTTTTAAGAGATTTGTAGTTCGTCGAGTTGTCTCGAATTTTTTTTGAAACTTTTTCTCGCAAACACAGTTGCTTACTGATACCAAAATGTACCTTACTGATAAGTCGGTGAGAAAGAAAAAGATGCTCAAGAGCCGTGGTAGATTTCGTATAGACGTCCCGCTAGTCTATAGCGAGTAGCACTAGTTCATTATGATTCTTGTGGTCAAGAAAAAAAGAATGAGGACAACTTTTCTGACAACTAGAGGCACTTGTCAAGATCATTAATTTTAAAGAAGGCCTCCACGGAAAACAACATTAGAGGTAATAATTTATAGGGTATCGTGATTTTAACATATCTACAAAAGAAAGAATTTTTTTACTCATCAAAATTTGCATAACGAATTTTTTTCGGCAGTACGAATACTATTGACCGCCACTTTGGGCGCAAGATTTTGGCATTTTGCCAGTGCCGCAAGACCGCCCCCAGTCAGCTGGGCAGGCGCAATCACAGAGACACGAGTTTTCCTCCACGAGACGAGTTCGCGCCTTTTTGGTGATCGATTCTGTGTTTGGCTGGCACAAGATGAAAGAATCCGCGCGAGTCACGTACACTCTCCCTCACTGCTGTTGATTTCCCGCGCAAACGAGGGCTGACCCAGTGACAGAGACACGGCAGAAAATAGTGAACTTGGTCTCAACACGAAGACATGCGGCAGACTGGCACTGGGGCGAGCATTTTGCGCCGGCTGGCACATTCCAAGGAGTCCTTCTTTAACGAAGAACTCCGGGGAAACCGTCACCTGCCCAAAACATTAGCGCGCCCGGAACCAGATTTTGGCGGGAAACCGCAGTAGGGCAGCGGCGGGCAGCAGATTGTGGCTCCGCCCTCGTCCAGTTAGGCTATTTGGACAAAGGAATCGTAATCTATAATTCAAAAACGTAACTTTTTGAAGCCTCTCAGAATTTTTGATGACAGAATCGTGTTCCGAAGTATCATTTCGCCCCTATTGACCGGCATTCATATTTTTCCCGGAGTTCTTCTTTAACGAAAACCGTATCGCAAAAGTTGAAACGAGAACTAAAATCGGAGAACACATGTGATATCAAATAATCAAAAATATAATTAACAAAAACAGCACATGCATATGTAGTCCGTGAAGTGATCTCTATTTCAAAACGACAATCGTTCGAAACTGAATTAGTAAAAAATATAATAAAACAAATTCTCTGAGTTCTCACTACACGACAACAAATGCTAGCGCGAGTGTCCACAGTTCGATAGCTGTGCAGTTAAAATGAATCTCAAATTGATCAGCGTTGGTCTATTACAAGTGTCATTTACAGTATCGTCAACAACAGATAGACAGCTAACAGTCAATATAAAAAGAAGTTGTGATTAAAGTGTCAACAGAGATATATAATATAGCTTATGACTAGGTGTTTATGACGACGTATTCAGAACGTCGATTAGGAAATCTGAACGACTGAATATTCACGTAGAACGTGTGTCGCTCGTAAGGCTCTGCTGAGCACATCAGAGAACTCTAGAGAACAGCTGTCAAGCCGGCGATTCCGTGGTACTCTCCAATGTCCAATGAACTAACTTCAATGGTTCTGCGTTTTCCTTGCTACATAAGCTAACGGCCGGCATGAGAACGTGTTTCGAATAAACTAGTGTGTGAATGTTTGTCTATATTTCACTCTCTATCATCTATCACCTGACATCACAATGCACAATTATGAAATTTTCTTTCTTCAAAAAATCTCGGATCTTGGATGTGTTACTTTATCGGCTGTCACAAGTTTACATAATTGATGTCTGTTCCCGAGCAAATGAATTTCGGAAGAAAGCAGTTTCATGGAATCTCTCTTGTTCAATGTCTAAGTATGCAAACTTCATTGTAGCATATTAATGATACATTGTCACAGTCTGCCTTCCAAGCTGCAGTAGATGTGACGTTTGCCGCGCAATCGTTTTGTCACTATTTCTACCACGAACACATATTTTCACTAGTAGGGTCCGTGTATATTGTGTGCAAATTGTCATAATTCCGAAATAAAATAAGTCGTTTAATTTTATGTCCACTCATCCGCACCCCAAGCAACGGTCTATTGTCGAAGCCATCAGGTACTGTACAATCATGTCCAATTATGTAGTCATCATCCACCCACATTGTTTTTGCCGCATTCTTTTTTTTCTATTGCGTATTGTATTGTTGCTTTTTTGAGCTTAATATTGTTGTCAGATTTTATCACATTTTTACATTGTATTTTGTAGGTAATGCTTTCCCTGATGTTGCCATGAAGGCGAAACGTCGGAATAAACTGTTTCACTCGCGGTATATCGGCTGAACATCACTTTTCAACATAATTCTATGTATTTCACAAGTCAAATTTTACTGCGAGATCATCCTGCCTATATGAATATGACTAAATAACTTTGCCAGTTAGTTATCCACTCTCCAATTTTGTCAATTAATCATTAACACCACATAACACAGTATGCTAGTAAGCTTGTTGCTTCTCGTTTCGAATCGACATACAAACTAATTCACTGGCATTAATTCAAAATCTGAATTGAGTTCTGATTCTGAAAATGATGCTTCAGTTTGAAGTCGTGAGAAGGTTGTTGATATATAAAGCTTATCGAAGCTACTTCTAGCCGTTCATCCAACGTCGCCGATTTGTCGAGCAGGTAATGGAGAGTGGCACAGATGGAACTCACCTTATTTCATCATTTTATGTGCCATCATATCATTAATATCTTGTCATTGCTGATCTGCGATGCGAAAATGTTTCAAAAAAATAGATCATGTTAAACTGATCTAAACAATTGAGACAATACTTATTCCCAAAGTGCGTTTCCAAACATCGATTCACAATTTAGACATCTGTTGATTATGACCAAAAGTGTGAGACGGTTACCTTTGTAAGCCCATCGGAATCGCAGTCAATGACCGATTCATGAGGCCAATCATGAGGCCAGTGTAAGCAGATTTCCGACATGTCGCCCTCAGAACCCTGATTGTCGTTCGCCCCTTCACTGATCTCACACTCTCTTGCGATTGACTAGCAGTACTTTTTCCACATGACTCATTTTAACAGCGCCGGTCACTTCTTCTCTCGCCATAACACTCGATTCGCGGAAATTAAAGTTTCACGATTATGGTGTATAAAGTTTTCAAAAAACACTCAAACACTTGACACAGATTTGTACCACACATTGACAATTCTTTGATTGATGCAATATCTTTCTGATAAGTTCAGATTAGAAATTTGCGTGAACTTGTCACAACAAGTCTGCCTAACCAACACACATGACTGTGAATTTTTTTTTGCTATTTTGGCTTCCAATTATTTTTAAAGGTAATGTTCACTTTGCATTTGAAAGCGAAGTTGACTATACCAGAATATGAATATTTGTGCCATAATTGTGCAGTCAAGAGTGTTGGTGATGATACACCGTTGAAAGCACAACTTCCTTGTATTTCTCGCATGTTCACAACGTTTTTCTGTTCTGTTCAATCCTCAAGAATTTGTTTGAACACGTTTTCGTTAATTTTATCAATTTTTTTTATATAAATCAAAACAAAACGTCATTATAACTCACAATAATAAAATACAATCTTAGTTAAACCATGAATCTATTTCAGAATTCGACTATTTTATTCGATTCTCAGTGTGTACACTTCCTTTCAAACACTAACAGTTATGGAGTTCTATTATCGCAAGAGTTGCGCGCTGTGTGGCAGATGGAAGAGGGGAAATCATCTTTCGGCAAAAGAGAAACAAGATGGGCAAACGGTTATAACACCATGTTGCGGACTGCAAGCGAGGTGGATCGAAAACTTATGCTCTGGCGCCAGTATTATTTTGTATGATGAGAATGACAGATGTCACCGATTGTGCATGAAACCGTCTCAAAAAAAAAGAATCCGTAGATGGTTCGGTTCAACATATCATAGCGCGTATTTACAAACTCAAGTCAAAAAAAAAGAAAGGAAAAAAAGAACTTCAATTTTCAGTTAACATGCATATTTACCTTGTCGACATTATCGAATGTGACGTCAGTTCGTGACATCAAGTAGCAATAACCCCCCCCCCAATAACTTGAACATTGCATGCATACATGCGTACTTTTTTGAGTGATTGAATGAGCGTAACTCAGCGTTCAGCCTCTTATAAACAGTTGTAGATTTAGAGGGCGAAAATTATAATCTTGCCTGATCTTCAGGTTAGGGTGGCTCTTGTTCTCGCCAACAACGCCATCTTTTAAACGGTATAAACGTGAAAAATGTGTTAGCGTTTCACCAGTTTTTCTGCGCAAACAGAACTTGTATTCATTGAAGAGAACGAAAGCGACTTCATCCAGAAGATCAGATAGAATCTATTGTCCGAAATATATCCTTTGGACGCAAGCGCGGAAAAATTCAGAATTGAGAACTCAGCGCCTGTGCAAATTTTACGATTTTATTGTAATCTGCATTTCGAACAAGCAGTCTGCTCGGACACTGGACGGCACTTCTCTATTCTCATGTATTTTTATTTTTGCTTCATTATTCACACATCCTACAGTGACATTGCTCTTTTCGTTTTCAAGTCTCATTCATACTGTAAATAACATGTATGGAGGTGTGTTCATGGGAAATGAAAATCAATACTTTGTTTCCGTCTACATTTTTCCGTTCTTGATCCACTATTAATGGCTCAACAGTTTCGAGAACGAGAATTATTTTAACTGAGGTTAATCCCGTAATCGCGCGTGTCCTGTGCTATTTTTAGAAAGAGAAAAGAAATGGATTCGTATTTCAGGATTCATAAGAGCTACTGAAAATCGCAATTCAACAAAAAGTACACATCAGTGAGATTATACAGTGATGAGTTAAAATAAGTGAAAGCCTGAGAGAATGTCTGTGAAAGAAAAAAAAACCGTCCGTATTTTGTCGTCTACAAAGATTCGCTGGACTGCGACATGCGACAAGCAGGTGTGAGAAACCGCCCCAATTTTAAAAGATCGTAGCGAGAGTCTCATAAAATCATGATAGCAGAATATGACATCACAATCACAACGAAAGGATAGGAGGAAGCAAACAGATACAGTGAGTCAAGATCTTTTAGGCTATCGCCTGGGAAAACAGTGGGGGTGACGAGGGTAGCACCAAAGACGACCGACCGATAACGTTATCCCATAAACTATTAGAAATTAGAAATTAGAATACCGTTATTGACGTGTAAAATTTCGGAAATTCTTATGCTGTACACATACACAGCGCTCGGACTGCTTACACATGAGCTTCTTCCCACCGGCTCAATAGTTATCTTGGAAAGGATTCTTGTCAATGCGCCCGATCATTCGGCATCGGAAGAGAAAAATGCACCCGATCGCACGCTGCGGGGGAAAGAAGAAGCAAAGAGGAGAGTATACGAGTAAAAGGTACAGGTCGGAGTGTTTATTTTCAATCTATACATGGAGCAGATGATGGACAGACCGTATTTTTGTTTCAAAATTAGAAAAACGAGGTGGGAGTCTCGGACTCGGACAGTTTACATTTTAGAATTACGTATCTTTGGCGCGCAAAAACAGAAAGAGACGGGAGGGTACTGTCGCCTGACATTGAAGAAGGCGAGAGTGTATCTGTAAACAGGTACGGGTCGGAGAGTTTACCCTAAAGCGAGTGCATGGTACGGGTGATGAGCAGTCCGTATTTTTACGTCTACAAGAAAAGAACATTGAAATGGGGGTTGGGAGTATCTAACAGTTTGCATTTTCAAATCGTCTCAGTTCGCGCGTGTTGTCGCCCCGGGGGTACTGTAGCCATGTGCAGGTGAGAGAGTATGGAAATGGAAGTGAGAGGATACAGAGAGCGAGTAAGGGGGCGGCCGTATTTTGACGTCTACAAACGCGGAAAATCGTGTTTGGAGCCTCAAACAGTTTGCATTTTCAAATCATCACGCTTCGCGCGTCTTTTCATAGAGGTACTGTAGCCAGCGACAGGTGAGAGAGTACGGGAATGAGAGGGCACAGACAGAGACTGAGGGACCGGCCATATTTTGACGTCTACAAAAGTGGAAGATCGTGGTGGGAGCCTCTCACAGTTTGCATTTTCAAATCATCTCGCTTCGCGCGACTTTTCATCGAAGTACTGTAGCCAGCGACAGGTGAGAGAGTATGGAGTTAATAGGGCACCGAGACCGAAAGGAAACCGTCCGTATTTTGACGTCTACAAAACAAGAAGATCGTGTTGGGAGCCTCAAACAGTTTGCATTTTCAAATCATCAAGCTTCGCGCGCCTATCATAGAGGTACTGAAGCCAGCGACAGGTAAGAGAGTACGGGGATGAGAGGGCACAGACAGAGAGTGAGGGACCGGCCATATTTTGACGTCTACAAAAGTGGAAGATCGTGTTGGAAGTCTCTGGCCATTTGCATTTTCAAACCGTCTCGTTTCCCGCGTCTTTCCACAGGTTACTGTAGCCAGCGACAGGTGAGTACAGCGACAGGTGAGTATGAAGGTGCGAGGGCACAGACAGAGAGTGAGGGACCGGCCATATTTTGACGTTTACAAAAGTGGAAGATCGTGGTGGGAGTCTCTGGCCATTTGCATTTTCAAATCGTCTCGTTTCCCGCGTCTTTTCATAGAGGTAGCCTACAGGCAGGTAGCGTCATCCAGGTAGGCCGGGGTACTGTATTTTGACATTTGCATTTTCAAACCGTCTCGTTTCCCGCGTCTTTCCACAGGGTACTGTAGCCAGCGACAGGTGAGTACAGCGACAGGTGAGTATGAAGGTGGGAGGGCACAGACAGAGAGTGAGGGACCGGCCATATTTTGACGTTTACAAAAGTGGAAGATCGTGGTGGGAGTCTCTGGCCATTTGCATCCGCGTCTTTTCATAGAGGTAGCCTACAGGCAGGTAGCGTCATCCAGGTAGGCCGGGGTACTGTAGTCTCTCTTATCAGGCACCGGATCTGCCAGTCTGCCGCGCGCGGGGCTGAGAGAGAAAGAGAGAAAGAGAGAGAGAGAGAGAGAGAGAGAGAGAGAGAGAGAGAGAGAGCGGCGGCGGCGGCGGCGGCGGCGGCGGCGGCGGCGGCGGGAGTGAGACCGGAAAGGGCGAGAGAAACCGTCCAATAGGTATCCGTCCCCTGTCAACCTCCCTGTCAACTGCGAGAGAGCAAGAGAGCGCAGAGACAGCTACCCCCCGCATCTCGACCTTTCGAGTCTCTCGCCCTTTAGCGAGAGTGAATGTAAACATAAATGGTCTCAGCTCCTCCCACTACTCTCTACTTTGCCCTCGAATGAGAGGATCTATCAGTCTTGCCCACCTCTCTCTACCCCCCCCCCCCGCCTCTCGCACGATTCCTGGCGGCCCGGATGGTAATCAAACTTTGCGCCTTAGGGAATACTCGAGTTTCATCATAACTTTGCCCTCGAATGAGAGGATCTATCAGTCTTGCCCACCTCTCTCTCTTTCTACCCCCTCCCTCTCGCACGATTCCTGGCGGCCCGGCTGGTAATCAAACTTGGCGCCTTAGGGAATACTCGAGTTTCATCATAACTTTGCCCTCGAATGAGAGGATCTATCAGTCTTGCCCACCTCTCTCTCTTTCTACCCCCTCCCTCTCGCACGATTCCTGGCGGCCCGGCTGGTAATCAAACTTGGCGCCTTAGGGAATACTCGAGTTTCATCATAACTTTGCCCTCGAATGAGAGGATCTATCATTCTTGCCCACCTCTCTCTCTTTCTACCCCCTGCCTCTCGCACGATTCCTGGCGGCCCGGCTGGTAATCAAACTTGGCGCCTTAGGGAATACTCGAGTTTCATCATAACTTTGCCCTCGAATGAGAGGATCTATCAGTCTTGCCCACCTCTCTCTTTCTACCCCCTGCCTCTCGCACGATTCCTGGCGGCCCGGCTGGTAATCAAACTTGGCGCCTTAGGGAATACTCGAGTTTCATCATAACTTTGCCCTCGAATGAGAGGATCTATCAGTCTTGCCCACCTCTCTCTTTCTACCCCCTGCCTCTCGCACGATTCCTGGCGGCCCGGCTGGTAATCAAACTTGGCGCCTTATGGAATACTCGAGTTTCATCATAACTTTGCCCTCGAATGAGAGGATCTCAGTCTTGCCCACCTCTCTCTTTCTACCCCCTGCCTCTCGCACGATTCCTGGCGGCCCGGCTGGTAATCAAACTTGGCGCCTTAGGGAATACTCGAGTTTCATCATAACTTTGCCCTCGAATGAGAGGATCTATCAGTCTTGCCCACCTCTCTCTTTCTACCCCCTGCCTCTCGAACGATTCCTGGCGGCCCGGCTGGTAATCAAACTTGGCGCCTTAGGGAATACTCGAGTTTCATCATAACTTTGCCCTCGAATGAGAGGATCTATCAGTCTTGCCCACCTCTCTCTTTCTACCCCCTGCCTCTCGCACGATTCCTGGCGGCCCGGCTGGTAATCAAACTTGGCCCCTTAGAAAATACTCGAGTTTCATCATAACTTTGCCCTCGAATGAGAGGATCTATCAGTCTTGCCCACCTCTCTCTTTCTACCCCCTGCCTCTCGCACGATTCCTGGCGGCCCGGCTGGTAATCAAACTTGGCGCCTTAGGGAATTCTCGAGTTTCATCATAACTTTGCCCTCGAATGAGAGGATCTATCAGTCTTGCCCACCTCTCTCTACCCCCCCCCCCCCCCGCCTCTCGCACGATTCCTGGCGGCCCGGCTGGTAATCAAACTTGGCGCCTTAGGGAATACTCGAGTTTCATCATAACTTTGCCCTCGAATGAGAGGATCTATCAGTCTTGCCCACCTCTCTCTTTCTACCCCCTGCCTCTCGCACGATTCCTGGCGGCCCGGCTGGTAATCAAACTTGGCGCCTTAGGGAATACTCGAGTTTCATCATAACTTTGCCCTCGAATGAGAGGATCTATCAGTCTTGCCCACCTCTCTCTTTCTACCCCCTGCATCTCGCACGATTCCTGGCGGCCCGGCTGGTAATCAAACTTGGCGCCTTAGGGAATTCTCGAGTTTCATCATAACTTTGTCCTCGAATGAGAGGATCTCAGTCTTGCCCACCTCTCTCTTTCTACCCCTGCCTCTCGCACGATTCCTGGCGGCCCGGCTGGTAATCAAACTTGGCGCCTTAGGGAATACTCGAGTTTCATCATAACTTTGCCTTCGAATGAGAGGATCTATCAGTCTTGCCCACCTCTCTCTTTCTACCCCCTGCCTCTCGCACGATTCCTGGCGGCCCGGCTGGTAATCAAACTTGGCGCCTTAGGGAATACTCGAGTTTCATCATAACTTTGCCCTCGAATGAGAGGATCTATCAGTCTTGCCCACCTCTCTCTTTCTACCCCCTGCATCTCGCACGATTCCTGGCGGCCCGGCTGGTAATCAAACTTGGCGCCTTAGGGAATACTCGAGTTTCATCATAACTTTGTCCTCGAATGAGAGGATCTCAGTCTTGCCCACCTCTCTCTTTCTACCCCTGCCTCTCGCACGATTCCTGGCGGCCCGGCTGGTAATCAAACTTGGCGCCTTAGGGAATACTCGAGTTTCATCATAACTTTGCCTTCGAATGAGAGGATCTATCAGTCTTGCCCACCTCTCTCTTTCTACCCCCTGCCTCTCGCACGATTCCTGGCGGCCCGGCTGGTAATCAAACTTGGCGCCTTAGGGAATACTCGAGTTTCATCATAACTTTGCCCTCGAATGAGAGGATCTATCAGTCTTGCCCACCTCTCTCTTTCTACCCCCTGCATCTCGCACGATTCCTGGCGGCCCGGCTGGTAATCAAACTTGGCGCCTTAGGGAATACTCGAGTTTCATCATAACTTTGTCCTCGAATGAGAGGATCTCAGTCTTGCCCACCTCTCTCTTTCTACCCCTGCCTCTCGCACGATTCCTGGCGGCCCGGCTGGTAATCAAACTTGGCGCCTTAGGGAATACTCGAGTTTCATCATAACTTTGCCTTCGAATGAGAGGATCTATCAGTCTTGCCCACCTCTCTCTTTCTACCCCCTGCCTCTCGCACGATTCCTGGCGGCCCGGCTGGTAATCAAACTTGGCGCCTTAGGGAATACTCGAGTTTCATCATAACTTTGCCCTCGAATGAGAGGATCTATCAGTCTACGTCTCTTTCATTTTCTCTCACTCTCTCCAGTCTCTCCCTTTCTTTTTCTTTACAACAGCTTCAAATCTTCAACTCCATCCAAGATTCATCCAGACGTCGTCAATTCAAACATTAGAAGCTATACAAATATGAGAGGATACTTTAGATTTTGTGTTCGTGTGTTAGATTTGGTATTAGATTTTGTAAATCGATAGCTCAGTTAGATGTTGTGATGGATAATGGTGCTGTGATTTTTCCCTCGAATGAGAGGGAATTTTTTTTTTCTATATTGTCTTCTACGTGTGTGTGCGTGTATGCAGGTAGGACGGAGAGAAGGAAATGAGGGGATAATGTAGAAGTAATAATTTATACGGTTGCATAATAACACGTGTAAAAAAAGAAAATTTGATGATACAACAAAACCCACTGAAATGGGGAGCCACCGTTTTAAAGCAGCAAGGGAAGCCATCCCTAGGGGGGCGGCAGACGGGGACGTTGATGTACGACACTTACTATGATACAACAAAACAAAAAAAGATTTACAAACACGCACGTTCCAAACGCGCTCTCTAATTGATAGTCTAAACCGAAATCTGGAAGGAACGAGTTTGGGAGCACCCAGCCTATCAAACACAAAGAGGAAGAAACTAGATCCGTCAATCTCTACGAAGCCATGAAGTACCTTGTAGAGCATCGCGATGTCGTTAATCTGGCGGCGCTTCTCGAGTGACTGTAACTGTGTTGTTCTGCCGACGCGTCGAGTCCGAGTGACGTGCGCGCGAAGACGACCCGTGTGCAGTAGTTCTGCACGCGCTCGAGTAGTACGATAGATACCTTGTCCGATGGGTTGAACACGTACGCGCCGTACTCTCACGTAGGCGGTGTAGATATTGATCAGCTGCCTGTCTGTAGAGACGACCGAACGAAGGATGATGTATGCCCTGTTGTAAGCCTTCGAATAGATGAGGCGACAGTGCTTGGAGAAGAGTATGTCGAAAATAACCAATAACAGAAATAAATATCGCCATAAGCATCTGAAACATGACAAGCATATGAAACATGAGTATACTATTGTGTACATGGCGATGCTGGATGAACCCGTGAGAGTGTGATAACCGGCCGGTTGCGATAAAACAACAATGATCTTCTATAGTCGTTCCCCCGTTTTCGAGGTCCAGCAGCCAGCAGAGGAATTCCTTCATTATTTTAGTATGCGCAGACGCATGGACATGGGCAGAGAAAAAAACACGCACATTTTCATCCGAACGCATTGTTTTGTCATACATGATGTGAGGAAATGAACCGATCAACATGAGGAATCGTCTTATCTTCCAGGCAATTGTCAAAAACTATACAAACAAAAAAGTCACGAAAGGAGAGACAAGAAAGGAGTAACCGAGAGGGAGTGAATGAGTGTATCACTTGCTAAAGCACTGGGGCTGGGGAGATCGGGAGGGAGGTGGAGAGAGAGGGGGTGGAGGGGAGGGGCTAGTGCGCCTTGTGCTTGGTCTTGAGGGAGGCGTGGTTCTTGGACGACTCGGACAGACCCTCGCTCTCCGACACCAGCGAGTCAGACTCCTCCGGCTGCTCCACCAGCGTCTGCTCCGCCAAACCACACACACGCGCCGCCGAGGCACGCTTCGCCTCCAAGCGAGCCTGCAAGACGAAAGTAAAGTATGCCACAATCGGCAACAAAGAGAATAGACCCACCCTGATGCGTCTCCTCTCGTCGGCCCGTATCCTCTTCTCGGTGAGGGCGTCGACTGGCTGTTCTTCGGGCTGCTTCTCGTGCTCCCACTCATCCCACAACAGCCAGCGACACAGACCGCGCAGCACCCGAAGACACACCCGCACCACACACAACACTACCTGCAAGAGGAGACGGACATAGATTATCAATCACAAGTAGACAGTATCACTCACCGCTCCGCACAAGTAGACTAGCGGGAAGACGCCGAAGATGAGTATGAGGTAGGCATAGATGGTGGGGCGGTACTCGAGACCCACCGACGGAGACACCATAATGATCTGAAAAACACAGTTTCCATGTGCTGATACAGATACACCCTACAATTTCGAAAAAGAGCAGATATATGAGAGAGGAAGATGTACCGCCTGACCTAGTTGTGGTCCTCCTTGATGAGGAAGTGTATGGTGACGGGGCGTCCTGTCCGCTCGTCCACACACTCCTCCCGGTGACGGATCAGACCGATAGCCGCCACACCGTACAACACACACGGGATGCCTGCAAATGTGCATGCTCTCTCTCTCTCTCTCTCTTCCAATTCCACAAGAAGCTGGCTCCTACCTAGGTTGGCTACCGTGATAGCCTGGAAGAGTCGGTTGTCCCAGCTGAGGTCCTGCGGCGGCCGAGCCGTGCAGTGGTACTTGATGTACGGGAAGCAACCAGTCCTGCGAGAATTAGAATGAAAAAAGAATATAGACATCAAGCACGAATCAAGCGATATGAAAGAGCGATATGAAAGATATTCTAGGGATCGCACCTCGCAGCCGCGCATAAATCTCACATTCGGCGCGATCTGAGCCATTTCTAGCAGAAGACAATCAATCAAAAAGGCGCCACCAAAACGGAAATGCGGGAGACAGACAGAATAGACTGGTATATCCTACTCCATACCCCGAATGTGACCATAGCCACAACCACTGTCGACAACTTGATCCAACTTGATGATAATACTAAAATTAAAACCCTCGCTTCTAGTTTTGATGCAGTGAAATGTGATACTATTCCGAGCTATCACGAAAAAAACGAGAGAGAAAAATGGCGATGGCACACGCAGCAGGAACCCCGAGAGTGGAAAACGAGAGATACTACGGAAATCGTTGGAAAACGCTATAAATCTCTTCGGGGATGGGGCTAATGAGGGGCGTCTATCACTCGGCTCTCGAATCGCCGAGACCCTCCACTCCACGCAGGATACAAGCGAGCATCCATCAACACATGGAAACTATTCAGAAAAAAACAGCGGCGATCGATGAATTCTCGAGAGAAGAGTGCATCCGCGAAAGCCGACAAAACGACAAAAAGCGGGTCGTCGCCGACTCACACGCAAAACATAATGCATCACGGACATTTTTCATCGGGCCCGCGACGCAACGACACATGCATGTGTTTGCCCAGTTTCGAAATGGCAAACACACGAGAAGTAGAGGCGAGAGCATCGGCCCCTGCTGCCTCTCCCCTCTCCACTCACACTCACCATCAAAACAACACACACTCGCAACAACGCAACAACAAAACGCTCACTCACAATCGATGCGCTTCGCGGTGTTTTAGCAGTAATCGAATCACGACCAGAGACGCAACTGGCGAACCGCAACCGTCAGCATAATTGTTTACAGGTTGCGCAGAGTGAGAGATAAGCCGGGAAACGAACAAACAGGAGTGAACAGCGCGTATTCCCCTCACTCTCGCATTATCTGCGACCTTCCACTCGGAACACCCACTCTACTGCCACCGCGACAATGCCCAGTCACGCGCATTCAAAGTGAACGGCGAAAAAGATAAGAACCACAAACTCATGGAGAGAGAGCCTAGCAACGCAGGAGCGTCACAATTCACAAACACAATACTCGCCTCTGAACGCATCCATCCATTTGCGATGACAAATCGTGGGGTAGGCGATGAAAGGGAAGAGAGAAAGGCGAGGAAGAGATGAGAGATGAGAGCAGGCTCACTCCCACTCTCTCCTCTCACTCATCCAAACAAGCGATCCGATTGCATTTCTTTTTTTCGCGCTGATCAGAGATTAAAAATGGGAAGAACACGGAAATCGTCGTCAAAACGTCCGACAAACAGTCTCGAGTACGACCGAGTCGCGCTGGATTAAAACCCATTTAATCCTACAAGAACGCGAGTCGCGAGCAAACACAGCCGGCCAATGATTTTTTTTTTCAAAATCGAGACAGACGATGACATTTTGACATTCTGCTGGACAGAATCATCCACTCCATCCAATCTCCACGTCTATCCGATCCGAGCAACACACAATCGATCCAATTCCTTCAAATTCACACGAGCAATGAGCTTATCAAAATTCTGAATCGAACTGACATCAATCAACGTCACCTCGATCAAGCAAAGAATCAATCAATCGGTCACTGAGTGGACGTTGGAATGGCAAACAGCTGGAGACAAAGGAGTGGAGAGGGGAGGGGGAGAGGCCACATGCGTACCCGTCGCACCAATCACATTGCACGTCTATTCATCGCCTCCCGTCGATCGCAACTCTCGCACGCCTCGTTACGATCAAACGAGCGCCACGGAGCGTTTTACGAGGCTCTTCTTCTCGCTGCTCTCATGTCGCAATCTCGCGTCACCCCACTCTCACTCAATCACAACACTCGAGCCAGCAACACACTGCGATTCGCATAAACACAACAGAAGAGCGACAAATCGATGGATGGAGAGCGTGTGAATACCTCACAGACAGCGGGGGGGGGGAGTGGAAAGGTGCATCATCAAGGTCGCCGCCCCGAAAACGGCTAAATTACGGGTGTGACGCGGCGCGAGAGAGCAGCCCCTGCGCCCAATTGTGGCACTGTCTCCGGTCTAATCTAGATAAACACTCGAGATTCCACGCCTGTGAGACAATTTCGCCACGGACAATGGGCAATTATGTAGAAAGGTGAAACGTTTAGCATATTTCACAATGGGCAGGCGCGCGAGTGGATGAGCTCAGTGACGAGAGACATTACACTCTCTCCTGCGAGTAACACGTAATCCACCACGAACCACAACAACGCAGCGCAGACTCACAATCGATTCGACGCGGCTTCTAGATTCTCATGCACTCACTGCGCAATACTGCCCTACCGCTCTATCGCCAAAATCACATTAGATAAATTTAAACCAATCCACACTGGCCCCAATTCACACTGATATGGCGTAGAAGACAGTGATAAAAGAGCGGCGCACGGGTGAGAAGACAACAACTGGTCAGAGCAGACAGCAAGCAGCCGACTAGCTGTCAACACGTCGTATAGAACAACATTCACCATTCCGCCACTCCATCACAAACAAAAAAAACATGCTAGCAGCACAACACGGGGACATATCATCAATTTGTCTAGTCCGCCCAGCCGTGTGAATTTTGACAGCATAAACCAGTCCGAATAGAGAGAGAGAAAGGGAGATATTATGCAAGCAGCACATATGCCGGCAGACAGCAGAAACAAGCAAGCAGGGAAACGCTGCTGGCAGCCGGGCAGACGCGACGCGGATACGCAACGCGCAAGAGTGGAACTGGGGCGCGGATATATGGAGGGAGGGGAGGGAGAGAGGGAATAGAGCGAGGAGAGCCTAGAGAAGGTAGAGAGGCGAATCACTGCGGTAGGGGCATTGCGTATTCCACACACGCAAATGAGCAGGTAGAGAGAGAGAGGAGAGATAGCGACCCCACACACATAAGAGCATTGCACTTTGAAGAGACGAGTGTTCAATGTTCCAGCGTCGCAAACACGATTGAATAGTGACAAGACACAGCGACCATAAATGATGGCCTGCCACACACGAATCGGTGTGAAGTGTCAAGTGTTGTCCAACAAGAAAAAGACATTCAAATCGCTCGCCACAGAGCAGCAAGAAACGACAGCTGTGAGCAAATGAGACGAGCAAATTGAATCGCGTGCAAAATTCCAGAGGACAGGGGGCTGTGAAATGGAAGAGTAACATCTGCGATGAACAGACGACACTGCGAATTTGGGATCCACTATCCACTGATCTCACTATCCACTGTCGCAAATCCACCTAATTCATGCGGCCAAACCCATTCAGGCGGAATGGAATCGAGATGCGATGGGAAAGAGATCAAAGGAAATGAGAGCCGACGTCTGACACACCTGAGAATATGGTAGTTCTTCCCGTCCACCTCGAAATTGAAGTGCTTCTGGCCAAAGTTGTCGTCTTGAATGTCCCTGAACCAGCACTGACCCCTTCATTCCTATTCCACTTCATTCGCTTCTCTCTCTCTCTCTCTCTCTCTATCTATCTATCTATCTATCTATCTATCTATCTATCTATCTATCTATCTATCTATCTATCTATCTATCTATCTATCTATCTATCTATCTATCTATCTATCTATCTATCTATCTATCTATCTATCTATCTATCTATCTATCTATCTATCTCTACCTGTATGCAATGAAGTAGCTTGTCCAGCTGGGCAGTTGTCTCTTTCTCAGATAGCTTCGCAGCACAGACGAAGCCAGTGGCCGCTTCACATATGTCGGATGAATCTTTCTATACGGCGCAACCACACACCGGTAGATCATTCCCTTCATACAACACACTTATTAGTCATTTTAGACACTCTCCCAGATATCTCAAAGTCTCAAAACTTCGCACATGCCAATCACACAAATCCACACAACCATAATCAATATACTTTATTACAAGCATCGCGCGCACGTGTACAAAATAATAAATATAATCTTGGAGCATGTTCAGGGGAGACATATATTGCAACACAAACATATAAGCATTACTACAAAGTGAAAGATAAGGCAGCCAATCACAGGAGGCGGGGGCAGAGCGCTGCTCGCCCGGATGAATCACAACTAGTAGGGTTATAGAGACGCGCAGTGCTCTCTGGTACACGAGTGCGCACAGTCTGCGGAGTGAGTGAGTGAGGGGTGAGCAGTGGGGTGTCGGCTGCATGTGTCTAGTGGTGTACGACCTCGTCCTCGTCGTCGTCGCTCTCCTCCCGTTGCTTGTTCCGCGACGCCGCCCTCATCAGAGTGTTCCGCTGGTTCGCCGGCTTCACAGTGATGATCAGGTTGTGCGCGTTCGCAACCATCATGTCCGTCACCTGAAATACACACACACACACTCACACGCGTCTAGTGTTCATGTAGCGGTTATTCATCGTAGCGAAATACATGTTTCATACAATCAGGCATCCCTAGCCACGTAAAAAGTATCTCAACAATAAAAAAACAGTACATACTTGATCGAGGCTCTTTCCGCCGACTTCGATGCCGTTCACTTCGAGCACCTCGTCGTTGACAGCGAGCAGCCCGGTGCTCTCTGCCAGGCCCCCCTCCACCAGACGGGAGATGAAGATGCCCTGCACCTTCACCACACCAGACGCCGTCACACGCACCGACGTGCCGTCACTGCAAGCACACACTCATACAAGAACAAGATCGTAAAAATACGGTGTAAAATAATGAGTGTGTCAGATAGGAAAAAAAACAGAGACAAAATAAATGGAATCGAAGCATGACTGACCGAATGTAGAATCCGAGTGGCCGCTCGGATCCGTGCTTGCAGAGACGGACTCGTCGATGCGCCTCGGGCACAATGTCCACGTCAATGATAGCAGACACCTGCATGCCACATCAGTTGACGGAACAACCAGGAACACAAGAGAACAACTCTCGCAGTGACAACGTGAAAAGGAACAGTGAGCATGCAGGACGGACGCACCTGCCGGAAGTCCTCGGGATTGGATATGTTGTAGTTCCTCTGCGGTTTCGAAGACGAAAGTGGCATGAACGCAGACAGACCCTGCAAATAATTAACATTGCAAAGCATAGTAAAAGCTAATTAATATCACCTATTAACACTATTACGAGACAAATTCAATACAATTCAAAAACAACAACAACATAATCTCACCTTCTTCTTCCTGTCTTGCGCATCCGTGCCGTAGCCAAACTTCTCCTCCCACGACTCGCCCTGACAGCAAGATGGTAACCATGATACATGATAGGAACAACAATCAACGATAAAAACATAACCACACCAACCTTTCTCTGAATCAGCAATCGCAACGTGGGTCGGGCAGACTCGAATGACTTGCGGAGGTTCTGAACGAACATGCTTTACATCTCGCTCACTCCATCTCTCTCTCTCTCTCTCTCTCTCTCTATCTCTTCCCCCTTCTCTCTCTCCCTCTCTATCTATCTCTCTTCCCCCTTCTCTCTCTCCCTCTCTCTCTCTCTTCCCCCCTTCTCTCTCTCTCTCCCTCTCTCTCTATCTCTCTTCCCCCTTCTCTCTCTCTCCCTCTCTCTCTCTTCCCCCCTTCTCTCTCTCTCTCTCTCTCTCTCTCTCTCTATCTATCTCTCTTCCCCCTTCTCTCTCTCCCTCTCTATCTATCTCTCTTCCCCCTTCTCTCTCTCCCTCTCTCTCTCTCTTCCCCCCTTCTCTCTCTCTCTCCCTCTCTCTCTATCTCTCTTCCCCCTTCTCTCTCTCTCCCTCTCTCTCTTCCCCCCTTCTCTCTCTCTCTCTCCCTCTCTCTCTCTTCCTCCCTCCCTCTCGCCCACCTCGTCATTAGTGATGGGCAGCAGGTCTCCGGCGCTGCTCGTGTAGCAGAGTGTGAAGGGGATCGAGTGTAGATTGTGCAGGCCCTCCACCAGACGCCTGCAAATCACAAATCACGCAAAATCACAAAAATATGACATTTGACAGCGTGACATCGAAGAGCCATAGATCTCTTCGCATCATTTGGAGATTTGGACCATTCAACAATGAAAAACAGATAGAATATAACACAAGATACAATCATACAAACAATTGGGAAACCCCGTACCTGAACGCGTCATAGTGGATGGGTTCGCTGACGGGAAGCGAGAAGCGACGCCACTCAGAGTCGAACTTGGACTTCACCTGCAACAACAAGCAAATATGAAAAGGGAAAAAAGTGCACAATACAAACAAAGACAATCCGTAATACACATATTATACGTTTACGGATCAATCATTAAACGCACAAATTACATCCAAAACCCACGCACCTGTAGGACCTGGACATTGCCGTGCAAGCTGAAGCTGTACGGAACGATGCGGTGGCTCTGAAACAACAACCGTTAACCATGAACAAGGTGGAAATGGATGTAAGGATACTGACGGATGTTCGGGACGCGCCGGATCCTCTGCTGGATGAGGTGGGGCCGTCCGATTTGTACGACATCCCTCCGCCCTCTCTCTGACCACTCGAAACACGCAACGGCGATACCCCTACCGACCAGCGCGAATCAATCAAATCGCCTGCAATACAAAATCGTCACAAAAACGTTCACAATCACAATGCACTTCAAGTATTACAGGGTGCAGAGCAACCCATGAAACAGAACAGTACAATACACCACAATACGTTTCAACCGTTTATAATAAATCACCGTGCATCGCAAAAACAACAATGACAAGCGAGTGTCGAAACAACGTGGACGGCACACAAACACACTCCAAGAATCACCCGCGATGCGAAGGTTCGCGAAAGGAAACAATGAAACATAGCATATACTCTCTGTCAATCTACTGTGTGAATACGGGAATCGGCCTACTCTGCTCCTGATCCTCCTCCTCCCTCCCTCACTCCTCGTCTTCCGCCTCCGAGTCATCCAGACCGTCCAGTCCATCCAGATCCTAACAACACATATTCAAATACACAAACAGAAAAAAAACGAATCACACGTACCTCGTCGAATAGGCTCTCGTCGATCTCGACCTTGTCCTTCTCCTGTTCGATGAAGGCGACGTCGGAGAGGGAGAGGGTGGCGTCCTTGAGGAACAGCTGCTTCCCCGTCAGACGACCCGCCAACAAAGCCTCACGCTCCTACAAGCAACATCATGACATCATGTGAGAGTGAGCCAACATATCACACACAACAATAAGGAAAACTACAATCGACGTGACGCAATCGGCGAATATACATCTACAAATCACATAACATACAGCGCATCTCAACTCTCACCTACGCACCATAAATGGCGGTGAGTGATTCACTGGCGGCACAGCGTCACAGAGAAGGCGGGAGGGGATGAGTCAGGCACCGCCACTCACAATAGCCATCCCATGGTATCACGTAAGACGCCCAGAAAGATAAGGGAAACAATACTAATTCGCACCGGCCAATCCACTCTTCTCTCTCTCTCTCTCTCTCTCTCTCTCTCTCCATCAATCAATCCATACCGCACATGCAACGGCGCGCGAATCCCCGACCCGTAACCACACTAGTCGATTTTATCATGCAAATCGGACTGTAATCGGTTCGCCGGCCGCCGGCCGCGGCTCAAAATAGGGTCGCCCATCCGGTCAAACCACACATAGGCAAAGTACTCGGAAGCCCCCCCCCCACACACACGCACCTTCTCCTTCTTCTCCTTCAGAGCCTCTTGTTCCGCGTCGAACCGCTGCTTCCACGCACGGAAAGACTCCGGCGTCACCACAGTGCCTGCAAGAAATCATATCAAAACACACAACACAAATAAGACAATGTGCAATACAAGAACAGTATTGGCAGTCGGTGGTAGTAGGTGATGGTGTGTGATAGCGCGAGATGCGCGGAGGAGCGCGCGCGAGAGAGTGTGGCGGTGGGAGAGGGCAGAGACGGCGCAAAGGTACACATCAAGGTCGGGTGAGCGGGGGCGCGCGGCGGCGGCCACTGCGGGGGGATAGCCAGCGGGCGGAACGAGCCTGTGTCCCTCTCCTCCTCCCCTCCCTCCCCTTCCACTCACCCTCGAACTTCTTCCTGTTCTCCGCCTCCTTCTTCTCCTTTTCCTCCTCGATCACCGCCTGAGCCTTGTTCGCCAGCTCCTCACACAACACGCCCATCTCCTCCTGAAACAACAATCGAATCAATCAATCAATCAATCAATCAACAAAAACAACCGACCTGTACGGCGGATACGAGGGTGAATACCATGACCATGCCGAGGTTCTCGGCTGCCACCTCGCCAAGCTTCTCGATCACCTATAAGTCGTCGCTCTAATGAAATGCCACCAGCAACTGCGAAGCCCAACATTAATCATTCCCTATATATAAGAACTATCCTTCCCACTCTCTCTAATCTGTCGGCAAAAACAACAGAATCCTGCAAATCCCTACACGAACTCCGCCCCTCTCCGCACCAACATGACAGCGTGTTCCGACCTTGTCGACTCTCTGCTGGCTGAAGTGCTCTTCCAGTCCCTCGACGCGACACACGGGCGCCTCGTCCGGGTACTTCTCGCCTAGCTCCACGATCAACGACAGAGTGAAGTCGTCCTCGCCCTCCTCCTCGTCCTCACCCAACTCCTGCAAACAGCCCATATAAAACCGAAGCATTCACATATTACCTGCCTATTACATGCCTGCAATAATCTAAATAGGTATATATCACTCAACAAAACCAAGAAAATAAACAAAAACCGACTTGATTACTGGGCAGGTCGATCTGGACGGACATGTTTGGATAGTCCCGCGAGAGAACCGACAGCTCCTGCAATACACAACTCAGTTCAATTCGGTAAAACGACGGGAATTCAAAATGTGATTATATGAACGAATAGCACACCGCCGACCTGTTCGTAGATGGCCTCGAGCGCCTCCAACTCCTGCTCCTGCTGCTCCGCGTAGTCGCCCATACTACAACAAACACATAGCAACAAGGAACACCAATAACACTCGCACAAACTATCCACATTCAACCAACACATCACTCATCCCATCCGCAAATAAAACAATACGACTGCAGAGCCAGCAAATTTGCTCGCGCAAATCGCACACTACACGCACAACTCTCTATCAAACTATCAAAGGATTGATTGATTGAAGGAATTCAATAAAATCCAATCAAGATACTTACGCGGAAACGAAAACCGCATAAATACATCAAACAAACCACACCACAAAAAGTAATGGCTTTATGTTCAATAACAAGAGAACACGGTGTGAAAAACAGAAAACAACCTCGCTTGTCCTAAAAAAAACAATAGCTCAACACTAGTGGATACTAAACAACTATGCTACAACAGTATAATATAACAATCTGACTACACATGTGGATTGCTACGCTTCCCTGCTTGAGCAGTAGGGAGGGAAAGGAGTGTGTCTAGCAGTCTACTTTCCGACGGGCTTTCCCCTGCCCGCCTTCTTGAATGCCTGCAGGTCCTGCTCCCGAAGACTAGAAATCGACGGAGGAGTCTGCTTGTTCGCTGCAAACACATGCACTTATTACTCCCCATTCGCATTCCTCCATCTCTTCTCCTCACCCTTGTAGTTGGCCATAAACTCCTTGAATGCTCCCTTCTTCTTGGGATCGGCCGCGTGCACAACCACCGGGGGAATGTTGAACACCTGCAATCAATCAATAGTGAGTGATTGTATAGTGGTGCTCACCTTGCGTATAGCCTCGTTCTTGAAGGCGACAGAGTAGACGAGCGACATCACATTGGACGCGCACCAGTACACGCACAGTCCCTACAATCGTTTTTGCTATTATGTCTTTCATCATGATGTCCTGCTATACGTTTTTTTTCATTCATATCATGATTGAAATCCATTTCCTCTACCACTCACCGATCCGAACTGGCTGGACGCGACAAAGATGATGACGGGCAGACCGTACTGCATACCCAGACGCATGGCGGGAGGCATCGAGTCCGTCGAAGTGCCAAACTCGATTCCCACCTACAGCACACCACAATCAGCACCATACTCCCCCCCTTCGCGTACCTTTGTGACGGCGGCCATGGTGAGGGCCGATATGGCGGGGAGGGCATAGTACGGGTCGCAGGCGGTCAGGTCAGTGAACCACGCAGTGCCGCCAGTCGACAGACCCGGGTAGTTCACCTCAAACACATCACTTTCCGTAACAACATGAAAGCAAAGTCCCATAAATCGAATACGAGCAGTTCTATATCCATAGTTCGATTAGTCTTTCTCGCCGCAGCTGTGCCACCTCGATCATCTTCTTGATGGCGAAGAACTGTGTCATGAAGACTCCTCCGTTGGCTGCCATGATCAGGAACTGCCTGCCCAGCTTGATGTCCTTCGACCGAAGGAAGTCGCGCTGCTCCAGGAAGATCTGCTGCTCTACAAACCACCAATCAAATACCAACATCGTCTACCATTACCACATAAAATATAGATTAAATGAGAGAAAAAAATGATATCAAATGATTGATAACTTGATATCGAATCGATACATAAAGTGTATGCCCTAGCTGTACTCACGCAGCAGGTTGTTTCCCTCCCTCCTCGCGTCGTCAGTCCTGTCTTTGAATGCGTCCAGCTCCTTCTTGTACATACTCTGCTTCGCCACCAGCCGCTGCGACAACACAGGCACGTAGATGAGCGCCAGACGCAGCACAACAGTCGCTGCAAGGGGGCGTGGTCACAAGAGGCGGGACTTGGATGCGCACTCACCAGCGACAATGGTGGCCCACCAGGGTACGTCGAGCGAGTGGATTCCCTCGAGAGCGGAGCGGAAGTACGACGACGGCTTCCACCACTGCCACAGACCCAGCTCCTGCAGCACCGACGCTCTGCAAGGGAACGTCACTCATCTCCCCTCTCCTCCACTCACCCAGACGCGACCAGCTCCTCGATCGAAGGCGCGGGGGCGGGCGGGAGGGGCACGTCGGGGATGTTCATCCCACTCAGCGGGGTGGCGTCGGCGTTGAAGATGTCCTTGCTGGAGATGGCCCTAGCCTGGAAGGCGGGGCCGAAGGGCATGGCGCGCACCGCCGCCCTCCCACTCGCTCCGAGTCGGACCACACTCCGACCGACCGCCAAGCGAGACAGCATCCTGACAAATAATCGCCAATGACATTGCGATTATAAATGAATATAAAAAGGTATCACCGGGAATCTTCAACCCATCAAAACGTCAAGCAACTAGCGAACGTCATTAATAACAACATAACATCTTTATTCAAAAACAAACACTGGTAATAATGCATGAGGATCATTAGTCGAAAAGCATGAAACAAAACTGATGAAAGTGATCTCAGAGATCCTCGTAAGGCAAGTCGATTCAAAGTGAGTTGTATTTGTATAGTAAATAGGAATGTCAAAATATGTTACAGGATATCAATGTCATTCGCATCAGCTCATGAAGGCATTGTCAGTCTCTTCGGAAAAAAGTTGACACTAACCGCTACTAACTACTTGAGTTAGATTTTCTAGTTTTTAGTCTAGCTGCTTGAGTACACTGAGGCGAGCCTTCTTGACAGGCAACCCACAATCCTCCTCCGCAATCCTCTTCAGTCCCGCCCCCGCCCCATCTGTGCCCATCTTGTACATGCCCTGAAATCCCCTCCATCACTCTCCCCCTCTCCATCCCTCCCCCACCTTGTTGATGGAAGCCGTAGACGTGTCCTTGACAGCGTATGCGAGTGATCCCTGTCCGATGAGACTCTGTCTGCCCCTCTCCCTCTTCCCCTCCTCCACCACCACCGCCCCCTCGAGAGCCATGTCCCACGCGTCGGCCGGCTTCTGCTCGGCCTGCTCTCCCTTCTCCTCCCTCTCCTTCTCCTGCTCCATCTTCCACTTGAGTGCCTCTGCCCTCCTGGCAGCCACGGCCTCCGTCTCCTCCGACTCGTCCTCCTCGTCCTGCTCCTCCTTCCCCTCCCACTCCTCTCCAGCCAGCACCTCCTCCGCATCCGCGCGCAGCTTCGTGCGGAACGATCGGTTCGTCTCCACTCCTCCCAAATCACCGTCCGTCAGCAGCCTGCAACCAATCACTCCACTCCCCTGTCAGCTGCATCCACTCACTTGTCCTGCAGCCGGACGAGCTGCTTGTGCTCCTCGTTCATCTGCTGTCGCAGCATCTGCTGATGCAGGTTCACTCGCAACGTCTCGTCATCGGGGATCTCTCTGCAACACTCACTCTCTCATTCTGTCTCTAAGCTGCCGTATCCCGTTCACTCACTCATCGTCGTCTCCCTCCTCTCGTTCATAGTAGTCTGCTCCCTCCTCCTCTTCTCCGTCACTCCCAACGTCGTCTCCCGACAGAGAAGCCTCGTCGTCGAACATCTCACTCCTATAATACACAATACACAACATGTCCTATGAAAACCACAGTAATATCGACTGACTGTTTCTTGAGCTTGCGAATCACAGCCATCTCGTCGTCGCTGTCGTATCCCTTCTCGTCTCCCTCTGCCGTCTCCGCCACTTCCTGCTCACCATCCTCCCCAGTCTCCTCCTGCTCCTCTTCCTCATCCTCAGCCTAAATAACTCACGTAATCGTAAACCATAACAAAATCGATATTCATACTTGACAAACCTCGGCCGCTTCTTCTTCCTCCTCGTCCGAATCGTCCAGGACAGCCCGCTTCTTGGGCGTCTTCGCATCCTCCACTGTCCCTGTCTCTCCCTCCTCCATTTCCATATCGGGCGTCTCCTCCCTGTCCTCTACCGGCTCCTCTTCCTTCATCTCTCCCTCCTCCATCTCATCCTCGTCATCCGACATCACCATCTTCTTCTTCGACTTCTTCGCAGACCGCTCCACCCCAACCGGCATCGAATCCTCGTCGTCGCTGCACAAAATGCATGAAATATAATATGGCTTTTCCATCGTACCTGTCAATTCGCGCCTGCGTGATTTCTTCCGGCTTTTCCGCCTCCTCTGCCGGCTGCGACTCAAACTGTCCCGAGCACAGCATAAGAAGCTCATTTCCAACACTCTGCGTCGCAGCGGCACCTCAATAATTGACAATGACTATATCACATGCCAAATCGCAATATTCAAATTCTACCTTGAGTCTCAAACTTTCCAGAGCACAGCATGAGCAGCTCGTCGCCAGCAGAGTCTAAAACACGTCATGAACAACAACACAATGATGCAACCACTCACTTTGCTGTGTTTCGAACTTTCCGGAGCAGAGCATGAGGAGGTCGTCTCCCACTCCCGCCTCCGCAGACGGCGCCTTCAACGACGACGGCGATCCAACTCAAATATCAGCCGTGTAAACATACCAATGAATTCAAAGACTGTACATACCCTTGTCGATATCGTTGGAGCTGCCAAACCACTGGGAGAGGGAGGCGGGCAGAGCGGGAACAGGAGGTGGGGGAGCGCTGTCAGACATCTCCAACGCGAACTGAGTACAACACAATCACAAATATCATATAGTAGAAATGGATATACAAAAGAATACAATCAGTCACGTAATCACGATTAAGAACTCACGTCGTCATCATCATCGTCGTCGTTACAGAGGACAGTCTTCTGCGTATCGCCACCACCCATCATCGAAGATGGCGTTTCCTCCACAACGTCCGAAGCATTGTCCTGAAACTTGAATTATAAAGACAATGAGTGAAAAACTAAAGTACCTTGACATCGTCCTGCTTATCGTCGTCTTCTTCACCCGACTCGGATTCCTGAAACATTGCAGTGTTCTAGACGCAAAGTCGAAACTATATTTTCTAGCATACCCCCTCCTCGTCTTCCTCCCCGTCTCCTTCCTCCTCTTCCTGGCCCTCCTTCCAGTCCTCGTCATCGTCGCTGTCGTACTCGACACTCTTCTTCGCCTTCTTCTTCCTCTTTGCTCGTCGCTCCTCCTCCTCTTCCTCCATCAGCCCCTCGTTGTCCTCTGCGTACATGTGCTTCCTCAGCTCCAGCCCCTCCTTCCTCTTCTTCCGCAGCGACTCTGCCAGCTTATCCTTCACAGCGAGCCGGTCTTTGACTGAAAACACAACACTAAAATGAAACAAATGTAATAAAAATGAACACGTACATGTCATTGTGCCATGTCGTGGAGCGGTAATCTTAGCCGGGCGAGCTTTGGCGGCGTTCGGGAACTTGTTCTTCAACCAAGCCATCGACTGTTCGACGTCCTAATACGCATGATGAATTTTGATATTGAACAATGTCACCGTGATTCAACCTACCTTGTCAGTGGTGAGGTCGATGACGGTGGAGTCGGCAGAGAGCTTCTTGGGCGCGGGAAGAACAGCGAGCGCGAGATCCATTCTCCTAATTAAACATCGACATTTGCAATAAAAAATAAAACTAGCCATGATAAAACAATCATAAAGTTGATTCACACCCTAGTTGATTCTCACCTTTTGATGCGGTTGGATCGCGCATTCTCCTTGTCCTCCTTGTTTTCTGTGAAGGACTCGATCATTTTCTCGGGAACAGAATCGTGCTGAGTGCACATGGAGGAGTCCATCTCCACACTCTCGTCGTTCCGCAGCTCGCTCCAGTTGGTCGACATCGAATCCGCCACTGTCGACGCCGAATCCGGCAAAACAGCCGTGTCGTCCATGACTGGAAGAACTAGACGATTGTTTGAAGAGGGAGAATTCACAGAACAAATCAAACAACAAACACGCAAAACAAAATAAAACAAAGAAAATCGTGAATTGAATAAAAAGCACCGAAAATAAAGATTTTCAGAGCTTACTACGTTTAGTAGCCCGCGCAAGATAAATTGAGAAACTTCAAGCACATTACAGTTCGTTCAAATATATTTATAGCAGTATTAGAAATACAATTAATACAGAAATATGTATAATATTGTACATTAATCACGTGTCAATAAGTATATTGTTTATAATTTGAAATACCCGTATAAGAAATGCACACAAATCGGTGCGCGTCACTAGTCATAGTGGAGATCAGAGGATGAATGAGGCAAATGGTGGAATGTATGGTGGTGGTGAAGTGTGTCGTTAGATGATTGGAGGATACTTGTTCACCCCCTTGAGGCCGTCGGTGAAACCGATCTTCATGTGGTGAACGACGTAGAGAGCAAGTGTCCGCCACACCTGAACACAACAATGTGAAAAAAGTGAATTTAGAAAAATGAAGAGAGAATAAAAGCACCAGTGAATGTTCAGCAAACGCGTCAGCTATCACGCGAGAGAGTATAGAGATATTTCGCAATCGCGAGAGCGCAGAGAGTGCGAGACGACGAGAGCGATCGATAAGCACACGAATGCATGTGAAGTTCGAAAAGGACGGGATTTTCGCGCGCAAAATTTGGAATGAGTGATATATTATAATGAGTGATGAATGAGTGATATATTCTGATGAAATTTGGAGCATCTTTTTATGAACTGTGAAAAAAGTGCTAATCAGAAAGAGAGAGGAAGGAGGAAGACACACAGGGCAAGTACCTTGACAGCTGCCTGTATCTGCTGCTCATCCAGGTCCGGGAGGTGCTCCATGTGCTCGGAAAGAGAGAACTCCATAGCATCCTGAACACTCCGGGTAACCTCTTAATCCGGATAACCTCTCTATTTCTCTCTCTCCCCTCTCTCTCTCTCTCTCTCTCTTTATCTCTCTCTCTCTTTCTCTCTCTTTCTCTCTCTCTCTCTCTCACTCCCACCTGGAATGCATCCCAGTATTCGATCTTGAACCCCCTCTGCTCGAACTTGACGTGTCGCTGCCCGATTCCATACAGGTATGGTACCAACCGATCCATGTGGTACAGGTTCTTTACTGTTTGTGACAGCGTCTGAAAACACAGACTCTACCTCCCCTCCTCAGAAACTATCTCACCTTCTCTGTCTTTATCTTCTTTAACACACACACTCTCTCCCCGTCACCGCACTCACCTGCACGAACTTGAGTGCCTGTCCTCTGAACTCCTTACTGTCCTTCCAGTTGTCGCCGTACTTCTCAAGATACGGAAACAACTGAAAATGTCTCATATAGCTTATGTTCTCCTCAACACTTCTCTCTCTCCCTTCCCCTCTTTCTCTCTCTTAATCCCTCCCTCTATCTCTATCTTTATCTCTCTTTAACCTGCATACAGTGCGGGTTGTGGTCAAAAATGTATGTGTAGATAGCAGATCCCAGTTCGTACAAAAAGTCGAACTCGTCAGACCACGTTCTCCTGAATCATGCAACATGAATTCCATTCGTCTCGCCCTCCCCATCTCCTTTTCACCTCAGCAACTCCTTCTCCGTCAAATTCGGCTCCCACGTGCCGATGTTGGGGTGCATAACTCTCTGAAAAGAAAACACAGACTATATGCGGACGATCAATAGAGAATGTTGTCACCTCGGAGCGAGCCATGCGAGCATGCATGCATTCAGCACTACTCCTTCTCTCCCTCTTTCTCTCCTCTCTCCCACTCCTTCTCTCCACATATTCCTCCCATGAGAGAGAGCCCCGAAAACAACAGTGAAGGATTCTTCTGCCGGAATCCTCATCCATCATCAACACTACTCTAACGCGCCTCTCACGCCTCCTATATAACTATATCCATCCCACACACACCCTCATTCACGCAAGGAAACGGGAAAAGTGTGAGGGAAAGGTAATTGCGCGATTTGCAGGAGAGATAGTCACACACAAGGGGTTAGCGTACCGGACAGACACACATACACACATACTAGGGACAAACGAACGGACATCGAGTGCGGTGGTGGAAGAGGTGTCAAGTGAGTGGGTGTTAGCTGAAGACGTGGAGGAGTCGTCCTGAATCGCACACCCATAGAACCAGATCTCACGTGGGGGAACTGAGGGTAGGGGGAGAAAGAGAAAGAGACAGAGGACCACATAGTTAGCCACGATGAACGGAGGAACACGGGAAACATCGTAGCACACCAATCAGCCATTTCCGCAATGTCTCGCGCAAAAATGACCGATAGAAAGGTGAATAGGGGCGTAATTAGTCTTTTTTCATTGCGATGAAAAGACCGAATCGGCACGAATGCGGGCGGAAATTCGATATGCGTCCGATGTTGGTAGTCGACGGAGCGAGAGTGGGTGAGTGGGTGGGTGGTGGAGTGAAATGGAGAGGGGGGTGGATGGCGGGCGTACCTTGGCTATGTTCGGCTGCAGTCTGCCGCACCCGTTCGCGTGCCCGTTCGATTCCGACATACGACGGGTCGCCGGCGCCACGTGATTTCGCCTCAAAATGCCAGTTATCACTCTAGAACTACTCGTGACATTTCGAGACACTATGATCCATAGAAATGACAACGTATGTAGAATAGCGCCACGGTATTTTGCCAAAATGTCAGCTGGCATGTGTTGTGTATGCTACGATATCATTTAGTAAACGGGTAGCAAACACAATAATAAGTGCTAGATGAGTAACCAACTTCTTACGCGAGCATTCCATGACTGACGTTTAAAAGGACAATAAAGGGATTCGCCCCTCTTGCTCTTTCAAACATCGTACGATTCAATCTCAGAAACTTGTAATTGAATCGACTTCGCATGAGTTCAGAAAATCATTCTCAGAAAATTGAAAATTTTGATTATAGCCATTACGATAATTGTATTACGTCAATAAATCACGGAGGAGCAGTTAGAAAGGGGGAGAAGGAGGAGAAGGAGAAGGAGCAGGAGAGTTTCTCACCTGTCTGCCTGTGGTGTGGAAAACGGAGCGTGCTTCGCGTTTTTGTCCGCAACGCTGAAATTAGCTATTATTCTGCATATCAAATATAAAGGACACATGGGAAACATACTTCTTCTTCTTGTTGCCATATTCAATACGCAATAATGATAGGCGATACATGGGAAGTAAAACGCACTTGTAGCAACGACACCTCACACACAGACTGTGGGAGAGAGAGAGAGAAAAACGCCTAAGCTACATTAACTCGCTATTGCGTGTGTCGTAGAAAATCCAATATGAAGAAAGGTATCCACTATGAATTAGCCTACCTATAACTATATCAACCCACTATATCTCCCCCATAACTCAGTTGTGCAGTGGTTACACATGCAGTATTGAATTACTTCTGTTACATACTTGGAAAAAAACTATCGGTTTTCCGAAGCGTGAAAGTCAATCCGGGGCAAACAAAACAAGGGAGGGCGAGTGAGAGTATTCAGGAAGGAATCTGAGACGAGAGAGGAAGAGAGAGGGAGAGGGGGGAGAAGGGGGGGGGGAAGCGTTACATTCAGTCAACAACAGAGGCAACCCACTCAACGCGTCACGCAAGACAGACACTGTCACACGAGTCTACATTACAATTACATTCAGCCGCGTCATGCAGATGTCACCCGAAAACGATTGTTTATACGCTACTGCATAGTTTATGTCTGGAAGCGAATTGATTCAGATGAAATATCCCGATGACCTCTTCGCCATAAACACTTTCTCCCGCAATGTTATTCACAATACGGAGAGAGAGAGGGAGTGCGTCGTATCTCAGTATCTCCGATATTGCACATGCATACCTATCCGCACCACACAAATGCCAGTTTCATCTCGCACCGCCATTAACGCGAGTAACGTGAGTGTACGCACTGCCTATATGCCAGTCAATGTATGCGGTTAGCGACTCAAAAGACACGAGGTGGGAGACCGAAAGGCGAAAGTGCGAAAGTCTGGAGAGGTGGGGTGTGCGGGGGGAATATTGGATGAAGTGGCTTGGGGTGGGACACAAAGGGTGCAGGTGCGACAAGGAGGGGCGACACGCGACCGGAAGCTGGTCTCATTCCGAGATTGGCTGCCGCCGCCGCCGCCAATCGACCCCCGTAATTCTATCGCCACGTCTACATTTCATTCGTCTAATGCACCTGTGACCGAGAAGTGCGAGCTCACACAGACCTGAGTGACAGGGAGCGAAGCCGCGCGAACACATCCGACCGAGACGGCATCATTCCGCGGAAGAGAAGGAGGAGAAGGAGAAGGAGACGGAGGAGGAGAAGTGAATCCTCCTTCGTTCTCACTTCGACGCATCTCGTATCGCTAATGAGTACTTCCTGTGCCCTCTTCATTCGCCACGGTATCTAGGCGCCGTCGAGCCATCTTGGTCGGGACGGGGTAGGAAATAGTGTGGGAAGGTGAGATAATGAGGGGTGAAAAGACGAGGAGTGAGAGAGGGAGAGGGAGGAGAGAGGAGACGGCAGAAATCACATTGAGTATACAAGCGGGAGTGGAGAACGATTCAGCATCATACCCTTGTTCGCGTTGTATTCAGGTTGATTGGTTTGGATCAAGAAAGAAATGGGTCGCGTGGTCATTTGTCCATCAGAAGTTCTAGTTATGACGAAGTAACTGGTACCTAGAAAGCTGCCATCTTCTCATTCTCCGAAATGACGGGGTTCCCACGCATCACATAGGACATTTTTGTATGAACCGTTTTTCCAGTCCTTGTGCTCTACAAGTCTCTCGTCTCTCGATGAGAAAGTGAGACTAATTTCGGTCCTTGTCCTAATTTCGTTTTCTTGGCCACAGAGACCACTAGACACTACGAACTACGAATACCAGCCTCAAAATAACAAAGTGGAGGCAATTATAGGGAAACAAAAGGCCAAATATCAATAAACCACACCGATCTTTGTATGAACCGTTTCTACGGGGTTTAATTGCGTTTCTCCCGATGACATCATCTCCCCCTTCTCCTCCCTCTCCCTCTCTCTACTAATATAGACTCACGTGGCCTGTGCAGATGGAGAGTTGTGGAAGAAGTGCATCATATTGGAGACGAAATTGCGAGCGGCCGACGGCATCTTCGACAACGACGGCATCGACCTGCAACAACGGAGACGTCAGAAGGACCAGAAGGACCAGAAGGACCAGAAGGACCGTCAGGAGGAGCTGTACAAAACAAGAGAGACAGTGAAAAGACATCTCCCGTTCTCTAACCACTGAGTGTTATGAGGATAAAAGACATGCACATGTGTTTGGAGAATGTGATATGAGGGCATTTGTTGATGGGAGAAAGGGCGGAATCGTGAAAGACACGAGAGATTGGAAGCCGAAACGTGTTCATTCATAATAGTGTACATGTCGCAGCGGCAAAACAGAGAAATGTAGTCATAAGTCGCATTTCGGACCAGGAAGGGGAGAGGGGAGGGCATAAACTATTCCCGACATACGCCGCCAGACCAACCAATTCTGACAACATGCATCACAAAAAATGTGACTCTGAATTGAGTGAGAACGAGTATCAAAAGAACAGTGTTCTAAAGCTTAAATAATCAATTGATAAAAAAGTTGCAATGATGCCTGTTTGCAAAAACCACTGTACGAATGTTGCTCAGTCAGGAAAAAGGGTGTATTCGCATGATAGGAGATTGAAATCTCATATGAGAATGAGTATTGGAAGCGCAAATATTGCATGAATGAGCGAGGAAAATAGGGGGAGAGAGGAGAGAAATGAGAGAGAGAGAGAGAGGGAGAGAGAGAATTGGACCGCATGATTACTATCTCATAGAACATAACCCTCCCCCCTCATTATATCCACGGAGCGTCGTTGAGAATGACTCAGAAATGACGACACTTAATGTGAAAGTGAATATATTAAGTATGTAGGAACTCAAATAACAATCCACCCATGACATCAATGGATCAATGTGTGGATCATGTACTCTCCTATATATACTCACGTTATATCTTGAATCTAATGAGTTACTACTAAACATAAACAACCAGCCATGGAAACAATACATTTTGAGATTATAGGGACTTTCCACTCCGAATTTCGAGTATAAACAGACTGCCATGTGATAGAACTAGAAGGTCAAAATACAAACACTTTTCATGATTCAATGCTAGAAATATGCTAGAAATAGACAAAACGCGCCGAAAAGTTATAAAAATGCAGTGAGAAATACCGATTTGGAGTGAGGTTTGGACAGTCGAGGCCCACTCGAAATCGGTAAATCTCATTACGAAACATTTGCGACGTGAAACATTAGCGACGAATTTTCTACATGTTCCGTTCATTTTTAGAAAATGATTTATTAATGGAAAGTTACGGAATTTCAACCTTATATCACGTGGCATTCGTAGTTTATGCGCAAATTTCAGAAGGGTATGCTCATTCGAGCAACATTTTCTCTCTCCTAATGAAGCGTAGGAGAATTATCAAAAATAATTTGGATACTGTCGAAAAACAGCATCACACAAATACACGAGACTGACTCCGCATAGCGGAAATAGGAGAAGAAGGGTTCTACGAATTATAATGTGATTATATCACCTGCGTCGCGAATCACCTGGGAGCTACAGTAATCTAGCAGATGCGACCTGTGGGATCGGTCACGAGTCACGAGACAGAGAAGAGAGAGAGAGAGAGAGAGAGAGAGAGAGAAAGAGAAAGAGAGGGAGAGAGGGGGGAGAGAGGGAAGAGAGGGAAGAGAGTGTTATTTCGCAATTCCCCCGTCCAGCATTGTTTGATAAATAACTGATATCTCTGAGCTCTGAGATCGTTTTCGCGAGCCGCGCAATTGAGAGATGAATAAGCGACGGATTATTATAGAGTTCGAATTATGTCAAGTGACAAACACAGTAGTTGCAAGGTGAGGGATTAATTTTTGATACCTCCGCAAATGGAATTGCAAAGAAAAAGAGAGAGGGACACAATACCAGGATTACCTTGTGGTCGTACAGATTGAGAGAGAGAGGGGGGGGGGAGGGAGAGGGGGAGAGGCGCGAACCGAGAATGAATAAGAGGGTTGAGGGTCGCAGGTGAGTCTCTTTCTCCTCAGACAAAGGACGCTGCTCAATATTTCACGGGTCTTCCCAAACCAAAGTACGCGCGTTTGGAGGAAGGGATATGCATTTGCTGCTGAGATTTGAATCCGCGAATCATTGCGAGATTATGTTATAATACTCCTGCGTCAGTTGCTAGAAATGGCGAGTGGCTGTTGTGAATACGCAGTCAGTCGACATTTCACACACATTCAACAATTACACGATGCAGAGAAAGACGCGTGTGTGGGAGGGAGGGAGAGGAAGTGGAGAGAGAGAGAGAGAGAGAGAGAGAGGAGAGGGAATTGGGCTAATAGTCATAACGAACAGAAGCTTGGGGATCGGGAGTGAGTAAGAGGCGCCCGTTCACGTCAGTGGATATTCTGTGGATGGACGGAAAGATGCCTCGGTTTGGAAAGAGACGCCCCACTAGAACTCAAGTAGACACAAATCAGTCGGAAGTGGTAGAGAAGGAGGTAGGAGGAGAGGGAGGGAGAAAGATAAGAGAGAGAGAGAGAGAGAGAGAGATGGAGGGAGAAGCAATTGTGGCTGCCAGACTGCTATTCCTGCACCTGACACACACAAAATTAGCTAGATTTCCGCAAAGACAGCCTAAATTGGATGGTTTTCAGCGGCGCCGGCAGACTATAATGAGGGTGGTAATGAGAGAGAGAGAGAGAGAGAGAGAGAGAGAAAGAAAAAGAAAAAGAAAGAGAAAGCGAGAGAGAGAGAGAGGGAGAGAGAGAGGGAGAAAGAGAGAAAGAGAAAGTAAGAGATGACGCGTTCCTCTCTATCTGTTTACCCAGACAGGCCGTTGGAATGGAGGGACATTATGCGAAGTTTTTCAGCGGCGCTGCCTTGAAGCAAATCAAATTTTTTGGACATGAATATGCAGGAATGTAGACTGACAAGCCGTGTTTTGTCAGCTTGTAGTCAGTAAGAAGGAAATAGTACATGTAAAAGGGACAGGACAGAGAGATAGATTGGGAAGAGAGAGAGAGGAGGGGAGAGAGAGAGAGAGAGAGAGAGGGAGAAGTGCGTCTTCGGAGAAACACGGGGTAAGGATATAAGTAGTCGGGGAGGATAGAGACGAGAAGTAGAAAGTGCGGAAAAGGAAAACATACAAAACAGACATAGCCTCACAAGAATGTGGAAACAATGAGCAAAAAAGCGGGAGCTTCGTTGAACCATGTGAATGGGAAAGAGAGGAAGAGAAGAAAAGGGAGAGAGAGTGGAGAGAAGGAGAGGAGCAATTCGTCGAAGGAAGTGTGTGTCTTCTCTCTCATATGCAAGTTAAGCAGACATTCAGCCCCTATCCATCCTAAATTAATCTCACGCGATCGAAAAACCACTGGGAATAATGGATAATCGGGGAAGGATGGGTGAGAGAGCTGGGAGAGGCCGGGGTGTGAATTAATCAGATGGGATCCGCGCCGAATGGGGTACAAGCACACGCATACGAGATGCACACCCGATGACGTACGAACTTACGAACATATTCGAGGAGCAGATGGAGCAGTGGAGCAGAGGAGGAGGAGGAGGAGGAGGAGGAGGAGGAGGAGGAGGAGGAGGAGGAGGAGGAGGAGTGAGACGAAGTTGCGCATTATGGTGAGAGAGGAGAATGACAGTTGAAAAAATGACAGTGCGCACAGGGAGCATAAGGTGCGAGGGAGGACTGCCGAACAGGCGTGTAAATGGGAAAAGAAGGAGAAGAAGAAAGGAAAGAGGAGCGATTCAATTAGACCAGCATGGTGCGAGTCAGCCAGCATCTCAAGGAGCATGCGAATCGAGAATGAACAGGCGGGGGAATAATTCATGGCCACTTGCATGACACGAGTCACGGGTTGTTCCATGGAAGGACATAAACTGGCATACACTAATCACATACGCATTTATTGTCTTTCCGATAACGGTTGGAAAGAGGGAGGGAAAGGGCAGAGAGGGAGGGAGGGGGGGGGACTCACGCCAGGTCGAGTCCGATGGCAGGTAATGCGTGTTGGAGAGCGCCCATGGTGGACTGCATCTCGGGAGAGGCAGGTGAGGGACGATGGCCAATTCCCACACCCCTTCCCCCTCCTTCACTCGCCCTACGTGCGACCAGCGCCTCTCCCTCTAAGCGCCTCCGCCCTCCCCGTTGTCACACTCTCTCGTCCCTCCTATCTCTGCCCGTCTCCCCCATCCACACACTCTCTCTGCCGATTGAGATTCCATAGGGGAGGGGGAATTGAATTTGGACGGGCTGCGGCCCCCTTCTGCCTCTGTCACAGCCACAATCATGTGTTGCACAGAAGAGGAGAGGAGAGGAGACAATAGTAGGAAATTATCGGTGAACTCACAATAATAAACAAGATGAAGAATGAAGATGAGTGAAGGATAAAATAAAACGAGAGAAAAATAAAAGAAAATGACATATGAAAATGTAAACTTTTTAGACGCATAGGAAAAAACATTCACTGTAAGCATAGAAATAAAGGAAAATATCATGAAAACTCACTGTAAGCATCCGCATAAGACCATGATTGGGAGAATGACGTCTTCTGGAGACACGAATTCTGGAGATTCTGAAGCTGGTATGACGTCATCACAATAACACGAGAACGCGATATATACACGACAAGTACACTAGAATGGAATTAATTGAGAAGGAACGAGAAGGGGAAGGTCATATGGCCTGCTTGCGGCAGATGTTTCCAAAAATCAAACATGAACTACATCTTTTATCATAGAAGTGTACACGCATTGATCTTGTTAGATAATTGGAATGAAAGATGAAAGTATTTCTTTGGGAGGAGGGGACTATAAGTTCAGCAATCACATGACTTCTACAAAGCCTAATTACTGCGTAAACTGGTACTTTTCTCTTTCTCACTAAAACTAAATACCACCGAGTAAACTGTGATTAGTTTGGTGTTTCAGAAGTAGCTCGTTACCCTCTGGACACTTCAGATACGTGTTCTCTGTTGCCATGAAATTACTATGGCAAGTTTTATTCGAAAATTGAACGTACCGTCGCGCGAAATTACATAGCGACTAGGTGTTGCACCTCTGCGCTATACGATTATGTGGAAAAGTTTGAGAAGACGACGAGAAAAAAGTCATTGCATAAAGACGAGAGTTATTCCGTTCGGAACACGGGCCGGCGTGAAAATTGGTCAAAAGGACACTCACTCAATATTCTGGCGGAATGAATATGCACCTTGGGGAGAATATGACGCAAAGAAAATGAGAGGGAAGAAATAGAGAGAGAGAGAGAGAGAGAGAGAGAGAGAGAGAGAGAGAAAGGGAGTTTGAATGTGAGTGTGAGACTCACGGCCGCCCGGTCTGACCACTCCAATCAAATAGAGCCTATTTTGGTGGTCTGTTTATGGGCATATAGTGATATTGTGGAGTGCGGAGAGCAATTCCGATGGAAAGCAGTAGAATAGAGAGAGAGAGAGAGAGAGAGAGAGAGAGAGAGAGAGAGAGACATAGCGAGAATGGACCTGCTCCATTTCCTTTCACATTTCCTCTACCTCGTCATATGAAAAGAGACTGAAGAAGTGAAGAGAGCCTCTTTTCTATTTGGATGTCTGAATGTACCCAAATACAATTCACACATTCTCTCGTCTCTCTAAAGTTGCAGCTAGAACGGAGTCACGCGATTTTTCGCTAGATTCAGTTAGGTTTTCGCGCGAAACGTATGCCACCTGCAACTTTCTTTAAAAAAAAATACATTTTAGTATGTTGCAATTCAACGAAGTCAATAATAAATTGCGGTTTTCGCGCGTCTAAATTTTTTTAAACATAACATAAGTTTTCAAAAAAAAAAATTCCTTCGTCATTGTGACAGCAGCGGTACAGAATCGTGTAATCATAGAACGCAACATATGAGATATGATCAGTGAAAGCAGTATTGTGATATTGGAAGATAAAAACCTCCAGAGAAGCGAAGCAATAATGCCAAGTAAGAAAAACAGAAATAGGCATAACCGCCCCCAAAACAAAAGCAATTTGTGCCAATTTTCTGCCAATCAGCCTAACGATGTTTTGAAAAAAAAAGTGAATGAAGAAAATGGAATCAACATTTTTCATCAGCCATAAAGGCCATTTCGGCATGTAAATAGGGGAGAACGAGCACTTCCTTCCTCGGTGGAAGCGGCAATGAACACGAAAAAAGGAAAATAGAGGAGGAGAGAATGGGAGTGCACATTCGCGAAACACAATTAGCAGCACTGAGAATGCAGAAGGACTCGGAGACAGGAGTGACATTCCGAACAAAGTCCACCTGGTAATGGAAGCGCGTCACACATTACCGAGAAATAGAGAGAGAGAGAGAAATAGAGAGAGATTGGGAGAGAGAGAGAGAGAGAGAGAGAGTTGTGCGCTGCGCTTCTGCGTGTCTATTAGTTTCATTATTTCCTGAGTGTGCGTTGTTAGGTGTGAGCCAGACCGGCAAACATATGATTCAACCGATTACGGTATCCTGCAAATGCACGAATGCTGAAGAGAGCCTTTCCGAGAAAGACAAAACGACAAAACAATGGATAGGTGGGAGCAGTAGGTAAGGAGTGAGTAAATAAGTAGCGCGTCGTTGTAGTTGTTGAGACTTTGAACTCGGCCGGGCACATTAGATTACTCGAATACGTCTCACGTGGTAGGTATAACTGGCATACTGTAGTCAGCACCGATCGCGCGATGCAATTCCGCCCCCCGAGACACGCGAATAACACTGGTAGTATTCCAGTAGACCAGACGAGTATAAACATAACATGTATACATCTGTATGCATTGCATATTGCGAAAGAAATAGAGAGAAACACAACCATAAAGGTCTGCCGAAACAGCTGACTGATCGGGGTACGATGAATGACGTGGACAACAAGGAAATTGACAGTCATAAAAAGGCGAAAACACAGAAAGCGGAAGACAAGATGGAAGGGCAAAGAAGGGAAGAGGGAGTGAGGTGGTGGAAGGGAGGAAGAGAGAGAGAGAGAGAGAGAGAGAGAGAGGAGTGGTGCAAAAACGTCCGTGGAATCTGGAATCCCCGGGGACAAAGGTCGAAACAGAGCATGGAGAAGCACAAAAGACGACAGCGAGAGCATCCTTCATTCAGACATTCGATGTATGGCACCGACTCCCCGAATGCACTCCATCCTCTATCCCTCTATCTCCCCTTCCTTCTCCCTCTCTTCCTATCCCTCTCTTCCTCTCTCTCTCTCTCTCTCTCTCTCTCTCTCTCTCTCCATCTCTCTCCCTTCCTTCACTATCGCACTCTCCTAATTCCCTTACCACCCACCTCCTCCCCCCAAATATGGCACTCGGGAATGGGACTCCGTGAGAGAGTTTTATCATTTTCTCGGTTTGCTTCAACAACAAACACAGACACACCCGCAATAACACAGAGATGGACTACAACAAGTGCGTTTTCAACTAGCAGGTTTGCATGCAAATAATAACCATATAAACTTGCACGTTTACCGGTTTACTCAAGTGCAGTTGATACTTTTGCAACAACATGTAAGAAGAGCTCATGAATCTTGTCGTTTTACATGTTACTCATACCCTCTCCATTTTGATGCCTTAACGCTGTGATGACTATTTGATAAACAAGAAACAAGAGTGTGTGCTATCACATTGTGCTTCTCACATGAATGAGCTCATTGCTCACTCAGCCTATGATTCAATAACTCATTTCTCCCTTCTACGCTGTACCGTTCTTCCTCTAACGACATAACGACATACGAATTTGTTTCGGGTTTTGTGGAGGAATGCAGTACAAGTCTACTTTCTAGACATTACATTTGACATTACTTCTTCAACGATAGTTTAGCTCCTGAGTGTCTTCAAAACAGGTAAGCGAGCGAGAGAGAGAGAGAGAGAGAGAGAGAGAGAGAGAGATACAGGGATAGAGATACAGGGATAGAGATAAAGAGAGATGAATGTGAAAGAATGCGAGTTTCTGTAGCCAAATAGAAGCTGGGGCAAACGTAAACGAGACATCTTTGGCTATGCTCGTAAGATGAATAGCACCGTCACAGCTTCAATCCAGCTACTTTCGAAGTTTGAGCAGCATACATTTTTGAATTTCCAACTTGTCACGATAGAAAACACTTCTGTTTTCGTAGCAGTTTGACATGTTTCCTGTTATAAAATACATGCTTCATGTTTTGTTAATTTGTTGTTGTTTGTTCCTATTTTTCTTCATATTGTATTTTTGTGTTATGCTACAGTTCATCTTCATTCATTTCAGTTACACATTATCAAAGGCGGTCACAATTGTGATAAAATACAAAGTAAAGTGACCTGTTTTTATCTGAAATTCTTATTGAATTCTGTTTCATTGCCGATGCGTCAGCACTCTTTCGCGCGTTATTTCGCCTCGTGTTCAGCACATAGTTTCTTTATTCATTTTCAAACCATGTCAGCGCCTATAAAGTTTATGTTCGTTAGAGACGTGTGACTAATTCAAAACATGGTTTGAGCTGGAGCAATTTTATTTCTGATATTCTTATTTTATAATTTAATGAGGGCGGCCACACGATAGTTCCCTCGAGACTTCACAAGAACAGTTCATTTCGAGAAAGCAAGCCTACATATACATATTCAAGATTATTTTTTATGTTCATTTTTATTCTATATAATATTTACATTTTTTTATTATATAAAATGATTAAAGCAAAATAAAAAAATTGAAAAAAAATTGAATTCACTCTCTTTTTTTGCGTGAAGCTTACAGGAGCGTTTTTCAGTCATTGATGGACATCATACTATACAACGATACCAGTAACTATCGCGAGTACAACTGCAGCTTTCTCAAGTAGGACATCGTCAATTAATCTCGTATTATGTGTGTTTTAAGAAAAGATTCCGTGTTCACTGAGACGGGTCCGATTCATTTTGCCATCGGTTGTCTTTCCGTTGTCTATGGTGTGGTCATGACGGTTCGTTGGCTTTGTTCCATTCTTCCAATTACGTGTTATTCAGTTGATATATTTACCGTCAATCATAGTTTTGATGCGACATGAACTGTTTCGACAAGTATGTTATAAGGTGAATAGGTTATTTTGTTTTTTTGTTAACTAGTTATTTTGTAACATATTTTGTGTTTGTTTGTTTTTGTGAAATATTTTTACTGCATGTATTTTTCTAGATCATGTGGGCACTAGGAGTCATCGATGTTCTTGGGTTGTTGACGAATTCCGTATCCTCAGGTACATACCACCTCTCTCCCTCTTTCTCTCTCTCTCTCCCTCCCTCCCCTCTCTCTCTCCCTCCCTCCCCCTCTCTCTCTCCCTCCCTCCCCCTCTCTCTCTGTCTCTTTCTCTCTCTCCCTTCGCACTTCTCTCTTTCCAGGAGTGTTCAGTGTGTATGGAGTGCACTTCTGCCATCAACCCGCTATCATATACCTACATGGAGTAGTCGATTTATGTGAGTAAATTATTAAAGGCACAGTGGCGCTTAGTTTTGACTTTGGAACATTGCTTGAGCCATATATACACGAAACAATCAAAGAAAACGCGAAAGAACGGCGTTTCCGCGTTACCTACACGCTTACCATCATGTGCACGTGCGAAGCTTGGTAAGGCGAATTCGAACTTCGCGCCGAGATGCTTATCCAAAAGTTGAGCTCTGTGCGCATCACGTCGATATGAGTTCGACAGCACATGTCGTTGTAGTGTTGTGGTAACGCTCACGTTTCACGAACCAAGCTACGCCGGTTCGATTCCCGCTACGTGCAATCAGTTTTGCCAAGTTCTCATAAGTGAATTTCGATCAACCTTGGTAACACTAAACGCCCCTGTGCCTTTAAATGATATAAATGATATATTATACATGAATACATGTGTGAAAAGTTTTGAGACTATTACACAAAAATAAGTGTTTGAAAACTCATCACTCGCATCAAAGAACTCACATATCTGAGAGAGTGAATCTATTGTATCGTATTCGTATCGATTGTTTCCTGTTTACATTGAACATTGCTCTTTCGCTTTCCCCTTTTTGGCTCATCCAAATTCGAAATTGCGAGGCGCGCGAGAGGCCAATGCAAATTGAACAAACTGTTCAGTTGAGTCGACTTTATTGAAAACTATTTTGCAAGTTTAGCCATTCTTTGACATGCAACATGCAAAATATAACAACCGTATAAATTGGTATAATATGTTATTCGTCTATGGCTGTCTCCTGATACGTAGATGACTCCCAATAGATATAAGCATTGACGCAAGCACTACGACAAGCGCTTGGAACTAGAGTGCGTTTCATCAATTACACTACACACTACAAGGATGCGTCGTTCATGAAATGGTTATGAACAATTACAATGTATCAGAGTGCTACAGTGCTAGGCTGCAGAGTTCTAGATGTTATAGGCTCTAGAAAACCAGAAATGAGAATTCACGATGACGGAATGACGGTGTGTCTTCTGGCTAGCGGATGACAACGTGTCAGGGCGGTCGCCAGCCAACCCACCGCTGAAGCGGAACTTCTTTCGGCCCACGGGCGGCATCGAAGACTTTGCGATAGAGAGCTTATGTTTCTAGGGAACTATAATGCTGTGAAATGATAGCCTATAGATCAATTGCAGTCACGTGGACGTCGTCGTGTTTCCTGTGTGTCTGTCTGGGAGGCGTGCGCTTCCTGGAACTCTCGATCCCCGGGTTCTCCCACCACCTCTCTGGCTATAGAGGCGTCATCCCCATCCTCCTCTCCACCCTCTATGCCTCTCTCTTCTGCCTACTCACTCGACCCGTCCTCTACTCATCCAAACATCTCGGATTCTTCTTCACGCCCTTTATTGATGGTCTGCCGGATGATATGGTGAGTTTCGTTGTTTCGAAAACGTGCGGTACGAGGCTCGATTCCAGTACGAGAACCGCTTCCACTCTGCGAACAACATCATCATGGTGTTCTCCAACGTATTCTTCCATGTGGCTTTCATAGTGGCCCTACTGGGTAGACTGTACAAGAGAGATGAGAGGAGGAGGAGTGGGAGGAGTAGGGTGAGTGGGGAGGAGGGGAGAGAGAGCGAGAGAAGGAGAGAGAGAGAGAGAAAGAGGGAGAGAGAGAGTCTTCCAGGTGAAGATGGTGTGTCTGGTGCAGACGGGGCTCATTTGTTTCTTCCACATGTCGGCTTCTCTCCTCTATGTAATAGTGCAATTCCACAACACACCCCTCATCCTATCCATAGCCCAGATATCATATCAGTTGGTCCACGGTGAGCACTTCATCAAATACCTTACTTAGTTCAAAGTCTTAAATTTGCTCTGAGAGAGAGGAAAAAACACAAATGCCTAAAGTAGCAAAACTCGAGGCAAATTCCAAACATTCGACACCGTGAGTAACACTAGTTTGTGTTCAAGTTATATCTATAGTCGGATTGGATCCTATATGCCATCCGTGAGATTCCACATGTTGTGCAGTTTTGTGCAACACAACGTGTAAGTCTTCAAATATCCAAAACGCTTTCATAAGAAAGAATCGAACCCGTGGCCACAACGCAGCGATTGTGCGCTGGCGGCGCGATCTACCACTGCGCCATAGAGGCTCGTACTGAGAGGGCATTGAATTTCAAGGATAGGTTTGCTCGTTATATCTTATCAGTGTGCATTGAAAAGACCAGTGGAGCTTCATGTGCTCTCTCTCAGATCTCGTTAACCGCTGCCTCTGTGGCGCAGTGGTAGTGCGCGCCGCCAGTCCACAATCGCTGCGTCCTGTCCATGGGTTCGATTCCTTCTCATGGAAGCGTTTTGGATATTTTATGACACGCACGTTGTGTTGCACAAAACTGCACAACATGTGAAAGGTCACGGATGGCATATAGGATCCAATCCGACTATAGCTGATAAGCTGATACATAAATTTGCATATTCCAGGAATTCCTGCGGTGATCTATGTGGGTATGAACAAGACCATCCGACAGCATGTCTACTCCCTATTCGGTGGCACCCATCCATTCGTAGCTCACTTGAAGGTGACATCTTTATTCCACTCTTTCCCTTCTTTCGTCTCACTCTTGTTTCATAACATGTATTCCAGTTGAGTCGAAAGGACGCGGCTGAAGTGGCTCGATGGGCGAATCAGGCTCGCTCTCCCTCTCTCACAGCCACAGTCAATGGGGAGCAGGAGGAGAAGGGGAAGGAGAAGGAGAAGGAGGAGCAGCAGACACACAGACCTTTCAACCTCTCCGTCATATGAAAGTGCCACCCTTCATTCCAGTACATGATACATTTATACACAACACAACATCTTTCTATACTTATCTCTGATATTACAAAATGTTACAGCGACATTTTTGTATCGAGTACTATTTCATTTTCTTTTATAAAGGTCGATAACATTGTCTACAAACTAGGGAGAAGGGACAATTCACCGCGAAGACTAAATATAGCGTTCACTCTCACAGTCGCTATAAAAATATGAACTCATTCCCAACAATATAAAAGTATTATTCAAACACTCGTCAATCCGTTGATGTTGAGTGGGTGTCATCTTGGTTTGGTGGAAATGTTAGATGATAGGCAAATATCAATCATGATTTAAAGGAAAGTACCACTCTAAATTTCATGTCATGGATTCTTTTCGAATTTGTAGTATGAACATGTCAAATTTCGGTGAAAACGAAAATGTATTTCTCAATTTACAAAACTTAATTTTACAAAATATTATTAGTGAACAATGATCCAATGGACCTCAAACAAGAAAACGAGTTGAGCAGTATCTTTCCACTTCTACATGGTTCAGAGAAACTTTGAACAATAAAAATATAAAATAGATATCGAGAATACAAAATAACAAACGTGAAACCAATCGTCGAAAACGAATCGTGCGACCGACAGCTTTTCGTAGTGTATGGGATTGTCCCCGGTCTGCGCGCACACTCGCGGAGTGTGCGCGCAGACCGGGGACAATCCCATACACTACGTAATTTACGAACATTTATTTTACATATTCTGTTCATTTTCAGCATACATTATAATTATGAAAAAAGATTGTATCTTCATATATTTTTACATGCTAGTTGTAGTTTACACACGAAATTTAGAGTGGTATGCTCCTTTAACCATTTCACGAGACGATACAAGTTCAACTACCCCTGGACCCCCGGAGACATTCGCTGTCATTTCAATAATCTCCAGAGACACGGATTTTTCGAAACTTATTGTTATTATATAAAACTTAAATGTTATTATATACAATTCGCAATAATCACTTCTCAATCGACTCTATAGATCCTTACGGAGTAGGCGGTCGGGCGGGAGAGACAGACTCAGTGAACTGCTCCTCCTGCTCCTTCTCCTGCTCCATCTGCTCCTGCTCCTGCTCCTTCTCCTGCTCCTTCTCCTTGTCCTTGTGTTGAATGGCAATGGGAATCTGCCTCCTCTCAATCTCCTTCTTCTTCTTCTCCTCAGCTTCGATCGATAGTCGACCTCCCTCCAATGCACACTTGACTGTGCCAGAATCCACGGAAGAAGGGAGAACCACACGACGGGAGAAGTGCCTGAAACGAGAAAGTGAGATGTCATATAATAATCAGTGATAAGCGTGAACCACAAACCAGTAGTACGTACCTTGTGCATGATCCATGCTCGTTGGACTCTTCGTGGCGTCCCTCTATCTTCAGTTCGCGTCCCTCCAGACTGATGCTCAGTTCATCCGGACGATAGTCGGACACATCGAATGTCTTCTGGAACTTGGATGACGACTGCTCCTTCTGATCCACTGCTTCTCCAAATAGCATAGCGAGTGGATGGACGGATTGGCGGCAGGGAAGAGGGAGGAATGCCCTCTCGAGGACATCAATGTCCCTCATAGAGTGGAAGGGATGGTAGCGGTAGAACATGACTGCACACGGTAGACTGTTACACTGATACACCTTCCTCTCACACCCAGTTTATATCCGAATCCAGCGAATTCCTCCAGATTCTTCTCGAACAGCGTCGAATAATCGAGAGCGGTTTTACAAGAGCGAGCTAGTCAAGCCCCGCCCACATGGAATAGGCTCCGCCCATCTAGAATGTGCTCGAATCAACGCGTGTTCATACAGCCGCGACACGAAAGAAAGCGTGAAATGGAACTTCTTCGAATAAGCGAAACAAACATAACAGTTAGTTATATTTAAACTTCATCTACATCCACCGAGAAGCTATCTGTTAGAAAAGGTGGCAATGCTAGCCATCCTCGAAAATGGAGAAAGTAACACTATGTACAACGTGAGATGGCCATCGCTTCAGATTTCAACTTTATTCGGCTTGTCATAAACGTAACAAACATAACTTCTATCTCGTTTCATTTCATATCACAACAGTCAAAATTCGAACACACAACATGGGCAACATCTAGCATGTCTCTATTCGGGGGAGCTACCACAGGGCTAGACCTCGACCTTCCACAGTCGAATCGTGCCGTCGTCGGAAGAAGAAGCGAGCAGCTCGGGGTCCGACGGGTGCCACGACACACAGTTCACCTACACAGGGGAGGTGAGAGAGAGAGAGAGAGAGAGAGGGGGAGAGAGAGAGGGGGGGGATACCGTAACCCACCTCATCATCATGTGCCTCCTGGATTCCGATCTCGCTCAACTGCACCTCATCACCCTGCTGCTCCACGCGGATGAACCTACACATACATATCCCTTTCTCTCCCTCCCTCCATCTCTTCTCTCTCTCTCTCCCCCTCTCTCCCCCCTCTCTCTCTCTCTCTCTCTCTCTCTCTCTCTCTCTCTCTCTTTCTCTCCCTCCCTCTCTCTCTCTCTGACCGTATCGTGCTGTCTCCCCCTCCCACCGCCAGCACTCCAGTCACGGCATTCCACGTCACACTGTACAGCGGCCAGCGACTACCCGTCAACTCAAATCAATCGATAAATCTAGAACTCCCAATCAACGCACCTCAATCGACGCGGCCTTTCTCCACTCGGACGAGTCCGCGGCGGTGCGAAGCCAGATCTAAAACATCCTTCTCTCTCTCTTTCTCTCTCTCTCTCTCTCTCCCTCTCACCTGCACCACTCTGTCGTCTCCCACCGTGGCTAGCTTGGCTCCCTCTCCGTCAAATGCCGCACTCCACACAGTACCCGTGTGCGCCGAGTCCAACTCAAATAAACGTATCGTCATATAACCGTCATAGGAAGGAACTGGTGATATATCGATTCTGGATAAATGATTGCTATAACCATATTTCGACACACGCAATGAACATAATTTTGGAATCCGATAAAAATCCGATGACTCTTCTACCTTGCACAGCGTCACCCAGTCCTCTCCATCGTAGCGGAAGAATCGGATCGACGCGTCGTACGAACAAGACACCAGGATCTGGAAACATTAGGTAAACAACCAAAAACAAACAAACAAAAAACAACCCACATCTTCCTGCGGGTGCCACACGCAGAACTTGACGTCGCCCGAGTGCGGCTGGAGGATCGACGACACCTGGAAGTCGTCGTCCTCGTCCACTGCAACACAACACTATTTACAACAACAACAACAACAACAACAACGAGACGCACTCTGCCAGAACCATACGCTCTTGTCCCTGCTGCACGTGGCGAGGAACTGGTCGGAGGGGGAGAAGGCGCAGCACTTGACCTCGCTCTCGTGCCCCTCCAGCTTGTTCACCTCCGCAAACTCGCCACTGAAGAACAGGTAGTTTCTGACAACACCATCATACAATGATTTCGTTTTTGTACGTATTTGATTTGATTTGATATCATACATTTACACTTGTGAACACGAATAATAACGAGACCAGCTAACGAGGGCGATGTCAACTCACTCCTCTTGCTGGTATATGATGACGGATGAGTCGAATGAGGCGGATGCGAGGTAGCGTCCACAGTGGGAGAAGGACACGCAGCGGACGGCCTTCGTGTGGCTGTCGTCCAGCACTGTCAAGCACGACAACTGCGGAGCGTCTGAAGGCAAAGTGATTTCGGCAATCAGTGATTTCGTTTCATACGTGCCATGATCATGTTTGCCATAATAAACATTGCTTTGCTTTGAATACCCACCCTGTTTGTACTTCCACACCCTGACTGCCCTGTCGTCTCCGCAGCTCGCGAGAAGACTGCCCGTGTGATTCCATCGCACACACCACACCCTAGACACAACAGTAAACAACACAAACAAACAACCAAGATCCACCTGCTGGTCGCGTCGTCCCCCTCGCCACTCCCCTTACTCGCCGAGAATCGACCGACCGCTGACACCTTCAGCATCTACAAGCTTTCCATAAAACTCCCAGCTCATTTCATCACTTTCACTACTTGCACGCATGCATTGTGCAACCAGAAAGAACAGAGGTACGAACAGAATCCAAACTGGTAAATCACTTCACACATGACATCACTACACAACTCCATCGTAAAACGTCTTTATGCGCAAAACAATCGAGCATCTATGCATATGCACAAGAGAAAGTAGGGGGAGAATCGCTGAGATATGTCAACTGGATACAATCGGCGGTGGTGGAAACATGTTTATGAATTATTAGATCATTCAACTCAAAGTTGGCAACAAGGTAAAACGAGAGTCGCGGAATCGAGAGAGGCAACGCATACCATTTGGAACGGCACTACATACAACAATCAATACGGAACAGCATACAAAACAATACAAAAACTGGCGCATACAAGAAAGAAGTGTGTTCGAAAGTAAGTAAGTGCCAAATATCGTTGGTTCAATAGAATCTGACAAAACCATGACAGTGTGTCGCATCTCACCCATAACTACAGTACCCTCTCCTCCCCTCCTTCCGCCCTCTCACGGAGGCGGCGGGGGAGGCGGTAGCCGCGGCGGCGGAGGCACCATCCGAGACGTCGTGGGTGGTCCCATTCCAGGAGAGTAGTCGGGCGGTCGAGAGGGCGGGGCCGAGGTGGGCGGGGCGACCGCAGCGGACAGCGCCTGCTCATACGAGGGAGGAGGCTCAAAATCCTTGTCGTCGTCGCTCACAGGAACACCGCCTAAATTAAAACAATAAACGGTTTTAAAAGACAGCCACACTCACCAATCATATCAGGGTTGAAAGTAGGGATGGTATCGAGTCGAATGACATATGGAGCGACGACCCCCGTGGGATAGGCGGGCCCGCGGACACACACCCTCTCCTCTCCCAGCAGGTCCCTCTCGGCAGACAGCGGCACTCGCTCCGCCCTCTCCCCCCTCTCCCTCTGACGACCCTCCGCAGACGCCACCGGGCGACGTCGACTGCGCGAGTTGGGCTGCGCGCGAGGAGGAGGCGGACTGGAAAGACGCCATACTCATGCTGCCCCTCCCTTCCCCTTCCTCTTCCCTCCCACTCACCGCCTTCTCGGACACAGGTCCATTCTGCATATGAGGCAGCAGAGGAGGAATATGAGTATGCATATGATGGGAATGAGGACGACGAGCCAGGAGGCGGCGAAGTGCTCGCAGAAGCGGCCTTCGTAGTACCAGTCGGGACACTCGCACGTCGCGTTCGCAGTCAGACGACCGCCGTTCGCACACGAGAGAGTCTCGCAGTGCGCCCCGGTCACAAACTCCGGGAACGGACACCTCAACACACAGCTCTCTCTCTCCCTCCCATCTCTCTCTCCCTCCCATCTCTCTCTCTCTCTCTCTCTCCCTCCCATCTCTCTCTATTTTTCTATACCACACTCGTGTCTATCTCCATCTACTCACTTGCAGTGGTACTGTGTTGGCTTGAGCTTGGCGATGGCGACCCTGGTTCCGTTGTTGAGGCACTGTATGGTCTGGCACTGTGAGCCAGTGAACAGGGCGGGGCAGCGGCAGCCCCCGCCCGCCACTCGCGTGCCGCCGTTGAAGCACTCGTTCGTGAAGCCCAGCAGCTCCTTCAGGTCCGCCCACGTCGTCTGCACCATCCGACCCAGGTCTCAAGCACCCACGTCATCATACCGTAGCCCGCCCTGTACCGTACCTGCTCCGGCTGGACTTCGTCCACTGCCTGGTCGGATGACGTCAGTGGGAGCAGCGACGGCGGGCACACTCGCCGCCGCCAAACCTGCCATCCCAAAGAGCAAGAGCTGCAAATCAATCGATAAATCAATAAATACAAGTCAATGATCAATTGAGATAAGCCTCGCGGCCGGGTGCATGGCAACCCATATCAACACGATCAAATCTTACATTTAAAATGATTGAATGCATTTATCAAAGGATTTGACTTTACCTGCCAGACACCCGCATAGATACAAAATACACAACGCTCGAAACATGAAAAGACGATGGCGAATCACTCGGACACAGAGGGGCAGAGTCGACAATAAAAGACGGCGGCCTGACACTATCAAATGGCAAAAGCGGCCATCCCATATACACCTAGAACAATACGAATCCATAACACAGGCGCCGAATATGGCCGCGTGCACTCACATGCACAGTAGGCTTCCCCTCATTTCATCCATACACGACCTATAACACATAAATAACAACTATTGCTAGGAAGGAGCTGAAGCGTGAGAGAGACGCGACTGGACGGTGTCGAATGCGGAGGCAGCACTGGTCAGTGGACCAACTCATTACCCCCTCCATCACTCGCTATCCTCCCATCCACACACCAACAACAACTCAACCTAACATGCTAATAACGCGAGAGAGACAAGGCAGCAAGCCATTGATAGCACTGCTGCAGCTCCTTCTCCTCCCCTCACAGTTGGTGTGGATCCGACAGTCTCCTGGCGTGTCCTCCTCTCCTGGCAGGAGTGTGTGAGGGAGAGGCAGTGGATGAGAGGAGGGCGGCCCGCTCCTCGCTCACCAGACCGGCTATCAGACGACCCCCTGAAGCAACTCATACACAATGCAACATAGAAGGTAGCCGATCAATGCGGCGCAGGCTTATGATTCAGCTGGAGAGTGACGCGCAAGCTATCTGGCCATGGTACGCTGGTACGCCAATAGATTACACATTGTTTATGATTGAATGTGAGCCCAGAGTGAATATTGGTCATGGTGCTTCGCGCGTGCCTGGTGTCACTCTTCCTCCTTCTCCGGCTCCTCTAGCTCTCGTAGCCAGATCCAGGTATGCAACCGGCTCTCAAACACCACTCTCCCTGTCTGCTTTCTCTCTCTCTCTCCATGTCTGCTCTCTCTCTCTCTCTCATCTTCCTGCCTCACCATCGCTGCCTCCGAACTTGCCCCCCGGCCGGCGTCTGCTGCCGTGTTGGAAAACGTTTCTGATGGTGTCAGATATGTTTCTGGCCTTGGATTGAGGCTGCTGCGCCTCCACCAGACGACCCTGCTCCGCCAAGAAACTGAAACACGCATTTCTCTTTCTCTCTCTTTCTCTCTTTCTCTCTCAATCTTCCACAAGATTAATTAAACTCACCAATTCGTAAACTGCTCACATTGCGATTGAAGCTCCATTCTCTCGGCAACGTCAAATTTCTGAAGAAGGATATGGGCGTGAAAGCGAGAAAGCGAGCGAGAGGAGAGAGAGAGAGAGAGAGAGAGAGAGATGCTCACTTGTGGTCTGAACCTGGCCAGTTCGTGGAGGTAGGAGATGCGATTGATGAGCTTAGGATCGAGGTTGGGCATTATCTGAAAGAAGTTGTACGTGAAAAGAAGAAAGGAAAACACGTAGAACATACTAATTATCCTCTCCCTGCGCCTACGATTACTAACTTTAAAAGTACATAACAACAAAGCACTATCACTATTATTAAAGTGAGGACAGACATGGTTGAAACGGCATCTACTGGGGGGGGGAGGAGGGAGAGGGAGATACAGAGCTTGACCATCGACGAGAAGACTATCAATTACATCTCACCAGAAAAACACCTGCTACTATAAACAGACGAAGAAGGGTGGATAAAGGAAAGTGGAAAGAGTACAAGTGAAAAGCACAAACACACCCATTCCACCTTTGCCCGCATTCCCCGCTATACTGCACGACGCAATGGTGCAAGACGTACAACGAGTCATTTCGGAAAGAAGAAGAAGCAACGACAAGCCACTGCGAGACAATGAACAAATTACCCACAAGAACAGTACTCTTTCGCTGAACGAGAACAAGAAGGGAATAGGACAATAGCCTCATCATAGACCAATTGGCAGTGTTCAAATGCTGCCGGGGATTAAATGCGATGGGGGAGGGGGGATCGCGCACGCAAAGAGCGAACGGATACGGAGCAGTCCACACAGCAATCGACACACTAAAAGTATGCCAACGTCCGAGGGGCGAAAGGGGAATGAGGAGAGGGGAGAGAGGAGGGGGAGAAGGAAACGGCTGCATATGCAAGGCCACAAAGACCGACAGGTGTTCTGTGACGAGACGAGACGACACCAAGGACATCTTCCATCTTACTCACATCACCCTCACACATATACTCTATATACGGGAAGAGGGCGAGGAGACATTATCAAACGATATCAATTTCATTACTGATTACTGTACAAAAAACCGCCCAATCATATCGCTAAAATGGATCTCTCATAGCCGAAACAACGGAAATAATAATCACAAGGCATAGAAAAGCAGCGAAGCGATGACTGCAAAGACAGACGCGACGTAAATAGACGATAATGGAGAGGCAAAACGTGTTAGTAAACATCAACGTAGTAGTAAACAACGACAAACAGACGAGTCGTCAACTGGGAAGTGGGACTGACCGAGTGGCGGAGTCGGGTGAGGTAGGCATAGGTGGACTCGCCAGGCGATCTCGCATAGTCGATCGAGATGCGCTCCAGCTGCAGGTCTGAACGGACACAGTCAACACACATACAACAGACAACATGCTACATTCAAAACATGCATGTGGCCAACGAACACATAATCAACGCCGAAATACAGTGTAGTACTGGTACACTGGCGGATAGTCAATCCGAGCTAGAAAAAAGAATACGAGCACATAAAACAGACACACTGGAACAACTGGAAACACATACACACAAACACTAGCAGCGTAGTGTCAGTGGCATGTGTCGGAATGGCGAGTAGCGTGTGGAAATGAGATGTAGTCAGCTCTCGCGCATTTCTCAATAGACTTCTCCCCTCCCTCCTCCTCCTCTCCCTCTCTCCCTTCCTCCTCCCGCGACAACCCGCTGCCGATTATGACATTGCTGCGAGAATCGGCGGAGAATCAGCGTCACACACGCGCGCCATCCCCTCTCCCTCTCCCCTCTCATCTCCTTCCCTCACGCTAGGCGACCATTTCAGAGACCTCCTCTAGTCGCGCACAACTCTCAGTCACACTCCACTCCTTTCCTTTCATCTCATTCACACCGCACATAATGAGAGCATTTCACATTCATTTAGATGGGGATAAAGGAAAGGAAAGGAGCGCTCGAGAAAAAGCAAAGTGCGCCCCTCATCTGCCTCTCATTCCTTCCTCCTTCTTGGTTCCATTGCACCTCATGAAATATCGAATACGAAATTGCAAATGAATAGTTTGTGCGCGGAATAAGACGGAGGGAGGGAATGGAGCGAGAGGGCAGAGTGAAAGAGATTGCAGGCACGACGCGTCGAATAGAAAAAGAAAGACGGGAATCACTGCACCACTATCTCACACTTATTACGCAGTCTCCGCATTGCCGAACCAATACCAACAGCGCGTCCATATCATCGAAACCATTTCCACATGAGAATCGCAGCAGGTGGTGAGAGAGGACAGGTGAACGGTACACACTACTACTATCTCATTGCTAAATTGCTTATTCACTTTGTCAGCACCAAATGTCCCACGATTGCAAAATGAGAGAGTGCGAGAACAGACCAACATTCACAGAGCAGTTGGAAAACCGTAAAGTGTGTGGGACATGGAGTGAGGAAATAAGCAGTGCAGGGCCAACTAGCCTCTGGCCAAACAGGAACCCTAGACTATACGCTGAATACCAGATACACTACTGGTACACATCCACCTGAACAACCACGCTAACACAACAACACAACACTATAACATGCGAATTCGCAGGTAGTTGTTATTGCGGAGTGAGAGAGAGAGGGTCCGACTGGATCAGTCCAACCAACCGTGGCAGAGTCGGTTGTGAGTGGCCGACAGAGGGAACAATCAGGTAGGAATCGGAGTGACAGGGGTGAATAGACAATGACCGCCTTCCTTTCACCCTCTTCCGCCCTCCGTCAATCGGTCAGCCTGTGACATAACACCATCCTTCTCTCCTTCCCCTATACCTCACTCACTCTCTCCCTCTATCCCACACCCTCTCCATTTCACTCTACCTACAACAACGCGCGCAGCCCGCCCGCCGCCAATGACAATGCAGAAAGCACACACCCACACACAAAAAGAGAGAACCAATATCTCACACCGCCCAGAGCTGAGACGAACGGAACGACGCCACAAAACAAAACGACAATCAACAACAAAAACAGATTGACACCAGCACCGGACGGCTGCCAAAAGACCACACATGCTCACACAATCACATTGCGAGTGCGACGGGGACAACTACTGCGAGGGACAAACAAACAAACAACACCCACCAATGTTCTGTGTGATGAGGTCCAAGGCAATCATACGATGGACGTACGCATCATTCGAGTCTGAAAAAGGACAAACACTGCATAACCGCATTCAACAAGGCGACATAATCGTGCGGTCAGTTGATTATCAGATGTACATGATAGAAAAGTGATCAGGTACAGGTGATAAGAGAGGGGGCATTCAAAGCAAGCCCGCCGCAACCGGTCGATCAATCGATTCGCCCATCACGGATAAATGATGATGGAATACAGCAAACGGTCCCAATCACACGTTCCATTAAAACAAAATATAGATCTCGTCGTATAACTTCTCTCTGGCAACCACTACAAATGCAAAGCTCATGAAAAGGAGCGGTACATGCATACTCGAGGCATACTTGCAGAGAGCAGAGAGACGAAAGACGAAGGGGAGAGGAAATCAGAAGGCAATGATGGCGTGTCCCCTCTAGAAGGGATACAAAGGAGGGCAAAACGAACGAGGGAGAGACGAGACGAGAACACGCAAAATTACACGTGAAAAACGCGAGTGACAAGAATTGAAAAGAAGCCGAAAGGAGGTGCAGAAAGAATGGACGTGCACGGAATATGAAGAGACAAGAAGTGGCGACAACGGCGCCAGAAGTGGTGACAGAGGGGGAGAAAAAGGAGCAAAGGATTGAGCAGCAGTCTTCTAGCTACTTTCACTTGTTAACGTGTTTCGAGAGACGGCAGAGGAAAGAACAAAATGGAAGCAGACACTGGGTGGCCACCACACCTCACAAAGAAGGGAGAGAATGGAGAGAGAGACAGAGAGAGAGAGAGAGAGAGAGAGAGAGAGAGAGAGAGAGAGAGAAAGGAGAGGAGAGAGAGGCGAGTAGGCAGTGTCCACTACGCACCCCACTCATCAGTAATTCGCCTAAACCTCTCACTCTCAGCGTCTTTGCCTCGCAGTTCCCAGCTAATACTGGTCCGGAATGAATCAGCCATCTCAAGCAGCCAACCAGCAGCCGCCGAGTGAGTGAGAGAAGATTGCGTGAATGCAATCTGGAGGAATCTCCTCTCATTCCGCACATCCGCACCCATTCACCCACACTCACTAATGAGAAAGTTCATGTCGTCGTGTGGGGTTTGAATAGAAGAGAGGTGGTTGCGTTGGCCTCACCTCCTACTTTTCTAACTGCTCACAGAGCACTGAGCACTGGTTCAGTTTCCCTGGGCATTGCGCATTCACTCGCAATCCGTGTGAAAAAGGAGGTTTCCATGTGCAACTAGCATTCATCATGCAAACCAGAGACGAGAGTGTGGAGATACCGTTCGAAACGACGCATACATGAATAGCGGAGACAGATGCACTCATACTCGGAGCCGCTCTGGGATCAACACACGAGTGGGAGATGACACATCCAAATGGTAGCAGAAACTGAGAGCGGGTGGGAGATCAGAAGAACTCAACACTCCAGAAAAATACTATTCCATAATGTCCGAGGAGACCAAGAGACATATAGTTTTCTTCAGGGAGATAGTTGGGGGCATTGTACATTTGACTACAGAAATGAAGATACTCATTTTCCGTGCGGGACCACGCACCGGGCAAACAGTGACAATGATCTCGTACCCCTCCAATTGCGTCCAGAAATGAGCATGCGCTTTCAAAATTGCAGTCTGCGAGATCATTTTCACCGACTGCCCGGTGTGTGGTCCCGCACGGAAAATGAGTATCTTCATTTCTGTAGTCAAATGCACAGAGGCTCCAACTATCTCCCAGAATAAAACTATACGACAGGTAACTTTAATTTAAACGAGGAGAAACACCCGCGACGCTGTCCAACTGATAAGCTATCGGTAAACATACTTTAGAACCAATAAGACATTTTGGATTTCGAGAGCTAGAACTCAAACAAATGAAATGAAAGATGTCTGGAGGGGAGGGAGAAGAAACGGGGGACTCACGCTTGTTGAGTGTGGTTGTGTCGGTGAGGTTGGGGTCGTAGGCGGCGCGCAGGTTCGCCACACTCTCCAGCTCCTTCTCCGCCGCAGCGTGCACACGACGAGACATCTTAGACGACACATCCGCCTGCACACATCATTCACACCACTTCTCCATCCATCACACTACACTGCCTTATATAACACAGCATAAACACGTGACCCACCGGCTCTCTTCTGGCATTGTTGTTGCGCATGCGGGAGATCTGCCGCTGCGCGAAGATCACCAGAATGATCACTACCTGCAAGGACGGGTGGAGAGGAAACAGAGATGAATGGACTCACGGTGAGGCACAGCGAGAGCACGTAGATGACACTGATGCCGTCGAATATCATCGTGTCTTGTGTCGAACGGGAGTGACTAGGGACGCTGGCTTATCCACGCTGATTCATTCCATCATTCCGCGCGTATACACCACTATCTATTCTATATCACAAATCGATCCGCCTGAAAACATGATTGTGTTAACAGACTCATTGCCGTAAAAATACAGAATCAAAACTAATACAGTGTAAAGGGAAAACGCAGCAATCAAACAAACACGGAAAAGCTCGCTAAGAAAGAAGAAAGCAAACGAAAGCAACCGGCAAATACAGCCTATTTTGTATTCAGTTGACGATACAGTATGTCCACCATCTTGTGTACAACGCGATTGTATAAACAATACAACACCGAGGTTACTAGGTAGCGTGAAATCGATCGATAATTGAGGACCCATGCCAGTCGCGGTCAGTCGGTGGCGGCCGCGCGGTGATAGATGAGAGAGCGGCAAGACACACATACGTTTGTATCAGAGCAACATAATCCTTGGATTTTCGTGCGTGTACATACTTTTACAAAAATCCGAACAGTGATTTTTTTTTAAAATGTTTATGTTATAAATTTGAACAGACAAAATGTTTATCAGTATATTGAATATTGACAACTTGTACAACACACCAACACGCGAAGATGAATTATAATATTATATATTCTAACCAGCACACCACTATCAATTGTTCTATCAAAATGATTAGGAAAGTATATATGCGTATATGAGTGAAAACTGTCGCTAGTTCGCGCCCTCCACACCGACACTACCACCGCCGACACTACCACCGCTCATTGGGTTCACAGACGACGAAATGAGGAGGTTATTAGCATTTATGCTGATTTTGGCAAATCAGACATTCTGTCTAAACGGGCCATTCATAAGGCAGGCGGCACGAGTGTCGGTCAGTCGGTATCCCCTCCCCCCTCCCCTACCGCATCCAGCGATGGAGCTGTATTGGCACCGCGCAGGACATGGTCCCCTCCCCCTCCCCTACCGCATCCAGCGATGGAGCTGTATTGGCACCGCGCAGGACATGGTCCCCTCCCCCTCCCCTACCGCATCCAGCGATGGAGCTGTATTGGCACCGCGCAGGACATGGTCCCCTCCCCCTCCCCTACCGCGTCCAGCGATGGAGCTGTATTGGCACCGCGCAGGACATGGTCCCCTCCCCCTCCCCTACCGCATCCAGCGATGGAGCTGTATTGGCACCGCGCAGGACATGGTCCCCTCCCCCTCCCCTACCGCATCCAGCGATGGAGCTGTATTGGCACCGCGCAGGACATGGTCCCCTCCCCCTCCCCTACCGCGTCCAGCGATGGAGCTGTATTGGCACCGCGCAGGACATGGTCCCCTCCCCCTCCCCTACCGCATCCAGCGATGGAGCTGTATTGGCACCGCGCAGGACATGGTCCCCTCCCCCTCCCCTACCGCGTCCAGCGATGGAGCTGTATTGGCACCGCGCAGGACATGGTCCCCTCCCCCCTCCCCTACCGCGTCCAGCGATGGAGCTGTATTGGCACCGCGCAGGACATGGTCCCCTCCCCCTCCCCTACCGCGTCCAGCGATGGAGCTGTATTGGCACCGCGCAGGACATGGTCCCCTCCCCCTCCCCTACCGCATCCAGCGATGGAGCTGTATTGGCACCGCGCAGGACATGGTCCCCTCCCCCTCCCCTACCGCGTCCAGCGATGGAGCTGTATTGGCACCGCGCAGGACATGGTCCCCTCCCCCTCCCCTACCGCATCCAGCGATGGAGCTGTATTGGCACCGCGCAGGACATGGTCCCCTCCCCCTCCCCTACCGCATCCAGCGATGGAGCTGTATTGGCACCGCGCAGGACATGGTCCCCTCCCCCTCCCCTACCGCATCCAGCGATGGAGCTGTATTGGCACCGCGCAGGACATGGTCCCCTCCCCCTCCCCTACCGCGTCCAGCGATGGAGCTGTATTGGCACCGCGCAGGACATGGTCCCCTCCCCCTCCCCTACCGCGTCCAGCGATGGAGCTGTATTGGCACCGCGCAGGACATGGTCCCCTCCCCCTCCCCTACCGCGTCCAGCGATGGAGCTGTATTGGCACCGCGCAGGACATGGTCCCCTCCCCCTCCCCTACCGCATCCAGCGATGGAGCTGTATTGGCACCGCGCAGGACATGGTCCCCTCCCCCTCCCCTACCGCATCCAGCGATGGAGCTGTATTGGCACCGCGCAGGACATGGTCCCCTCCCCCTCCCCTACCGCATCCAGCGATGGAGCTGTATTGGCACCGCGCAGGACATGGTCCCCTCCCCTACCGCATCCAGCGATGGAGCTGTATTGGCACCGCGCAGGACATGGTCCCCTCCCCCTCCCCTACCGCGTCCAGCGATGGAGCTGTATTGGCACCGCGCAGGACATGGTCCCCTCCCCCTCCCCTACCGCATCCAGCGATGGAGCTGTATTGGCACCGCGCAGGACATGGTCCCCTCCCCCTCCCCTACCGCATCCAGCGATGGAGCTGTATTGGCACCGCGCAGGACATGGTCCCCTCCCCCTCCCCTACCGCATCCAGCGATGGAGCTGTATTGGCACCGCGCAGGACATGGTCCCCTCCCCCTCCCCTACCGCATCCAGCGATGGAGCTGTATTGGCACCGCGCAGGACATGGTCCCCTCCCCCTCCCCTACCGCATCCAGCGATGGAGCTGTATTGGCACCGCGCAGGACATGGTCCCCTCCCCCTCCCCTACCGCATCCAGCGATGGAGCTGTATTGGCACCGCGCAGGACATGGTCCCCTCCCCCTCCCCTACCGCATCCAGCGATGGAGCTGTATTGGCACCGCGCAGGACATGGTCCCCTCCCCCTCCCCTACCGCATCCAGCGATGGAGCTGTATTGGCACCGCGCAGGACATGGTCCCCTCCCCCTCCCCTACCGCATCCAGCGATGGAGCTGTATTGGCACCGCGCAGGACATGGTCCCCTCCCCCTCCCCTACCGCATCCAGCGATGGAGCTGTATTGGCACCGCGCAGGACATGGTCCCCTCCCCCTCCCCTACCGCATCCAGCGATGGAGCTGTATTGGCACCGCGCAGGACATGGTCCCCTCCCCCTCCCCTACCGCATCCAGCGATGGAGCTGTATTGGCACCGCGCAGGACATGGTCCCCTCCCCCTCCCCTACCGCGTCCAGCGATGGAGCTGTATTGGCACCGCGCAGGACATGGTCCCCTCCCCCTCCCCTACCGCGTCCAGCGATGGAGCTGTATTGGCACCGCGCAGGACATGGTCCCCTCCCCCTCCCCTACCGCATCCAGCGATGGAGCTGTATTGGCACCGCGCAGGACATGGTCCCCTCCCCCTCCCCTACCGCATCCAGCGATGGAGCTGTATTGGCACCGCGCAGGACATGGTCCCCTCCCCCTCCCCTACCGCATCCAGCGATGGAGCTGTATTGGCACCGCGCAGGACATGGTCCCCTCCCCCTCCCCTACCGCGTCCAGCGATGGAGCTGTATTGGCACCGCGCAGGACATGGTCCCCTCCCCCTCCCCTACCGCGTCCAGCGATGGAGCTGTATTGGCACCGCGCAGGACATGGTCCCTCCCCCTCCCCTACCGCATCCAGCGATGGAGCTGTATTGGCACCGCGCAGGACATGGTCCCCTCCCCCTCCCCTACCGCATCCAGCGATGGAGCTGTATTGGCACCGCGCAGGACATGGTCCCCTCCCCCTCCCCTACCGCGTCCAGCGATGGAGCTGTATTGGCACCGCGCAGGACATGGTCCCCTCCCCCTCCCCTACCGCGTCCAGCGATGGAGCTGTATTGGCACCGCGCAGGACATGGTCCCCTCCCCCTCCCCTACCGCGTCCAGCGATGGAGCTGTATTGGCACCGCGCAGGACATGGTCCCCTCCCCCTCCCCTACCGCGTCCAGCGATGGAGCTGTATTGGCACCGCGCAGGACATGGTCCCCTCCCCCTCCCCTACCGCGTCCAGCGATGGAGCTGTATTGGCACCGCGCAGGACATGGTCCCTCCCCCTCCCCTACCGCATCCAGCGATGGAGCTGTATTGGCACCGCGCAGGACATGGTCCCCTCCCCCTCCCCTACCGCGTCCAGCGATGGAGCTGTATTGGCACCGCGCAGGACATGGTCCCCTCCCCCTCCCCTACCGCATCCAGCGATGGAGCTGTATTGGCACCGCGCAGGACATGGTCCCCTCCCCCTCCCCTACCGCGTCCAGCGATGGAGCTGTATTGGCACCGCGCAGGACATGGTCCCCTCCCCCTCCCCTACCGCGTCCAGCGATGGAGCTGTATTGGCACCGCGCAGGACATGGTCCCCTCCCCCTCCCCTACCGCATCCAGCGATGGAGCTGTATTGGCACCGCGCAGGACATGGTCCCCTCCCCCTCCCCTACCGCATCCAGCGATGGAGCTGTATTGGCACCGCGCAGGACATGGTCCCCTCCCCCTCCCCTACCGCATCCAGCGATGGAGCTGTATTGGCACCGCGCAGGACATGGTCCCCTCCCCCTCCCCTACCGCGTCCAGCGATGGAGCTGTATTGGCACCGCGCAGGACATGGTCCCCTCCCCCTCCCCTACCGCATCCAGCGATGGAGCTGTATTGGCACCGCGCAGGACATGGTCCCCTCCCCCTCCCCTACCGCATCCAGCGATGGAGCTGTATTGGCACCGCGCAGGACATGGTCCCCTCCCCCTCCCCTACCGCATCCAGCGATGGAGCTGTATTGGCACCGCGCAGGACATGGTCCCCTCCCCCTCCCCTACCGCGTCCAGCGATGGAGCTGTATTGGCACCGCGCAGGACATGGTCCCCTCCCCCTCCCCTACCGCGTCCAGCGATGGAGCTGTATTGGCACCGCGCAGGACATGGTCCCCTCCCCCTCCCCTACCGCATCCAGCGATGGAGCTGTATTGGCACCGCGCAGGACATGGTCCCCTCCCCCTCCCCTACCGCATCCAGCGATGGAGCTGTATTGGCACCGCGCAGGACATGGTCCCCTCCCCCTCCCCTACCGCATCCAGCGATGGAGCTGTATTGGCACCGCGCAGGACATGGTCCCCTCCCCCTCCCCTACCGCATCCAGCGATGGAGCTGTATTGGCACCGCGCAGGACATGGTCCCCTCCCCCTCCCCTACCGCGTCCAGCGATGGAGCTGTATTGGCACCGCGCAGGACATGGTCCCCTCCCCCTCCCCTACCGCATCCAGCGATGGAGCTGTATTGGCACCGCGCAGGACATGGTCCCCTCCCCCTCCCCTACCGCATCCAGCGATGGAGCTGTATTGGCACCGCGCAGGACATGGTCCCCTCCCCCTCCCCTACCGCGTCCAGCGATGGAGCTGTATTGGCACCGCGCAGGACATGGTCCCCTCCCCCTCCCCTACCGCATCCAGCGATGGAGCTGTATTGGCACCGCGCAGGACATGGTCCCCTCCCCCTCCCCTACCGCATCCAGCGATGGAGCTGTATTGGCACCGCGCAGGACATGGTCCCCTCCCCCTCCCCTACCGCATCCAGCGATGGAGCTGTATTGGCACCGCGCAGGACATGGTCCCCTCCCCCTCCCCTACCGCATCCAGCGATGGAGCTGTATTGGCACCGCGCAGGACATGGTCCCCTCCCCCTCCCCTACCGCATCCAGCGATGGAGCTGTATTGGCACCGCGCAGGACATGGTCCCCTCCCCCTCCCCTACCGCGTCCAGCGATGGAGCTGTATTGGCACCGCGCAGGACATGGTCCCCTCCCCCTCCCCTACCGCGTCCAGCGATGGAGCTGTATTGGCACCGCGCAGGACATGGTCCCCTCCCCCTCCCCTACCGCATCCAGCGATGGAGCTGTATTGGCACCGCGCAGGACATGGTCCCCTCCCCCTCCCCTACCGCATCCAGCGATGGAGCTGTATTGGCACCGCGCAGGACATGGTCCCCTCCCCCTCCCCTACCGCGTCCAGCGATGGAGCTGTATTGGCACCGCGCAGGACATGGTCCCCTCCCCCTCCCCTACCGCATCCAGCGATGGAGCTGTATTGGCACCGCGCAGGACATGGTCCCCTCCCCCTCCCCTACCGCATCCAGCGATGGAGCTGTATTGGCACCGCGCAGGACATGGTCCCCTCCCCCTCCCCTACCGCGTCCAGCGATGGAGCTGTATTGGCACCGCGCAGGACATGGTCCCCTCCCCCTCCCCTACCGCGTCCAGCGATGGAGCTGTATTGGCACCGCGCAGGACATGGTCCCCTCCCCCTCCCCTACCGCGTCCAGCGATGGAGCTGTATTGGCACCGCGCAGGACATGGTCCCCTCCCCCTCCCCTACCGCGTCCAGCGATGGAGCTGTATTGGCACCGCGCAGGGCGCCATCTTCTCTACCGTGATGTTCAAAGCAACGACAAGGCAGTAGATTTATTGAATGGCATCAGACAACAACGCGGCAAGAATACTGATGCTTTTCCTGTGTGATTAATCTATGTTTTTAATTGTTTATAATTTATAATTGTGTTTGTTTGCGATTTGCGATACCAGATAAATGTTTTTTTTCTTCAATTGAATGGCGTTGAATTGATTTTTTTTTATTCATTTTGTCATTGTGCACATCTGGGGTGTCAGGGGTGATATTCAAATTGATGCATTCTCATTATGTACGTTAGAGCACATAACTGCACAAGTTGGGATTGTTGGGAAATACACATTGGTGTCTGGGATGGCTTGCAAGTGTCTCTTTTTTCTGTTGTTTTCAAGCTCTCGCTTCTTCATCTGTTCAAGAAGCACGTGGCGACTGCGGTGCTGGCACACGACAAGTGGCTGGCTGGCGGGGGGCACACAGAGTGGACTGGTGTACGGCATGGACCACCAGGGTCGACGACGACAGTGTGCCGGTGCGTGAAGGGAATCTCTCTCTCTATATATATATATCTCTCCCCCCTCTCTCTCCCCCTCTCCCTCAGAGTGAAACATAAGAGAAATGGCACAGTGGTGTGTGATATCGAGTTCATCGAGACAGACCGATCCGCCTCATCACACTATATACTAGATTCACAGCAGACAACGTAAAATTACAGAGTCATACCATCAGATACGCACGCCGTTCTGATAGCGCTATCCACCCACGTTTTGAAGAGAGAAAAATAAAGCTATCAAATTTGTTATTTGTAGTCATCTGGTCGATGCGAAACAACAGCCACAAATTCTTGCCAGAGTGAATTTATAGTTTATGCGCATTTTCGTTTTAGCGCATTTTCGAGAGAGTTTTTATGTGTTGCGTGGGCGTGAGAGATCAGCACATGTGGAGGTGGACACAGATCACTTCCGGCTCCACGTCAGCATCGATCTCCTTGATGATGTACTCGCACTCCTGAAGCAACAGTCACCTTTTCATTTACGATACATCATCAATCAAACTCGATTATATACAATCCGCTGTGCCTACTCCGAGACACACTGCTGAATGCCTACCTTCTCCACGAATCCATCGCAAGTCATCGCGAGCCCGTCATCTCCGAAGTACTTTTCGCACCACCCATCCAGCGTCTGCAAAACTTCAGTTTTCTAGTTGGAACAGTGGTCCTACTTTCAGTCACCGATGAAGTACAGTCTTTTGTATGCATTGCACGCACCTTCTCAATGTCCTTGTCGCCGTTCTTGGTGAGGTTGTGTATTTCATCGACGAGAGAAGAGCACATGTTGCAGAAGATTCCCCTAAACACACAACTCCTCTATGATCTCCTAGATCCGTACTTTGATAGGGCTTCACTCGTCATATCCCACCTCACCTCTCCTTGGGGACGACTGCGAAAGTGTAGGCGGAGTAAGCAAGGAAGGCAACGAGAAGGAGCTGACGGAACATTGTCGACGGCCGGTTGGAAACATGCCCGCATACCCGCCTTATATATTCATATCAGCTCCACTTATCGCAATTCGACCACGCTCATTTGTCAGCGTGAGAGCAGGATACAATGAACCCAGAGATAACACTTCCACAACCTCACTTCCCCACGCGTTGTCGGCACTCACTCCAACACAACAACAAAGCATGGCGGGGCAGGGAAGAGAGAGAGAGAGAGAGAGAGAGAGAGAGAGAGAGAGAGAGAGGGAGAGAGGGGGGGGCGAAGAGAGAGAGAGACCACCGAGCTAGACAACATTCCCGAGGGAGATCGATGCAGTCTAGGCAGCTGTCATCTTGGAGTTTCACACTCCATGTCTCCATGCCCTCTTCTTCTCATCAAAATCACCGAGTCGACTCCTTGTACTTGTCAGCTGCGCTCACTCCATACTCACTGCCCAACCCCGCCCCCGTGCCCTCGGGCAAAATTGTTTTGGCTCACTCCCTCGTTGTTTCTCTATATGTGTGTGGCATGTGTGCTCCGCAAACCCAATCCCCTCTTCCCTGTTTCAGGGGCTGCCCTCCCCTGTCAAATGACTGCCTCCAGCAATGTATTCGTGCATTCCTATATGCCATGCTATGTGCGTATCGTTTTTCATAACGTGGTTTTTCCTGCTTCACCCGGCGAGAAATAACTCGATTCTCTCTACATCGATACCCACAATGCACTCTCTTCCCCCTTTTCTCTCTCTCGCCCTCCCTCTCTCCCTCCGTCTTCTCACTCTATCTGTATGGGCCTATTTCACAATGCGTATCTAATGCAGTGGATTTTTCGCCAAAGGATAAGTAGGCGTTTGGAAGCTCATCTCTCTTGCTTGAATCAATTCACATGAGAGTCGACATACAATAGCTGCGGCTGCTTACCTATTCATTACTTCTCCTCCTCCACTCCCCTTCTTCGCCTCCTCCTCCTCCCTTCTCCCCACTGCTCCTTCTCCTCGTTTCGTTTGTGTCCTCGCCCCATCGCATTTACCTCGCAGTCCATCACTTTCCCTGAACGCAGCTCTGAAAAAGTCTCGCTCTCCCACTTTTCCTTCATCCAGGTCGATATTACATCGAGTTGCTGCAGCGCGTTTTCTGACGGGATCTGTCAAAAAACCCAAAAATCATCTCTTTCTTGAAGCTTGCATCATCTCCCGTCAAGCCTGCTCAAATTGCATCCGATCGATAGAGCTTCGCTCACTCACTCATTTTAATCTGTCTTGCATCACGCTTTGTTTCTTTCGCATCTCGTGAAATCGACTGCGAATCATCGAGTAATGCTCTGCTCGCGGTTTGCTAGAGAGTTTAATCCCCGCTCTCTGAGTCTCTCTCCCTCTCTCTCTTCCTCTCTCCCTTTCTCTCCCTCCCCTCCTTCCTCCTCTCTCTCCACCATGCCAATTATTTCCCACTCGGGAGAGCACTCATCGACTGCCTCTAGAGTGATACGTGATTCCACAGTGATATCTTTCAGCGGCGGCGCGGCAGCAAACAGAGAAGCTTCTCTGGTGTCACGTTGCTCCTCTGTGCAGAACATGTCCAGTGAGTGAGACCCGCTCTCTCTCTCAGCGGACCAGCACGTCCGCTGGCTATTTGCACGTGTGTCCACCGATCTTCGTTCTCTCGAAAAGTGTTCCTCTCTGCGATCCGCCTTCTTCAGCGCTTCAAATGTATGACGCTTCTTCCGCCCACTTCAGTGTCACAATACAATGAACATGTGAATTCGCAATGCTCCGATGATTATTTCACTATTACGCCATGTCGTAAACATTCGACTGTCTTTCTGATACAGCTCCTGTCGTTATGTATGTTCTTATTTCCAGAGATGGACGACTCTCACAAGATGGGACTGGTGGGAGCCACTAGCTACGTCATCGGAAACATCATTGGATCTGGAATATTTATCACCCCGGCCAGTATACTGCGGTGAGTATGAGTAAATTGATCATACGTTTTGTTCACGTTACGAGATTCCACATTTTGTTTGTTCATGGCAATCTGCCGCCACCAACGCAAACTCGCAACTTCACAGTTTATCGTTTCCAGATGCGTCGTGATTTGTCTTTTTGATCCCAAAACTTTCGAATCACTCAGATTATTTGAAACACAGTGTGGCTTCTCATATTATCATATTGCTTCTCATGTTATGATCTCTTGTAGGTGCACCGACTCAGTCGGTCTCTCTCTTCTCGTATGGATTGGCTGCGCAGTCATCGCTATTCTGGGTACGTCGTTAGCACTTTTAAAGATCATTTCGCTTACATTCACAGACATGACGAAACACAGTTTCCGGTAATACAGACTGTCACGCTTTCATGTATTCACATGTGCATGTCTGTACCCTACAAAAATTCTTCACTTGAGTTTGAGTACATACTTTTTAGGCGCTCTTTGCTACATTGAACTGGGCACCTCCATTCGCGAGGCCGGATGCGACTTCGCATATATCTGCTATGTGAAATGGTGAGTATTCCTTTCAGGATCGCTCTCATTTTCCATGACGTCATAGCTTACCTGATGATGTCATCTTGTCAGGTACTCTATCGCGTTCGCCTTCATGTGGGTGTCGACGCTGATGACGTACCCAGCCACCATAGCCATCATAGCCGAGACGTTCGGACAGTACCTCATCGAGGGGCTGAAACAGGTGCGCTTTATTTTGGTGCTGTGACGTCATACTGTGACGTCATTCGCCTCGTTATGAGTTGTGATCATGTCCTCTAGGTGTATGACATCGACGAGGCCCTCATTCCCACCGCGCAGAAGCTATTCGGATTTTCGCTGCTCTGTGAGTTGTTTGTGGATTAGTCTTCACTCGTTGCTATCATTTAGCCAGTAATACTACAAAAGTATGTTGATGTAGCCTGTCTTCAGGATTATAGGCCGAAGCTGGGATTCCGTTTCTTCTTTACTCTTTACTTGTGATATGCTCTCTCTCATTCCATCCCTCTCTCTCTTCCTGTTTAGTCAAACCTCACTGTTTGTTGTTTGCTTTCTTGTTCACCCCGTCTTCTCCAGGGCTCGTCACCTGGATGAACTTCTTCTCTCTCTCCAAGTTCGCCGCGCGGTTCCAGGTGAGACAACGCAATTTGTTTTCGTGATGTGTTTTGTCGTGTTTTGTCGTGCGGATGTCAACATGCCAACATGTTTGAGATTGTGGCGACAGTGGCGAAACTGCTCGCTTGTTGTCTCATCATTGTCACTGGATTCTACTACATGCTGGTGCGAGGATGGACATACAACCTCCGAGAGCCGATGCGTGGAAGCAACTACCGGTACGATCTCCCCCTCTCTCCTTCCTCATTTGCATATTGCAGTCTCGGCGACCTTGTGATGGGTACGTACGGTGGTCTGTGGGCGTTCTCTGGATGGGACATCCTGAACTATGGAGCTGGAGAGATATCTAGGCCGAGGAGGTGTGTATGTGCGTGTGTGTGTTCTCTCACCTGTCAGCGACGGATCACTGATCAGCTATCAGTTTATCAGTGCTCAAACAAAGATCTCCGTCAGTCAACATATCACGAGATCACAGAATACAATGTTTCCCTCGAGGTTTTGTAACTCGATCCGCATGGTGATTAGTAGGAGAGAGAGGGGAAATAAGAGATATGGGGATGGGGTGGGTTGCACTCGCAGACTGCAGAAAAAGAGGGCTGGAAAGAAGGAGGATTGGAGATGAATGGGGTCACGTGTGAGGATGCTGCAATCTGTAGAGCATGAGGAAGCGAGAATATGAGAGAAAGACAGATAGAGAGATCGAGATAGAGATAGAGATAGAGATAGAGAGAGAGAGAGAGAGAGAGAGAGAGAGAGAGAGAGATGGCTTCAGGAACGTTCCTCTGGCGCTTCTGGGTGGCATCGGCGTCGTGACTCTCGTGTACGTCTCCATCAACGTCGCCTACTTCGTCGTTCTCGACGTGGAGACCGTGAAGAGCAGCAATGCCGTCGCGGCCGTGAGTTGCTGTTTCACCTAATAACGTCATACGACATCTGCACTTGAAAACACTTGTTTAGATCCATAGTGAACACGATTGTATACTTTTACAAAGACATTCTGGAAATAATAAAGTTGAAGAAATAATACAGAATGTCACGCGTCCATATATTCCTGTTTTAAACAATCATACTATCATTGCAGCTCTTCTCGCAAGCCACCCTGGGTCCTTTCGCCTCGTTCATCCCGTTCCTGATTGGTATCCTCCTGCTCGGATCACTCAACAGCAACCTGTTCTCTGGCAGTCGCTACATGTACGCGGCCGCCAGACAGGGACACCTACCTGCAATGTTCAGGTATGTGGTGAATTAGTAATACTGTATCGCAATTTCTGGTGAAGACACAATAACATTGCTTACGTGATGTGAAAAAAATAATACTAGCGTTTAGTGGTGAAGAGAATCATACCAACGACTTTAGCTGTGTGAACAAGGAGACGGATTCTCCCCGGGTGGCGATCTTCGCGCAGACAGCACTCGCAGCCGGCATCTCGTTCGTAGGCGACCTGGACAGCCTCATCTCATACTGCATGTTCGGCTTCTGGGCGCAGAGGGTGGGTCGTGCGATTCCTTGAGCTGTTTCCTTCCCTATCTGATTTGTGGATTGTATTACATGTTGTCAGATCTTCACCCTGGTTGCCCTGCTCATCATCCGCCACTGTCGGGTGCCCGTCCATCCAGAGGCCATTCAGATGCCACTCTTCGTGTAAGTACACTTCACACTTCATTATGCGTATCAGGATCACAGAACTTTATGGTACAACCGCGCTTCGTGTGAGACAAGTACAATTATCACCTAATTGGCCAAAATCTAGCATAGCCATAAATGATAATTAAAAGTGTTCGAACTCGAACGCAAAATGTGTGCACTGCGCACACTGCGATCAGTATGACCGCGCGCGAATCACTCGGCAAAAATGTGGGGTGACCATTGGGCGTTGTGGCGGGCGCCTGTGAGCCAGCTTCTAGGCAGTAGACGAGAGTGGATGGAGTGAGGGGAGGAGTCCTGGGTGTGTGGGCGGTGCGTCGACCAGACGTCCGCGACAAGCGCCGCGTCGCCAGGGGTTCGGTGTCGAAGGACGCCGGGTCCCGGGCAGACAAGGAGGGGCGTACGGCTCAGGGCCCAAAGGCAGCAGGCAGAAGCCCCCGCGCGGTGACAGTGGCCGGATAGCGTCTGCGAGTACCACAGCACACCCATCCTCTCTAATACCTCCAGACCTCGAGTCGTTTTTGCGCTGGGTTCTATCAAAAAGGATAGGTTCCAACTCAAAATGTTTTGTTTTGTCAAATTGAACACATCACAACAAAAAAAAGGGGGACTGATTGCCTTGCAGCATCTACCTGTTCCTTGCTGTAACCATCGCACTCGTCGTCATTCCCATCATTCAGGTTTTTTTTCTTTGAATTACGAATCTATAACTAACCTGCCGTATTGTAGGAGTTTGAGATAACCGCTCTGGCGATCGGACTTCTCGTCGTCGGATTCATATTCTACTTTGTGTTCGTGAATCCGAAACGCCTTCCTTCGTTCTGCTATCGCTGGAACGGTACGCCCTTTCAAGCCCCGCTCCCATAACTCTCTCCTCTTCAGAGCAGTCGACGATCGCAGCATGTGTGATGTTCGACTGTCTGCCGGACCTGAAGGAGGGTGTGGGCAGGAGTTCCCGCTCTCTCGGAACATCCGACTCCACCCATCAACTACTCGCCAAGAGGTTGCCAGTTGTCTATTTTTTTTCGTTTTTGACATTTGGCGTTTTCCCTTTGCCGTTATCCGTGTCTCTCTAAAAATGAATAATGGGACTCCTGACTTATTCCAATTTCTCAGGAGCTGCGACTCTCGTCTGTCTTCTTCGGACGAGTTCCCGATATTGCCTCCCGAAACCGATCTTCATTCCGACGAGAAGAACCTGACCAAGAGGACGGCGATTGGAATGAGAATGTGGTGAGTGCGGATTTAGAATGTTACATTATTGTTCGTTAAGTGCGCGAGTGTTTATCGCTCGAAGCACAAAAACTGTATGTATTCCGTTCGCATATCAATCCGTCTATTTCAGAGTCGCAACCCGAGCCATCCCTCTATCTCTCTAGCTTAGTTTGAACATTTTGCGAGATTCATTTTGCTCTAACATCTTTGCAATTCACCGTTCACACAGCTTGCGTAGACTAGACAAAACTAGATGTAGTCTAATCACGTTATCATCTCATGGCAATCATTGCAGCTTCCCTCCCGCGCTTGTGGATCTGATAGACTCGGTGCAGTGAGAGACGACACAGGATAGAGACCACCCACGAAGTCTCCCCTCCAATCTATGGGTGTGTGCAGCTCGGTGTGAATTGTATAGTCCATTAGAGATTGTTCCCTTTGTGTTCATTGTTTCTTGTTATCCGCATCTTAGTATTACTAGTCCTGTAACGGGATCTTGCAACATAATCGGTCCTCAGTGCTCATCACACATTCTCCTCGTTCTCTTCAAGTACCCTGTGGCATTTTTATAAAGTCTTCATGTGTTTCTTATTAGTTTCATTATTAGCATGAGCAATGGTGAGGAGACACCGCATCCTCCCACCCGTGACACAAACAACTACATACACAACTAGAGGCACAGGGCGAGAGGCGCGGCGGGGTGAGAACAAAGGAGGCGGGGCGTGAGGGGGCGGGGTTAGTCGAACGCCAGGGGAACGGCCATGTTCAAGAGGTGCGGCTTGAATTGCCTGTTTCGGGCGTGTTTGGGTAGTGTGGTGGTGGGGGCAGAGGTAGTGGAGGGGCGGGGCTGGAGGGTAGACCGAGGACAACGACCTCCACTGCACAGACGGGACTCGTACGACGGACCTGGAGAGTGGCGATGAGAGAGAGAGAGAGAGAGAGAAGGAGAGAGAGAGAGATAGAAAGAGAGAGAGAGAGCTCACCTTCGCATCCTTCGGTGGAAGAGTGTTCCCGGAAGTGGCACTTCCTTGTGCGCACTTGTCTCCCGCAGAAGCATTCGCCCCAGCCGGTCCAGTCAGACCACCGCGCAGCTAAAACAAACTATTAGCTCCACCCTTTCACGTCCCGCCCCTCGCAGACTCACGTCCGGTGTCTCCGCCATCCAAGAAGACAAAGTCGGGCTGTTCATGGCTCTCCTCTCTGCCGTCCTTCTTCACCTCGAGAGAATCATGCGCGTGGACCTGTAATCATCCTCTCTCTCTTTCTCTCTCTCTCTCTCTCTCTCTCTCTCACTCTCTCTCTCTCCTACCTACCTTAGGCTTCTCCCTCGATGACAGTACATCATGTATGGTTTCCTCCAGCGACTTGAGCTCCTTCGACTTGAGCTCTCCAGTCTGGAACTCTTTTCCGATGGGGAATGAGGGAGGAGGGGCGGACGTGGTCCTCTCCTCCTGCTCCTGCTCCGCCGAGTGAGACGCGATCTTCGCGTCCATGTCCTTAAAGTCAAATTGTGGTTCGAATATGAATGAACAACACTTGGGAGTATTATATATTCATAGTACTTTTGAACATCAATATCATCAATCTACATCACGTTTCACTCACGTTCATAATCTCCTGTAGTCTGTTGATCTCCTCAATGAGGGCCAGCTGATCGGTGGGCACCGAGGGAGCCATTGTCGTTCTCTGCAGACGACGATCTCTCTCTCCCCCCTCTCTCTCCCCTCTCCTTCCACTCACCACCATCATGCTGGCCTTGTCGATGTCAATAGCGTGGTCCTTGTCCCCCTTGAATATGGCCTGTCCATGTGCCTTTGGCTGTTCCACCCTCCACTTGAACAGTCTATCAGTGTACTTCTTGTACATGGGCTTCACCGGTCCGTCCACCATCTTCTCTCCCGAGTGAGTGTGCGTGCGCATCTTCTTCGCCTTCTTCAGCTTCTTCTTGGGCTTCTTGATCTTCTTCGGCTTGGCAGCTCCCAGCCACTCTCCCTTCTCCAGTGCACTCACCTCAGCAGAGGACAGTGAGGTGTCGTCGCTGGGAGGGAACGCCTGGATGGTGATCTCGCTCGACTTGTGGATGTGCCTCACTTCGGCGCTGCGCAGCTGCTCCTTCTTCTTCTCCACCGCCTTCATTCCTTGGATGTCTCCGTGCTCTGCCATCTGGGTGAGATTCTTGAGCATCCAGTCGAGGGCGGCGACCGTGTCCTCGCTGATGTGTTCGGCTGGCAGTTGGGGCTCGACTGTCTCCGGCTGCTCCTCCGCCTCCACTCCCCTCGCCGACTCCTCCAGGGAGGCACTCGACCGCACTCTCTCCAGCAACTTGTCCTTCATTGTGGCGGAGGAGGAGACTGTCTCTGCCCCGTCAGTGTCCGCGTCGATCTTCACCACTCCCTCTTCTGTCTCGTGGTCCACGTCGACAGCCGGGGCTTCTGTGGTAGTCGTCGTAGTCGTGGTAGGAGCAGGAGTTGTCGTTGTCGTGGTTGTTGTAGTCGTGGGAGTAGTAGTGGTAGTAGTAGTCGTCGTTGTTGTCGTCGTTGTCGTGGTGGTCTCCGGCGGCAGGGCGATGGTGACCATGATCCTTTCCTCCTCCTCCTCCTCCTCTTCCTTGGACTGCTCCACAGCCTCCTCGGTCGACATCTCACCAGAGTGCCTCGCGGGGTTCGGCTGCTTCTTGATAGAAATGGACGTCTTTCCGGACGTCTTCTGCTTGTCCCACGTCTCCGCTGACACCATAACCGTCTGGATGGAGGGAGCGTTCTTCCTGAAATGACATTACTGGTTATAAATGTTTGTAACAAAAAGTCTATCACCGTCTAGCTTCCTTGGCTATCATGTTCGTGGTAAGGACTGACTGTTTGGGGCGGACCATCTTGGGCCGAGCCTCTCCTCTCGTCTTGGGCTTCATCTGCGGCTGAACTAGCTGCGGCACGTGGGTGACAAAGTGCTGCTTCTTCACCTGAAACCATCTCTCTCTCTCTCTCTCTCTCTCTCTCTCTCTCTCTCTCTTCCTCTCTTCCTCTCTTTCTTCCTCTCTCTCTCACTCCCTACCTTCTTCTGCGGCTTGACCATCTGCGCATTCTTGTTCACAGCGATCTTCTCCGCCGACGCATTCATCGTGGCGTCCACCTCCACCCGAGGGGGCGTGGTCGTAGTGGGCGGGGCCTGGGTGGTCTCGACGTTCTCATCAGGGACCTGCAGCTCGTCCAGCTGTTCCTGTGTCGGCATGGCTACAGTCATCTCCTGTGAGCTGGCTGTGTTGGGTGCGTGGGTGGAAGGGCGGAGGAAGGAGGGGGGAGTGGGCACAGGACCATGCATTGTCTTCCCCTGCTCCTCCACTCGCACGATAGTCGCCGGCTGGATCGACAGGCTAGACGGCATCTGAGAAGAAAATGCTCTCTCTCTCTCTCTCTCTCTCTCTCTCTCTCTCTCTCTCTCTTTCTCACCGGCATCTCTGCGCTCTCCTCGCTGCTTCCCTCCGCGGACTCTCTCACTCGAGGAGACACAATCTTCTCGCTGCTCATTGGTCGTTTCACTTTGGGTGCCTCGTCTCCTCTCGTCTTCGTGGAATCTCCCCTCGTCTTTCCCGAGTCTGCCCTGGTCTTTCCATCTTGGGGGAAGAATGGCTTGAATCCCTCGGCCATTTCCACTGTCTTCACCTCCGCCGAAGACACCTCGGAGCTGTCCGGGAAGCTCTCCAGAGTCTGAACAAGTGTAATAATCTACTACTTTATTACATGAATAAAAATATCTTCGACCTCGCAACCATGGACTCACTTCGATTTTGTTGACTATAGACTCGTCGGCGGTCTTGACTGCGAACTGTCGTGCCCCGTATATCCTCTCGGGAGTCGCGCCCGGTGCTCCGGCGTCATCATTGGGAATGCGATCGGAAGGCAGCGAAGAGGGAGCGACTGGCTGGCCGCCGGAATACATCGGAGCGGGCAGGCCTGAAAGCAGGTCTATAACTTCTTTTCACTCAGTCAACAAGCATACAACAAGCAACAAACAACAGCGATATACCATATAAATCTCTTTATTCAATGTAACACTAGTGTCTGGTCCGTGTGCCGTCCCCCCTCCTCAGCAGGTCCATATCGTAGTCGGGCGACTCGACCCACGCGAATTCGGCCGGCATCCCCGGAGTCGACGCCGCCGTCACTCCCGTCAGCCACGTCGTCGTCTTCGCGTCGCGATGCACGTGCACGAACGGCGACGTCGTCGGAGTCGTAGTCGTCGTCGTGGTTGTGTTCGTGGCCGGAGTGGTTGTGGTGTGTTCTTCGGTGGTCGTCCTGACCACAGCGTTGTCGACATGCGGTGAGCGGGTGCTCACTCTATGGGGAGCAGTGGTGGTGGTTGCCCTCAGTCTATGCAGCAGGTGCACAATGTCCATCCCATTGTGCTCTGCCAACACGCCCTCGTCGTAGTCCGGCCCGTCCACCCACGCAAACTCCGCCCCCTGACGCTCCGCCCTCATGTGTCCCGACCTCTTCGTCTTCTTCTTTCCTTCCAGCTTCTTCACCCACGAGCCCTTCCTGGCCCCGCCCCTCAGATGACGTGTGCGCTTGTAGAGCTGCTTGAGGCGTGCCTCGTTCTCTGTGATGAGGTGGACGTCTCCATCTATCTGGTCTGCTCCTCGGAGTATGGGTCTGTGTGGGTGGGCCAGTGGGTGGGGCACAGTCATCTCGTCGTGCTGGCGAGTCACGCGCTGTCCGTGCGCGCGCTTATGAACCTTCCTTCCATTTACATTCTTCACTCCATTTCTTCTGGTCGCGGTTCGTTGCAATTCTTCATACTTCCTTGCTAACTTCACAGTAGTTGTCGTAGCTTTGGTCGTAGAAGTAGTCGTCGTAGTAGTCGTTTCTTGTTCTGTCGTGGTAGTGGGCACAGTAGTTGTTGTGGTCGGCTTTGCAGTAGTTGTTGTTGCTGCTGTTGTCGTTTCTGTTGTCGTCGTCGTTGTCTCATTCGCCTTCTCCTTCTTCATCCCTTTCCTGTTCTTCCTATGCTTCCTATGCTTCTTCACCATGTAGTCGTTCCTTTCATTCAGATCGTACAGCAGTTGCGCCGTTTCTTTCACCTTCACAGAATCACTCATTTTCACTTCAACTCTTTCCACATTCACGTTCTCTTTCACTTCAACCTTGCTTTCTTTCCCTACAATTGAACATTGACTGTGATAATGAACAGCATGCCTACGTTCTCTCCTGTGCGTGGGTGCCGCGTGGGCGCGGAATGGACCGGCCGTCGGCTCGCGTTGCTTGTCCCTCTCACCCTGGAATGGAAGGAGTATAATAACAGGCTACTTTCATATTTCGTCAGTGTCACCTCTGGCGCTAGCTGCCTCATCGCCTCCCTCCTGTCCGCCTCCCACGGGTCGACCACGTCGTAGTCCGAGTTGAGCTTCTGGTCCAAGTCGTGCCGAAGACCCGGGGTGCCTGGCTCACACGGGCGACTCTCCTGTGAAGGACTCCATCACATCATGTATGGAATCACAACGGAAGAAAGGGCACAGAGAGACAGAAAGAGAAGAAAGGAAAGAGATCAGAAAGTGTGGAGGTACCTGGTTGTGTCCGAGGCAGGAGAATCCCCTGACGGTGTTGCATGCTCGCACTCGGATGCGCACGTTGTTCACGCAGAACGACCACGAAGACCACGAAGCCCACACAGAGGCGTACACTGAAAGATACTACTGGATACTCACAGTTTCGTAGGTGTTTCTAGCTTCCTGAACGTCGCTTTCACAATGTGGTGATGAGTTTCACGCGTCGTCACTCATTTTCATTACGAATCAGTTTCACTTTCCACTGATAGAGAAATCGCGTAAATTAGGATGTGGAAACTTTCTCGTTTGTGCGGCGCGCCTTTCCCCCGCCTGTCTCTCTCTCTCTCTCACACCGAACGAATTCGCTTTCGATCTGACCCCCTTCCACTTATCACTATCACATTTCACCACCACACGAGATCAAAGAATTCTAGTGTGAAATTCTGTACATCGCTAATGGGTTGAAAAATCGATAATCCGAAAGTACTGACTGTAGTTTGCATTGGGCGGTGTGAGGTCGACAGGTCGGGGAGTGACGAAGCCTCTGAACTGATTCAGTCTTCCAGTGGGGTGGAAGGGAGCTGCAGTGGGACGGGCCGGATCTGAAATAGACACTCATACAAGTGTCCTTAGAGCAATATCCTTCGGGTACAGCTCGATCTCATTTTTCTGGGCTTTATAAAGTGGTATTACACAATCTTGCTTCTCTTTTCGTCATCGCTGCTTCACGCCTTTTTTCTCTATACTGGAGTGGGTAAGAACGTGTGCGGATCATTAGCCATCTATCTTCGTCCATTGTCTCCATTAGCCACTGGTCCTGATCATATCTAACTCTCTCTCTCTCTCTACCTGTTCCGTGTTTTCAAGTTTCAATCTGCGAGAGAGAGAGAGAGAGAGAGAGAGAGAGAGAGAGAGAGAGAGAGTTGTGTGCTATGCAATGATGGCTGAACAGCCAATTGGGTCATGCAATCAGTCCCACTCAGTGCATGTCACAACACGAGATCAATCTAGAGCTATTTGCAATTCCAAAAAGGTTCAGGGCTAAGAGTGACCTGGGGCTATCGCGAAAAGAACTAGTTGGGAAGGTTATCATAATATCACCGCCTGACTCTCATTACCACAAGAACCAGTTGCGCAAGTAAGCTAATGGTCAGGAAAAAAGAGAGAGGCGGGTAAAATGTCTGATCACTAGTTATATGAATGACTATGCTGACACATCACATGGTTCCAGAATCCAGAATCAGAAAGCTGGGTGCGAGCAGGACGTTGCGCAATGAGAATGGAAAAAGAGGAGAGAGAGGGAGTTTTCGAATCACTGAGTTATGATGTTACGTAACGCGGAATCGGACTGTACAATAATTTCTAAGCAATAATCTCAAATAATACTGACATCGCGTACGTCATCATTATATTAAATGAAACTTATACAAATACATTAATCGAAAATGAACATACCAGCCGCCGCAGTGACGGCGAGAAGCGCCGCTATGGGAAGCAGACGACGCATCGTCCAACTATCAATCAATCAGATCGATCAATAAATCGATAATTGATAGACGTATCGGGAGAAGCCGGGTAGGAGCGCGCGGGAGTCGCAAGTGGGTCAGAGAGGGGCGCCCTGGGGCGGGGGCGGGAGACTGTCTCTCTCTCTCTATCTCTCGGGGAGAGAGAGAAGGGAGAGTGATATGCATTGAGACAATCATAACCCGATATCCAGAAATCTCTTTATCAAGCGTGTGTGTGCACTTGGAAATGGAACATGCGGAAAGGGAAAGGAATTCACAGGTAGGGACGGAAGGGCTGATCCGCGGACGCGAATCGCGCGAGCGAGAGTGGGCGAGTCACACCATCTTGTGCGTCTTCATATGCCGATGCAGGTTGCCCGACTGGGTGAACCGCATGTGACACACCTCACAGCCGTACGGCTTCTGACCTCAACACACAGTCATAGAGGCTGGACCGGCTTTGTTATGTATGTAAGTTAGTCAATTGAAGCAACGTTTTTTAAGTGATGGTATTACATGAGTATGACCACCTTATAGAGGAATCACCTTACCTGAGTGCGTTCTGAGGTGTTTTGTGAGTGTGGAGGAGTCGGTGAAGCTCTTCTCACACTGGTTGCACGGATACGGACGCTCTCCCGTGTGCGTCCTAGAAAAAAAAGATGATGTTGTTCATTCAAGGTTTGGTTCAAACCTCATTTTTCCTCATTAACTTTCTCAGAAGAAAGAATCATATTATGGGTTATACAAATCTGGCGAAAGTTCAGATCAAATGTGTGATCATGTTTTTTTCATCCACGCCCAAAACCAATTAGGGATTATGCGAGAGGATTAAATCCAATTCGTAATCACTGGTTCGGTTATCTCGAGAAAGGATTAAGGTGAGGAGGAGCGCTGTTGCCAGGCGCAACGAGATACGGTAGTGCGACGGAAACGAAGTCGACAGAAACGAAAATTAATCGCCGAAAACAAGACCACTGAGTGACAGGAGAATCAGTGATTTGTCGAAAATTGTGCTCTGATTAGACAGGTGTGGATACTGCGCTATACTAATGGCGCAACAATTGAGACATGAACCACGGAAAAACAGACGGACACACCTCTTGTGCGTGACGAGTGAGCTGCTCTGGGAGAAGGGGCGATTGCAGATGGAACAAGTGAACGGCTTCTCTCCTAGACACAGCTGTAGTCTTGGTATCTGGGTGCTTGTACCTACCAGTGTGCACTCTCCGATGCGCGGTGAGATTGGCCGCCTGCGAGAACGACTTGCCACATATCTACAAGCAACTATTATGAATCAGATCTACCAGTTCTAACCCAAAAACGAGAATGTTTCTTTATCATAACTCAGAATACGATAAAATATTTAAATGTGAGAGTTCATCTTGATCAGATCAGCCGAGTGTTGCACTCACATGGCATGAGAATGGCCGATGGGAGTTGCTGCGTGCCTGTTTGAGTTGTGATGAGTGCAGTCGACTGCCTCCACTAGGCAGCTTCGCCAACGGAACGGAGAAGTCGAGCTTCGGATCAGTCGGCAGGAACCTGAAATGACAACTCAATGTTGGTTATACGACGTCTTTCTACTACGATTGCTCAGCGTATTCAAACTTCTTTCTAATCGTAAGTATGCCAGATGAATGGCCAGTAAGAATCTATTTAATTGATAAATTCTACAAAAAGAAATAAGAGACTGACAATGCGGGCTGGGCGACGTTGACGTGTAGGTGGTTGTTGATTGGCTGAGAGAGTGTGAGGTCCTGGTCTGGAAAGAGGGGAGCGGGAGCGGCCAGCGAGACCGAAGCAGGCACCGCTACGGTTGGAAGCGACTGAAAGTAGACTCTTCCAAAATCTACATCTACCAGCAAGAGACAACAACATACAGCAAGATGTAATAAAACCTGTAAAATGTCGAACTTTTTCAAGTGACTTGACTGAGTGAGTGAATGGAGTGGCGCCTCACCTGTATGGCATGTTGTGTGGTGTCTATGGGAAGGGGATATCCGGGCCAGGCTGAGGCCGTCGGTCGACTCCAGTCTGCACGCCATCCATACGGAACACTAAACAAACACAATGCTTGAAAGAACACACACACAACAATTGGCCCGGCAAAATAGCCCGGCAAATGAAACACGTGGAAAACGTGAGAACGCTGAACGCAGTGTATGCAATATGATCAGAGTATGAATCCGCGCTATTGGGAAGCCGCGCGAAGCCAAAAACCCCCAATAGAGGAGTGTCCGAAACCCGCGCGGGGACGCCCCTGAAGGGAGAGAGAGGAAGACATGCCTCTCCCCTCACTCACACTGGCTCGTCGGGCGCGGGCGGAGGGTAGAAGTCGTAGCAGTGGATGCTCTGCGGGTACGCAGGCTCGAAGAAGTCACGCTGCTCATACGGATACGACATCGGCCACTCAGTGAGCAGGTACACTGGTACAGTAAGGGAGGGGCGCGCGCGCATACCGTACCCCTCGGATTAGAGAGAAAGGGATTAGAGTGGATAATTGGCAGCCGAGAGGCGAGACACAGGTGGCAATATTGGGGAGATTATTCACACAGCTCAAGAAAGTGTTGTGAAAACTATAGAGATGTGAGATACCAAAACTAAACAAGTTGAATGCTTATAAAAATCATTTATCCGTTCCACGAGTTGGATTGGTTGTGCGAGTAGAAGGCAGTGCTGTCTATGGGTGGATGCGGATGCCTCCTCTCCTCTTGTTTGAACGCGTCTAACAGATATGAGTACACGGCAACGTTCGAGATACCCCGGTTGATTCGATTCCTTGTTATCCACAATCTCCTGTCCCTTTCGTAGTGCACGTATCCTAGCGCACTGGAAAAAAACAATATTCACTTTCCTTTTATGACAGCGTGTCCCTCTCGAAAGATAGTTGTGAATGAATTGAATAGTAAACTGACGCGATAGCTGAGAGCTTGTATACGATTCCATGTAGGTGGCGGGAGATGTGTAGGCGGGCGCACGCGTTGAAGATGGCCAGAGGGACGGGGTCGTCGAGAAGGTCGCCTGTGGACGACGAGTAGTAGTCGGTCGTCTGAAACAAGGTAAAGGTATTTAGTACTTCTAAAAACGCAACTTGCTGGTGGCTGGTGGCTGGTGGGTCTATGCAGAAGTATCAGGAGAATTAGAAAAATGAAATTTGGTACCTATTTGTGTCATTTCGCCCTGTTAGATGTTGGCTTCGCAAACCTGGTACGTTCGGACAAAGACGGAATTTTAGTGTTGGATCATTGGAAATAACGCGGTCAGTAGAAAGGAGACAAATTGTGTGTACCTTGTTTAGTAGAGTGATAATGGGCGCTGCTCGCCGCTTGCCGATTGCAAATAAAATACCGTACACATCTCCGCCTGCCACGTCACACAGACCGCCCACCAACATGTCTGCAACAGTCGCTATCACCATATCCTTATACTGGCGTCACATCCGTGTTACTTGTTGTATTCCCGAGAGCAATCGCGCTCTCTGGGAACTCACACTAACACTTATAACCCCGCCCCTCCGGCTCTCTGCATATATATATATATATAAATATATATATATATATATATATAAGCTGGGAGTCAGTTGTCAGTTGTCAAGTTGTGGGGAAGACTGGGGTGGTAGGTATAGTTGATCAAGATGTGATATTGGTCTGGTGTATAGTTCAAAGACCACTGTTTTTGCCGAATGAATACCTTTTAACATGGTGCGGAACTCGTTGTAGAGATCCGGGATAACTTCGCTGAAATTATGATTATTAAAAATGCATGAAACCTCAAACCTCATACCGTCCTTCACAGATATCATATGATCCAAAGAAATTGAATTGTCCGCCGTCTAATCCACTCATCCGGGCGGTTCTTTTCAGAAGAGCTTCCGTCAGAACAAAGTCAGCAGTGCCCTTAAACGCATATCTTTCTAAATTTCATGCAACAACTACGATTACCACCTGAAAGAATATATATAAAAAATAACTTTTTCATAATTACACCATACGCCATAAATGAAAGAATTGAGTCCATAAATGAAAGCCTGTAGAAAACTACGCGATTTTTTTCCAAAAAAAAATTCATTTCGTAGTGAGAAATACCAATTAACACTTACGCGCAGATTCGGTAATTTTCACTACGAAATCGAACATGAGGTTTACTTTATGAAAGTTACTGTATTTTCGTATCTTTATATCTCTCTTCTCTTTCCTCCATTTTGTACCTGTTCATATAGCCGTTTCAATTCGGCGCACTCTTTCCTCGCAGCATCTCCTGCTTTGAATTGAGTCCTCGCCAGGATCAGCAGCTGCATCTCCATACTGGTAATCGGCTGGTAGGCAGCCGAGGAACCCCTGCACAACAAAGGTTGAAGGTGACTGTTTTCGTGAGTACTCACGTGCACTCGCATCGCTTGTCGGTGGGGTGTAGTGTGAGTGGAGTGAGGAAGGGTGCGAGGGGGGAGTCGGACACGAGTCGACACGCCGCTTCCATGCCACTCCTCGCAAGCACATCCACGTTCACCACCAGGCTGAACGAACCGTTCAGAGAGAGATGTAGAAAGAGAGAGAGAGAGAGAGAGAGAGAGAGAGAGAGAGAGAGAGAGCGGGGGGAGAGGGGGGAGAGGGGGGGGGGCGTTACCACTCTCGCTCGCCGATCGCCATCTTCTTGCAGTCGCAGTAGACGATATCATTGTCCCTATCCCATCTCCAATCCAGCACCCATTCCAGCCACTCCCACACCAACCTGCACAATTTTTAAGTGATTCAGATAAATGTTGTTTACAATACTTACTTTTTCGCGAGAAGCGTGTAGAGTCTGCACGAGTAAGCCTTCTTGTGTGTCGATGAGATCAGCTGTTCATATCGCGCCGACGTGGTTTCATTTGCATCACATATGTATAAGTACGACATGTATTATACATGCAACTGAAATTATTTTGGATTGCTTCGATCGACTATATTTGTGGATAAAAAATATGAAACAACGAAAGCTGAAAGAAGTGGTAGAAGAAAATGGTGAAAGTGGCAGTGGTAGATTTGTTTTGAAAAGTGGAACAGGAGTGTGAGAGAAAGCAGAGAAACGAATCGATAGTGGCGCTAGGGCGAACTATGTGATGGAAAATAGTGGTCTGAGATAAGAGAGTGATTTGTAAACAAATGAATTTTTTTAGCAATTATATTTACATTATTTACATACACTGCGAGTTTCTTTACCTAGCAAATCAGTTTCATTATTTATAGAAATACTTTATAATAATAGTGACAGAACTTTTTGTGGTGAGAAAAAATGTTAGTTTTTTTCTCGTGTAGATTCACAATCTTTCCAGTATAAAGTATGAAAGTAGGATTTCTCTCTCCCTCTCTCCCTCTCTCCCTCTCTCCCTCTCTCCCTCTCTTCCTCTCTTCCTCTCTTCCTCTCTCCCTCTCTCCCTCTCTCCCTCTCACTCCGTCGCACCCGTTTCATTGTGTGCGTGGGCGGTATGATCCGATATGGAATGCTGTGAGGTGCGAGGGGATGGAGCGATTATTCGCTCCGTTCTCCTCTCCTCATATCCTCTCTCTCCCCTCCTCAGAACCGGCCGAACAGCGCGCGAGCAAACACGGCCGCCTCTCTCCCTCACACACACTCTCGCGCACTCTGCACGACAGTTCTCTTCCGGGCAGCCTGCGACACTGTTCATTCGGACAGGTTCCCTCACGCAAGCGGACCATTCAGCCAGGCGCCTCCTCGGGACACGTAACTCGGACGACTCTAGCGGCAGGTTAGTGCGTCTGCGTGTTGCATTTCTGTCGTGTTTTCTATGACGACTAGGAATGAGGTGTGATTCACAACCGGAATGAGACACTCTTTCTTTCCAACTTTCTGTCTCTCGCAATTGAGAGAGATGGAGATAGGGAAAGAGAGAATGTGGCCTATCTAGCTCATCTATACAAGTGCATGACCTTATCGCATGTGATCATAGCATCATAGTTTATCATTATCGCGGGATGATGATAGAGTGATATCAGATAATCAGTCTCACTTACGATCAGCAGCAGTGATGCCTTTTTCGTTCTCTCTCCCGACATCTCCCCCTTTCTTCTCTCTCTTTCTCTCTCTCTCTCTCTCTCTCTCTCTCTCTCTTTCTCTCTCTTCTCTCTCTCTCTATCTATCTATCTATCTCTCTTCCTTCAATATGTGATTCGATCGCCAGCTATCAGATGGTATCTAATCACGTGTGCGTGTGTGTTTGTGGAAAACATCGGATTCGCATTGCATGCTCGTTTTGTACTTCTCGCCTTTTCTCATCCTGTCCTCTATGCGAATACGCACCGCACATTCTAATGAGTCATGTAGTTCTAGTTGTTGTTGTGTATGATTTCTCCTCCCCTCTCCTCCTTCCTCCTTTCCTCCTTTCCTCCTCCTGCACTCCACTCGGACCCTTTCAATTAACTCGCCCGCCCTGTCGCCGCCGCCGTTCTTTACGACAAGACATTCTTCCACATTCCCCATTCCAATTTCATGGCTTCATCTTAATTAGATGCGGCGGCGTGCGTATGATTGAACTCTTTCTTCCTCCACTTCTTTTGTGTCCTTTTGTGTGTGCGTGTGCCTCTAGGTGTTTGAGTGTGTGTGTCTAGGGTCCAATGGGTGCAGTCAGAATGGAGCAGCGGAGCAGAGCCCTCACTCGTGCATAGTGCATTTTACGGGATCGTTTCCTCTCCCATTTCCCCTCCCCTCCTTTTCCGGTCCAGAGACACTCTCCCGTGTAGGAAGGCCTGAACTTGCGTGTTGACACAAACAACATTGTGTCGCTTCGCTTTGACGCGAAAAGTTGGAGTGTTTTCCTATTGCACTCTCCTCTCCTTTGAGGCGGCACAACAAAAGTCTATAGAGATTTATGCATGTGTGTGTTTACGTCTATGTCAGTGCAGTGCTTTCTAGGCTTTCTGTGAAGAAAGGAAATGACTACTGTCTATTTTGATATCGCATATCTGCACTTCCGGTCGCGGCAGTCTCCTTGTTATGAGCTCACTCACTATCCTTCATCCATCCATCTGCACTGTAGAGATGAAGAGAAATCCCCCTTTATATGGAGTGGCCACTTTTCTATCTGTCCTCTTCTTCCGTTACAGTCTACTGCTATGTACCATCGGTTTCCCTAGACTAGAGCATTATAGGTGGTAATTGCAGTAGAGCAATTGAAAGGTATCGTAATCCACT